>OY735214.1:13034478-13199478 GCA_963457665.1 Thysanoteuthis rhombus
CTGACCAATATCCAACAAGCTGAAATATTTAAAATCTTGGAAAAGTTCACCCTACTATCAATGAATATTGTCATTGGACCATTCATGAGGTATCTGAGGTGACTACTTTGTCTTGGAGTTCATGCCACTGAATGTTAACGGAAGATTCGCAAATGAAACGTGTTTCTGCAGAATTTAAGCCTCGTCAACTCACAGAGGACCCCCAAAACAATTGTTTGAATAAATACAACAATTTTAGAGAGGGAAATTTTGAAATGACCAGCAGTTTTTTTTCCAAATTTCTAAATTTTTTTTACAATAGTTCCATTTTTGTAGGGTGCTCCATTATATGAAGATAAATTTGAGACATGAAGCAGGCTAAAAGAAACTTTCTTAAAAGTCTGCCTTGTAGTTGAGATAGTTATAAGCATTTAGTGATGAAATAGGTAATACAGCACAACCTTAAATAGTGCAATTTTGATTAGTGCAAGTTTTGATATAGTATGGTTAAGATATTGCTAAACAAATTAATGTAACTTAGCATAAGATGAGAAAAATACACATTATATTATGAGATCTGGAATAGTGCAGTTTTGAACAGTACAGATTTTTTGAATGAATCAATTGCACTATCAAGGTACCATCTGTATTAAAAATATTTATTTTATTCTTATAAGTTAAATAAATTCAGCTAAGATGATATAATGCCTTTTAAAAGGGTTTTTTCAGTCATGTTGATATGCCCTGTACAGATACGTGGTATTGAAGGAAAATTTGCAAAACCCCTTACAACAAAAGATATGAAATGACATAGATATACGTGAATAATAGATTGAAAATATGTTTTTAATCCATTTTTGCTGCAAACTTACCTATAATGATGGATTTTAACTTATGTGATTATTTTGGTACTGATGTTATTTTCCTTGGTCCCAAGACCATAAAAATTTGGTCTTGGTGCTTCAAAAGATGACTAGTTTCTCCCAAACCTAGATATTACTGGAAAACATCTAAAATATAGTAAAAAAACATCTGGAAATTAGTCATTATTAATCCCTTCAAAATAAGGCCCGAAGAGGTTAAACAGCTTTTTTTCAAAAAATAGATGAATAAATTTTTTTAGGAAGCATGTAGCAGAGTACTGGTGTCTGTTGACAAAACTGTTTGACTAAGAGTGCTGAAACATGCAAACACATATACGTATAAAAAGGGATAGAACCCTTTGCCAGCTTTGGCAGCAATAGTAGTTCAAAATTTAAATATATATCAAATTAATGATATTAAAATGTTATTCAATATTGTACAAATTCTTTATGATCTATTGAATAATTTTTAGAAATAATTTTTTGTTGTTATATTTTATTATTAGTTTGAAGTTTAAAATTCTCTGCAAATAACTGTCATTTCAAAAGAAGGAAATATTGGTTTGGGATGAACAAAAATTTAAATCTCTGATTCAGTGGTTCCTAACATTTTCTCTACAACGCCTCGCTTTTAGTAGTTGGACCCTGCCTCCACCCCTAACCCCCACTTTTAAAATAATTGGTTTTGAATGGGTACTCCAAATATTTGGAAAAAAATTTAATAAATTATGTTCATCATGATATCACGTAAAAACTTGTTGGGAGAATTCCCAAAACAATAAAAGAAACTCTTACTTTTTTTGTACGGGCTCGCAATTCCGTAAATATTACTCAAACCATCCCAACCTCCCGCAGGGAGTCATGCCCCCCTGGTTAAGAACCTTACCTATAATTTTTCTCTTCAATGAATATTTGCACTTTTATTTCCCATATTTTGTAACATACAAAAATCATCATAAATAACATGTTTAAAATACCACAGTCTATTAAAATATTTCATTCAACTATTCGTTTTCTATAAATATTGCATAGTATTTAAATCTAAACATTTTTAAAAAAAATTGCGTATGACTTTCATCTGTTAGTGACATACATGAAAACAAATAATGATATACGAAACTGCGGTTATTTAAAAACAAACCAATATAGTATGCAAGGGGAGTAACTCTGTAATGTTTATCAAATTCCGCCATTGTTTGCTCTCGAGTCTCTCGTGGAGGAAGCAAATTTCTTTTATGAATTGTGAGTTGTTTTTTATCGTTTTTTATTGACCAAAAAAGTCGAATGAGAAGCGGATTGAACGGGTGGAGTACTGAAGTAATTTTTCAACGAAGGTAAATTCCTAAATATTCGTTCAAAATGCCGAAAGAAGACACTGAAGCCTATTCGAATCCGTTGCCTCCACCGGATTATAATCAAGAAGTTGGAGACGATGCACATCCATTGACGAATGAAGATTTCCGAAAACTTTTAATGACTCCCCGGGTGGCTGTTGGATCGTCCTCGGGGGGTCACAGCTCCTTGTCGGCTTCGGCAGCTTCAGGGGGCACCGCCGGAGGGCATAGCACTAGGAGCCATGAATTGGGATCCTCAACCGGGGGTCATGGCTCAGTATCTGAAAGAGGAGGTCTTGGATCTAGTGGAGCGGCAGGGGCCAGTGGCGCAAGTAGTGGATCTGGAATTGGTCTTGGAGATTTAGCCGGGTCCGAAGGTAGCGCTGGAGTTGGTGGTCTTGGAGGAGACGAAGGGTCATCAGTCGGAGCCCGTATGATGGGGGGCCTCGACGATGATGAACCCGACGTCGGTGACCGGGATGATGATGACCCAGCCACCAGAAGACGAAAGAAAAAAAGTTATTATGCCCGGCTGAAACGTATGGAAGAGGACCGGCAGAAGGAACTTGCCCAGAAGTACAGAGATCGAGCAAAGGAGAGGAGAGATGGGTTGAATCGTGATTATGCTGAGACGGAAATCATTAGTACGACAGCTGATTACAGAGCAGTAGCCCCCGACGCCAAATCAGGGGAAAACTATGCTGAACGTCGAAAACAGATCATCCAAGAATCCAAATACCTTGGAGGTGACATGGAACACACCCATCTTGTAAAGGGTCTCGATTATGCCCTGCTCGAAAAAGTGAGAGCCGAGATCACAAGCAAAGAACGCGAAGAGGAAGAAGAGTTGGAGAAAGCGTTGACTCAGAAAAAAGAAAAAGAGGAAGATCCTGAAGACCAGATGCAATTCAAAACCAAAATGGGCCGAAACGTTTACCGTATTATATTCAAGTCGAAGTACCCTGAGCGGAATGAACTGTTCTTGCCCAGTCGAATGGCGTATGTGGTTGACCTTGAAGATGAATTTGCAGAGTCTGATGTCCCCACGACACTAATTCGCAGTAAAGCTGACTGTCCTGCCCCTGAGTCCGACACAACACTGACCACAAATGACATAGTCATTAACAAACTGACTCAGATCTTGTCTTATTTGCGTCAGGGTCGTCGGGAGAACAAGAAAATGAAAAAGAAAGAAAAAAACAAAATGAAGGAGGAAGAGCGGGGTCATATGCGGATCTCGAGTGGATTTGGGAACAGTAACATAGGATCTGGCATGGCTGGGTCCGGTGGTGCTGGTGGTAACTCTGGTGAGAAGACGCTCCTGCCAGGACATGATGAAAGCATTTATGGGGATGTCGGAGATTACGTCCCCTCAATGTCATCAAGCACATCAAAAACAAAACGCGATCGTAAAGACAGAGATAGAGACAGAGATCGCAGTGACCGAGATAGAGACCGTGATCGAAACCTTGGAAGCAGCAGTGACCGTGACAGGGATCGTGGTCGAGACTACTATGACCGCAGTGACAGAGAACGGGGTAGCGGTGATCGCAGAGACCGTGACAGAGATCGCAGTGACCGAGCAGACCGTGATCGCAGCAGTTCTGCAATGGCATCCAGTATGACAGCGGGATCAGGATCAACAAACAGCAGCTCAAAGAAGACCTACTTTGAAAAGCCTGCCGATGAAGATGAGGAGAAAGACCGGATGCCAAATTCTGCAAAGGAGTTGGTCAAGTCAATCAACGAATGTTTTAAGTCATATGCCGAGATTGAAGAAGAGAAAGAGAAGGCAGCAAACAAGAAAGAAGAAGAACGATTGCGCAAGCTAAAGGCTAAAATGGAGATAGATAGTTATGCTGAGTGCTACCCAGGAATGATGGAGTCGGCTGATGCCATCGACGACTCTGATGATGAAGTTGACTACACAAAGATGGATCACGGTAACAAGAAGGGCCCGATCGGTCGCTGGGATTTCGACTCACAAGAAGAATACAGCGAATACATGGCCAACAAGGAAGCCATGCCTAAAGCAGCTTTCCAATATGGGGTAAAGATGGCTGATGGAAGGAAGACGAGACGTACAGGTCCCAAAGATGAAAAGGCAGAACTTGATCGGCAGTGGCAAAAAATCCAAAGGATTATCGAGAAACGAAAAAACACGGATGATAATTTTGAATACAAGAGGGTCAAATATTAGGAATACCTTTAACACTGACTTCTGAACAGGAGAAAAAGTGATTAATTAATAACATAGGTGAACTTGTTTTAACAAGAAGGGCAGTTTATGAAAGAATTGTTTTTCTTGAATAAGTTATGACTTGTGGACATTTGTAATCAACATGAAGCCTGAAGATATTTTGATAGTACATACACACACATACACACAAACAATCAAATACAAGCAACTGGTGAAGAAACACTTAAAAAGTTTTGCTCTATGAGCTTCACTGTCAGGGAAAAAATGATAAAATATTGGTTGATTCAGACACAGAACCTTGACTTTTTTTTTCTGTCATTTAAAGAAACATTATCAACCATTATTAATTTTTGACTAGTAATTCTCTCTAGTAATTTTTTACTGATAGTTCATCAATCTTAATGAAAAGCAGGGTGAAGTGAGTCGCCATACTTTCAGTCTATTTCGCCTATCAAAAATAGGGCCAAGTAAGTAGTAATGTGATCTATGGAGCCCAAGCAGGGGATGGCTGAAGCTGTAACCAATATAAAGGCACTACTTTACTCTACTTAATAAAAGCAACTAAAATTAAGATGAGAGAAATGGTAGACAAAAATGAATAAAGGTTATCAAATATAACAGATTTTGAATTAAAATCATTGAACTGTGAATCATTCACTGTGTTCTGGACCCTTTATAAACATCTGGTGCAAGGTGTAATTTTTTTCTTTAAATCTAAATCTGGTATTTTTATGTCCATTAAGACAGGGATCCCCAACCTTTTTTGCACTGCAGACCTGTTTCATACTGACAGTAATTTTATAGTCTGGCCGACAGGAAGGGGTAATCACTAATGTAATATAGGTGATAATTCACTTGTAAGTGGTTAAAATGCTCCTCAATTTTATTTCTATAGAGGTTAAATTTGGGAATTTCATATTAAGATCCAAGGAAATGAATTTGTTTTCATCTAACAAAGAAATACAACCAAATCATATTTCTTTACAGCCTGGTACTGGTCTGCAGCTTTGTAGTTGGGGACCTCTGCATTAAGAAGTAGAAAAAGTGTCTTATTTTGGCAATATTTAATGAACTGCTAAAAATTATTTATCAAGGAAATGCTATATCATATATTCCAGACTGTAAGATGAATGGTTTACAAGGGTATTTGTAGGACTAGTGCTCACTGCAACTCATTTAAGCCTCATAACTGTCCATATCAAGCTTAGGTAGACAGCCCTATCATCATAATACCAGAGCATTGGATAGAGTGTAATATTTGCATAATTTTTTTGATATTAAATACCCATCTTGCATAAGTGATAAATTTTATTACCAACCTGAGTAAACTGTACGTACATGCATACAAGCATCTGGCGGACAAACAATTCGAAACAGTATTTCTCTGAGTTTTGCAATTAGAGAAATAAAGGTAAAAACTCATTTTACTCATGTAGTAAATCTAACCTACTTTAAATCAGTCCTGCTTGAACTATTTCAGTTTCATTCACTCAAGTCTTTATTACAAAATTTCATTCACCCATTTCTAAATTTCCTTGTGTTTTTTATCATTTACATCTTATTCTCCTTCACTTATAATCTAATTCATTTTGTATAATGAGCCAAAAGTATGAATTGACTCATTTTTTATGTTTATTTCATTCATGTTTATTGAACATACTCATGGTATGTGAAGAAAAATAGGATTGATAGAAAAAAATGAAGGCAAAAATTATTGGAATGTTTCTAGTTCACATAAATTTAGCCAACAACAATCTTAGAATTAGATATTTAAAAAAGAAGTTTTTGTATTGTACATGTTTACCCCACTAATTACCACTTTTAAGAATAGAAAAAATATGAATATCTGAGTAAATTGAGCCATTCATCTCTCATTCACCCTTGGAATAATATCATACACCAGTTTAAAAAACACTCCTGTAAATTAAATTTTCTAAATTATACATACATTTTAGTACTCTAGGCACTTTGTATATGCTTGATTAAAGCTATAATTTTATTTTGAACATTTATTCAGTAATAAAAATCTTGAAAAACCTTATGAATTTAACATTCATCCACTGCAGTACCCATTGCAAAATTGGTGGTCTATTTGAAATAATGAAAATATTTTTTTCTCTTTCTTTATCGACTTGTAAATATTGGATTAAAAAAGGGATTTTGTTATTTGTACGCCACACATATTTGGTTTGCTCCCTTGTTTATCATAGTTAAAAATTTAAAAAAAGTAGCTGACTAAATCTAGTTTGGGGAAAGGGGAAAAAATCTTCATTATTTTTTTTTTGTTTTTCCTTTGAAAGTGTAAAGGACATGGAAGCAAAACAAATCCAGTCAAATGAAAATGAAACATTTTTAAACTCAAATTTTTCCATTTTATTTCTTTACTGCTCTATTCTTTTATTTTGCTCTTTCTTAAATTTGTTTCTTCATTATATACAGGGTGTTTTACGAAGGATGTAACCCTAAAGAAAAGAGGGTAGAATTTATGCTCATGTAATTTTATGCTAAAATATTAGTCACATGGCAACACTACTCAGAGACAATAGTATATAGCAGTTGAAATTATCGTTGCTGGCCTCATTCAAGCATCGAAATGAAAAATTACTTTTGCAATATGACTTTATGAAGATATTTACTACTCAAATAAGTTAATAAATCCACGGTTTTTGCAGAGGGCTAATTTGATAATTTATTGCTACAGAAAAAAATCCCTAGAAAGTATTTTTCTCTTCAAATGAAACAATTCCTAAAAGCAGCTGAAACCATTTTTTTCCACTAAACTGTCATACACATTCCTTTACTTTAACATTTCTAAGATTGAGTTCAGGTGTGGAAATCTGAAATGACCCCACTAATTAACCCCCCTTGGACTTAATTAAAATACAAACCTCATGTAACCCATTAAACTATAAGTAGGATTCATTAAATATATCAGCTTTTCATTCACTCTAATACCACTTTGCAATAAGAAAAGCAGGTAAGTCCATTTTCCGTGAAGTTAGGACCGAAAATGTGTAATACTTTGAGTGTTCTATTTGTCCATATATTGGTTTTTGTCAATTGTCTTCCAAATATCAAGATATTGATTTTACAAAAGAGCAAGAATTTACCTGATTTGAAAATTCCTGTCCAGACCCATTGAACACCCTAAAGAGGTGTTTTCTGAAAGATAGCTGTTGCACTTGACTCACCTTACATTGTAGATTGTCATAAATTGCTTAATCAAAGCGCATTAAGTTATTGAAAGCTGCCAGAAATATAGTTTTGCCATTTTTCTTGGTTTCACATCTTATGGACTTGTATGCTTTTGTCATTAGACAGCAGAATGATTACATATATAGTAAAATGCATATTCTGGAAGTAGGCCTCAAAAAAAAAAAAAAAAATCACAGTTTATTTTAGTGCTGACTGCATTTAAACATGGTATTTGTATGCAAAGTTCGGCTTTTCATATTGTTGCCTACTAACTTTTTCTGGTGCTTTGGTGCTATATTAATGCTTTTTGGGCCTTGAAGCCATAAAAGCAATGCTAAAACAAGATTGAAACAACAAATATGAGGATGCTAGTTCAAAGAATTCAAGGAATCGTTACTATGAATTTCAGGCCATTTATTTTCATACTATGATAGATTTGTTGATTAATGTACATTAAACAAAAATGGCCCATTTTATGACTTCTACTTTACTAAAGTCATCGGATATTCAAGTCCAAGAATTCTTCTGGGTATAATTCATACTCACAGCTCTCTTTATGCTGACAAAAACTGCAAGCTAAACCAACTGGAGATGGGATTAAGTATTTGGATTATTCCTTAGATTATTCAGACTAATAATCCTCATCTTTGTTGTTTTGATAATTATTTTTCAGACAAACTAGTAAGCTCTGAATTTCAGAGATAAAATTCTGAGAGCATTTTCAGATGCAATGGGCACCTGAAAAAAGCTGGATGGTACAACAGCTGAAACATTGTGACTATAACAACCAAGATGAAGACAACAATTTGAATGGATCAGTGTATAATAATAACCTCAGTTTTGTTGTTTCAATGATTACATTTCAGTCGATGGGTTTTCCATACTACCTTGTGTTGCGAGATGTTGCAAAATCATCATTATTCTGATGAGTATCTTCATCTTTGTTGTATTAATCATTACATTTTGTCCCATGAGCTACCTGCTTTTCTTGTTTTGTCCGAATGTCCTGTGGGGAATGAAACGGTTCTACGAATAATTAAACTAAGTATCTTCATCTTTCTTACTTGAATCACGAGTTAACCATCTAAAAAAACAGTTAATTGGTGCACACTGGCAATCTAAGCGAAGTTTTGTGTATCTGTGTGACGAAGATCATTTTTAAAAATATATTCGGGCAAGGGAAACAATTTTTTAAAGGTAACAGATGCAGAGTTATTTCCCTTGTGCCGCACCCTAAGCTCTTGTTATAAGTTGGTGTCCAATTGTTATGAAACGCCGACTAATAGCGTTTTGTCATGGAATAATGGTTTAGAGAGTTATTGTAGTGGACCATTATTTATGCTGTGAATTCGATTCACACTGTGTATCCAACAATTATAGCCTTGTACCAGACTAAGTTGAGCTTAGAAAATATTTATGATACATCAACTTAGTGCATCTGCTATAGTGATTGTTCTGTAGCAGTTTGAATTCTTATGATGCAAGTTCAATCCTCATGAGATGCCTCACTTTTGTGACCCTAAGCCACGTATGTATGTAGATATGTATGTATATGTGTATAAATATATTTGTACATTTATATGTATATAAATATGTGTGTGTGTGTGTGTGTGTATATATATACATATATATATATATATATATAAGTTACAGTAAGATTGTGTAATTACTGATTTCATGAAATCCGAGTTTTACAATCAGAGTATTAATGGCTGACAAGCTTATAATGCTGACCATCACTAGTTCAATGGGTTCAGTCCTCACTTAGTGCCCCATTACTCTGGCCTTGTGTCAAACGAAGCTTAATTTGATAGATATTCTAAATCTTTTCACTGATTGTGAAACTAAGGATTTCATGAAATTTTTGAAATGTTTAGTGATTTCACAAAATCCCTAGGGATTTCATTACATCACTAGTTTCACAATCCTTTTTTAATATATAATACATATATTTTTACTTAGTGTGTGTCAGAATTGTAATCAAAAAAATAATCTCAAAAAATTCCATCTCCACCTTGCTTCCCAAATACCAATGACCACCTACATGTTTTGCAAATGTTTAAACCCGAGGAACTTCGTTAAGTATTTCAAATTTTGATATCTTCTTGGTTGATGCTCAGTCACTCATTGCCAAGTTGAGATTTGTGAGTGCCTATCAAGAGAATCAAAATGACTGGACAAACCAACACCCACATCCCCAGGGATATAGGAAGCTAGAGTAACAAAATATTCTCTGATGACTGGCATTTAGTCTGGAGACATTTCTGCTAAAGGTTACAAACAAAAACAACAACAATAATCACATTTGTTGCTGCTGTTGTCAGATGTATGATTTTTTGATAGTTTTTGTCCAACCGTCAACCAAAACAATCAACATAGGTTTTTTTCAGTTTTTAAGCAAGTCTGGCTGGCTATGTATGTATGTATATATCATATGTAAAAGCGACACCAGTGGAGTTACAAGACTCGAAATTCAAACATTAACTCCTTATTATATCCAAAGAAAATGTTTCCTTATGTTTTTTGAAAATTCTCCTCTGAAATACATTTTTAGTGGGGGGTCAATTTACAATGTAAGTTAATGCTAAATTGGTCGATAAGTTTGTGTCTGGCAATATTCACACTTTTTTGCTTTGAAAATTTTGACTTTTTCTTTAATCATAACCTAACAAAAGCTGTGAGAAGTAACTTATATGTTGATTGCACAACTTCCCCCTCCCCCGATTCTTTAATTGACTAAACTGACAAAAGACAATGGTCATATGATGGTTTCTATTGAATGACTAACTAAACCTGTTTCTTTCTCTCTCTTTCTGTATTTCTCTCCACTTCTTTCTGTTCCTCTATTTCTCTCTCTCTCTCTCTCTCTCTCTCAATGTAGTGAACTCATTTTACCTCACTGACCAATTTACTTGTGTAATGAATTTGATCTTCACTTAGTGCCTCACTAATGCAGCCATATGCGAGACCATTCTAAAATAAAGTCTTCTTATGGAGTGATGGTTTCTGAGCTAGTGTGTCATACCATTAGTCTTGGAGTGAATTAAATCCTCGCTGGTTGACCGACATATACTGCTTTGTACTAGATGAAGCTAAGCTTCATATATATATACCAAATATTATACTTATATACTGGTATATAAGACAAACATTTAATTGAAAAAAAAAGTCTAGATAGTCACTCAATAGAAACCATCATGTAATCAGTATGTTATGGCAGCATGCTGTATTGGGGATGATCAATGAATAACTTACTTCTCTTGCTTTTCATTGGGCAGTGATCACTAAAAAAAGTCTGAATTTTCAACAGCAAAAAATTTGTATAAACTTACATTGTAAATTGAGCTCTCAAGAGAAAATAAGGGGTAAATGTTTGAATTTTCTGCCCTCTAGTTCCATTGGTGTGGCCTGTATATGTAATATACACATGCATAGCCAGTCAGACCAAGTGAAAAACTGAAAGAAACCTCTGTTAAGAGTTATGCAAATATAATACTACATCTAATACACTGGTATTATAACTTGGGAGCTGTTTACCAGATCTCAATATGGACAGTTATGGGGTTTGGATTAGTTGCAGTACTACATCCTTGTAAATGATTCATCTTACATAGTCCAACATAGACAGTATATTTGGTAGTGTAAAGAGTTTGTCCAATTTATTGACTACAGATAAAAGATGTCCATGTCTGATCCCAGAAAAACCCAGGATATTGAATACTTATCTTAAAAGCCGGCAGGCCCATCCCACTTGGAGCATGAGTGCAGCGGAATCTATGTCCTTCCATTTCCTACATTTAGCATCGCATCATACTAAACTAAGGTCTTATTTACCTTAATCCCCATGAGAAGAGGATATGACCCAAGGTTAGTTCAATGTTGAGATAACATACATTTATAGGCTGGAACACCTCAAAAATTTTCTTTAGTGCTTGCAACTATTGATACAAGGACATAAGAGTGCTGGTTTGGGGATCTCAGGACGAATCCTGAGCCTCCCCAACTTGAGTACACAGACCAATAACACGACTACTAAGGTAAAATCTTGTTGACTGTAGCATTACATCTGCTTTATCTGGTGAAAAATGATCAGAAACCCAAAATTCCAAGATGAATCCTGAATGTTTCAATGTTTCAACAAAGTATAATAAATATCATAAAAGTACATTTGTTTCATCCTTACCTTTCACCAAAACATCTGATATTATCAGTGAAAGTCAATCCATCTATTTAAAATGATTGCATTTACAATTGATAACACTGTGAAAAAATTAATAGATGCACAGTTTTCCCTTGAATCCAACGGTAGAGAATCCTTTTAAAAACCTTTTGTAAAACAAAATGGTTAAAAGCAAAGAAGCAATTAGCATTCAGCAATATAGTAAAATATGATATATGATTGTTTTGAGGGATATTTGAAAGTAAGTAAATTTAAAGTAAAAAAATAAAATTGGTGTCTGATATGTCAGGCTGGGTCCAACATTACCATGTAAGGGTTAGGGGTAGGTGATTCAGCACCACAGCCATTGAAGTATGAGATGCAAAAATAAAGCAACACCACTAACTCTGTAGGAGGGACCACACTTCTCTTTAGGACCACACTGCTTAACTTGTATCTACAGTTGATTTGTGAGAATAGAAGGCAAGTTTTTGACAGAATTTTTCAGACAAAATGAAGTAATTATTGTGTTTCAGTCGGACTACTTTCTTTGTCCAAGTTGTTTATATCACAACCTTTTGGCAGCTCTACACTCTAGCCTTCCTTGGATATCAATTTTTAGCGGTTTTTACTTTTGTTTCTTTAAATCTCCATTTCAATTAAGGGTTAATGTAGGGCTCATCTTTCCAAGGTTGTCTAGACTATTTACCAGAGGATATCATGATAAACGTTTTTTGTGTTTTTTTTTATGAACCACATTTTTTTTCTGCATAAGCAGAATTTGAAAGATTTTATAGTACAACAGCACATTGTATAATGACGCATATATTTGACTAACTGGAGACTCCGGACACCACAGTAAAAATGAAATGTATTTCAATAATCAATATACGAAATGTTCTTATCAGCAAACTGACATATGTACTTATCACCACTTTTCCCTTTCATCTATAGCGAAGAATATTTAGATCTCACAAAATCTAGTGATAAACAATAGTTTGACTATTCGGTGATGGAAGCAAGACAATCATAATACCCACACTGGAAATGTGCAAGTTTCAATATACGAGTTCAGTAGCAGATCTCATTGGGGGTCCAGTACCCTGCTCAGAGAATGCACAATAACAAAATGTTCTCAAATATCTAGACGAAGAAATTTTGTGAGCAAAAACCAGAATATTACCATGTAATTACGAATCAACCATAGAAACAAACCTTTATTATATCCATTAACTAACTAGACGGATAGAGTAAAAAAAAAAATGACGATGCTTGCATAGTTTAAAGGATTACACTCTGAATATAGTTGCTGCACATTAATGCGTCGCAGCACACAATTTGAGAACCACTGACTTGAATTAAAAATAAAATGTAAGTGATATCCAAGTTATCTCCCTTGGTCGAGCGCGGAATTCAAACATTTTTGTCCCAACACAGAAAGTTAATTGTTTGTTGTCCCACTTTAATGGACTAACTGACTTCCTTTAATTTGTTTCTTTAGAAATAACCGTCACTAACCGATTTCCACACTCTTGGATACTTTAATTCTGCACCCGTCTGGAACGTTTGGAGCCAAGGGATAAAAAGAAGTATAATTTTTTTTTTTTACTCATTCAGAAGCGGAGTACAGAAAGAAAGATTTGGATCGCTTCACGGAAATTCGCGCAAAAACAAAGATTAGAGACTACAATATACTTTTCTTTTTCTTTTTTTGCGAAAGTTATCTTTTTCAGTTGAACTTTTTTTTAATATATATTTGGTCTCAAAAAAGGGATCGAGAGATAAACCAAAGCTTTATTAAAAAAAAACTTATTGATTCCAGCCTTTTTTATCTACTTGGATTTGAACAAAAAAGTGGTCGATAGATAAACAAACTTTTAAAAATATTTTAGCTTCAGATTAAAACTTTTTTTTCATAATTGGCACAAAAAGGTTTTTTTTTTTATTGTTTTACCTTTCATCATCATGTCGTTATCAACGAAAATCGGAAAAGAGAAGGGGGTTGAAGATGACGATATAACTGTGAAGTCTCCCCCAATGAAGAAATCCTCCTCATCTTCTTCATTTGGGGGTTCGGTTTTCAAAAACCCTAAATTGAAATTGTCCGATTCTGTTCTTTCCCGGATTAAAAAAAGACCCAGGATACAAGACATTACCAACAGGAAGGTAAGTTTATAACTTAATATCATTTTATGAGTATATTACCTATTAGAAAATGGTGGCTTTCTCGTGGTAATTGCCTAAAAAATTAAATGGCGGAAAGTCAGTGCCCAGAGTTTATCGTGAAAGTTACATTGTAAACCCCAAACCCCTAGTGGCAGCTTGAATTTTTTCCCAAAAAACTAACAGATTTCCGGGAGAGTTTAGGGTCAGATGGTTTGAAAGCACCTAAAGTTGAATTTTAAAAAAAATTCTTTCTTGGGGAACAGCGAGGTTCACAAAAACGAATCTTGACAATTAGCATGACCATTTCTCACACTAAATGTAACAAAACAACTAATATGGGACAGAGGTAGTATTTGCTAGAGAAAAAAATATGCTAGATTTCACGTCGTAATTTACCAAAAAATTTAATGATTAAATCTCCAGTAGTGCTAGGACCCTCATCCGGTAAAAGAATATGATTTTATTGAAAATGCCATGTTTTTATAATCTTAATGAAATAGAAAGTCTGCTCTAAACGTTATTTCTAATAGTTTATTAATAATCACTTTATAATTAAAATATCATTACTGTTAATAACAAATAAAATCACTTTTTTTGCAAGGGAATACATGAGCCGTGAATGGGAGGTTAGGGTTGTTTTGAGGGATATTCGAAAGTTAGTGAATTTAATGTCAAAAATATAAAATTGGTGTTCACTCTTGTTTTGTACAATGCGAGAAATTTAATATAAAAACGTCGGAATCATAATTGAGGGACAGCATTGTTCCCTAGAGTAATAATTTCTCGATAACATTTAAAAATGTGTACCATGTTCCAAATCGATGAATTTGAATACTTCAACTTGCAGTTCAAGTGGTTACAGCTGTGACCAAGAGACTTGAGGTCAGATTTCAAAAGATTAGACTCGTAAATTCAATGAACTAGAGCAGTGTCCATCTCAAAGGTGCGTTATTGGAAGATGGGGTCTGACTTTATGGTGTATGGAGCAACCGGCAATAAAATAAATTTACGAGACTACGGAGTATTTCGGTATTGACGATTTAGATAAAAGATCTGTAATTTTTTAAAAATTCATTTTTATTAGATTTCTTGCGAACTGCTGATCCAAACAACTTGAAACTCGACACTGCAATCCTATGTTTTATAAGCTGCTATCATATCTGGCAAATGTTGACTTCGTTGGATGGCCAGTTGTCGAGTGATCACAGTGGACACACACAGACAGATTTCTCGAATAGTAGTTGGAAGGTATTCACGGAAAAAATAACTTCCATTTTCGTGTCAATAAATATTAATAGAGTTACTCCAAACCATAATTGTAAAACTCAGTTACATGAAAAAAAAGCTGTTGAATGGATATTTTCTAATTTACGAGTTGATTCGTTATCGTTGCGTTGGCTGATTGGGTAGACAGGCTGGTGGTGCTGGTTGGGTAGAAAAGTCGGTCAAAATTTGCCCTAAAATCAATGACCCTAATTGATCTCCAACGGCGTCTGAGGATGATATTCGAGCCTAGGTATGACGTTTTGGTTACTGAATTGCGAGAGAAACAGGTAGAGAGGGCCTCCTCACTTCTAGGATTGGTGCAACACAATCTTCCTGTACCTTCACTAACCCTAATTATCATTATGCCGACGAACACCTTTTATTTAGTAATGCGAATTATATCCATTCTTTTTATTAGACATTGGACATTAGTTTTGGATTATTAAGTTTTTATCTTTCATTTCGATTGAATTTATCTATTTTTGTATTTACAATAGAATTATAACATGGCGCTAAATGTAAACAGTCTTTCCCCTCACAATATCTCCAAAAGTTGATTATGATCTAGGAATTTTTCATGTTGTTACCTTAGTGAGAAATGACAATTTTTATTTTTTCAGTTATAATAATACAGTAATGACATCATCATAATACAAGTGAAGTGCAATAACAAATAATAATAAATAGTAATGAAGCTGCTGGATAGTCAATAGAAACCAATGTCATTTGGCAGCATGCAATATTGGGAATAATCAATTAAAAAAATTTGGAAAAGAGGTGATCAATGAATAAGTTATTTCTCTCACCTTTTGTTGGGCAGTGATCTCTAAAAAAATTCCAAATTAAAAAAACAAAAACAAGCATAAATACTGTCAGACACAAACTGGATGACCAACCTAGCATAAACTTAGATTTCAAATTGACCTCCCCCCACTAAAATCCTACTTTGAGGGTTAATTTTCAAAAAATCAAGAAAATCTGTTTTCTAGACATAATAAAAAGTGAATGATTCAATTTTCAGCCTTCTAGTTGTGTTAATGAGGCCTGTGTCGCACTTACATACTAAAGTTAGTCAGCCAGACCAATTTGAAAACTGAAGACATTTATGTTGACAGTTTTGGCTGACGATTTCTAATGGTAATGAATAATTATTACAATCTTTTGTCATGGCATAGTCTGGAATCTGTTATCTATTTGTTCAGTTTTTAATGGCAAGGGTGTTGACTGCTGATAGAGGTATATGTTCTCTGTGTTCAAAGAGCTGCTTGTCACCCTGGAAAACTGACTCCGACTCAGCTTCTCCAGCATTGTGCAACACATGAGGCAGTCAAAACGCTCCACTGTGTGTAACTTTCAGCAAGTTTGGCGTTGATCCAGTTTCTGTTAACTAGTCCCTCTCCATTGTTGGCAACTCATCTTGGACTGTTTCTTTCTTGCTTTGGCCTTTTGACATCCATTTGATGACTGTTCAGGTCTTGTTGTGGGGTCCCTCAAGACATAACCCAACCAGCAGAGGTGCCATCTGCAAACGGTGGTTGACATGGAGAGGTGTTGTGATCTGACCCTGACCTCTTCATCAGACATACAGTCCTTCCAATTGATGGCCTGGATTTCACATTGACAAAGGTATCTTCCTTTTCCTGGATGGTCTTGAAATGCCAGCTTTTACAGCCATAGAGCATTGCAGATATATACCAAGAGGTTCGCTGAAGATTTTGTCAAAGGTTGATAAATAGTATAAATACTGTATATGATAAAACAATGAAGAAGTGAACACACAAAAAAAGTTGAAAATATATGGACGCATGTGAAGCGTGAATTATACAGTAGACAGTTTGGAACAAATAGAAAACTTTTTACTTCTTCATTACATGAATTCATGTGGAGAAATACTGAGTTATTCTACATCAATTCACACAATTTTAGGATAGTTCCCTGGTCACCCTCTCAAATGACCCTGAAAAAAACCCATAGGTTTTCATTTACCAAACTCATGGGGAAATCAAAAATATTAGGTCTGTATCTCTTATAGTTCTAAAAACAAAAATCAAATTTTACTCCCTCCACGCTGTTTATTTTTTTAGTCACTGTTGAAGGGAACCCAGCCTGAGTTGTGATAAAAGCAACAACAATTAAGATGAAGCTAAATAGAAAAAATCAATAATAATGGAGATTTTAATTATTTCTGTTGTCTTTTGCAGGACACTGGGGTTAGGAACAAATGGAAGAACACTTTACAAAGGAAAGTGACTGGGAGTTTTCGACGCCGTGCTCTGAAGCAAATGGCGGACTACTCATGGGGTGTTTCCCCTGGGTTCCCAGGCAGGAGCATCTTCTCGCCTCCATCATCACCCTCCCCGAAGGTGCCAGCATCCACTACAACACCATCTTCTGCCTCAAGTTCAGTCCCAACAGTCTTCTTGACCCCAGCTGCTATCTCTGAAACTCCTATTCGACGTCCGGGACGGAAGCGACGCCCAGCTCCACCCCCTCCTGTCCAGGTTGACAAAGGAGAAACGCCCAAACTTCCCACCAACAGGATCAAAATGGTAAGTGCGATTTCTGTCTCCATTTTCAGGGAAGAACCTCCAAAGAGCATTGCTTCTTAAATGTTACTATATGATGACCCATTAAAATATATATTTGACTTGCGCAACCAACTCTTTACTCCATTGAAATATGAATGTGCATTGGTATATGAGAGGCCATAATTAGGGTATAGATAATGATTATTATATATATATCAGTAGAAAGGACAATTTATCTCCAACAGAATGTGATAATAACACTGCAGTCTAGAGCTGTTTGATTTGCTACTTGGTTAATGGGACACGTACTTGGCTGGATTTGCATATCCACTGTATTTAAGAAGAGAGACTTGACAGGCAAACTCTTTTCTACTCCATCACCTAACTGTCTTCACCTTTTTTTGTTGTCCTGCTCCTACAGAGTTTTGACTCTATTTTCCTCATCTAAGAACAATGATATTTTTTGACTAAAAAGTGGAAAGTTTAAAATGATAGAGAGAGAGAAGGGAAAGACATTGATTCTTTTCCTACATTATCAATCAACGAAAGGAAGAAAGAAAAAGAGAATAGAAAGCTAAGGACACTATTTTTCAGCTAATATCTAAATTGCCTCAAATTATATCTAGAAATATCTAGATTTCCATGCCATTTCCACCTTCCATGGCCAAATTTGAAGATCTTTTTTGTTAGAGGAAAAATGTTTTTATAAAAGTTGAAATATTTTAAAAACCTATAAGCTCCTTTCAGAGTGGAATTTGAACCCGAAGCAGCCAGTCTGGTTTTTATTTTAAGATCTCATAAAACTTAGTGTAAAAACCACTAGATTGGCAACTGTGGATGTATTAGGAATATATCAAAGCAGCAACTCTGTTACCAATGAATAATACAATCATTTTATGTTGGAACATCAAGTTTGTATCACATAAGACAATTGTATTGTACCTTTATCCTTTATTCATTATGAGGATCTGAACTTTCAAACACCCTTGCCCTAGGTGGGGAGGCCTGACCAAACAGGGATCAAATGCCCTGTTTGTTCCCCACCCCAGCGGATGCCTATGGTTATATTTGATGTAGGATTTTACATTTTTTCTTTCTTATGCCAAAGTTTGTTCAGTGACACCCTTTGAGATTGTTTGAAGATTCATCAGAATATATACCCGAGAAGATACCCCCCCCCAAAAAAAACAAAAAATGGAATTTAAAAGTGATATGCAAACTAGACGTGGTTGCACATTGTATTGCTAGGAGTCACAAGTTGACACTACTCGGGGTCACGTGGCGTGGTTCTGGATTGACCGATTTATTTCCTATACTTTTTTCTTTTTTTTTTTTTTTCTCTGGTGTTTGTATGCATTTTGGAGGATTTTCACAATGCCTGATAAAAAAAAGCACGGATAGTGTGTGTGAAGTTTTGTTTTCTTTCGGGGAAAATTGTTGTAATACTTTGAGCAGCCTTTTAAAGAACAAGCTTTTGATTAAAACACAAGTGATGTTGGCTTTCAAACATGGCGAAATATCTCTTGTAGACTAACCATGATCTATCTGAACCTCAGCAAGCCGAAATGATGATAATCTTGAAAAACTTTGCTATGTAATCAATGAAGATCATCATCGAACCGTTGATGACCTATCTGAGGTGGTTGGTTTATCAGAGAGTTCATACCAGTGAATGTTAACAGAAGATTTGAAAATGAAATGCGTTTCTGTAAAATTTTTGGTCTCATTTACTCACTGATAATCAAAAATACAATCATTAGAATGTGTGCCATGATTTGAGGCAACACCTTTAAAATGTCCTGCAGTTTCTTTCAAAAGTTTAGAAAATAAAAAATAGAATTCTTGTCATCTTTGGTACCCTTAGATGGAGACACAGGAAGGGTGTATCTTATTAGCATAATTGATCGTTCAGATAACTAATCTTATCATAAATACGGAAGCCCTACTGAACACAATCATGATTATGGAACCTTGAAATCTTGTTTGGACAATTCGAATTTCTGATAACAGAGTTTTTTCTATGTGTGTGCAGCTTTGTACACACACACACACACACACACACACACACACACACACAAGGGAAATGGTTGTGGGAGAATGCACACCCAATAGGTAGCCATTATCTTCATTGGACACTCCTGAAATTCACCGCCAGTTTTCCTTGGAGCAAATCTCTTCTCTTCTCTTTTTCTCTTGCTATCATTTATATATACATATATGTCTATATTATGTGTGTGTGTACACATGTTCATTTGTGAAACTTATATGTAGACCCTGGGGTGGGAGTGACCAGAAAATACTAGTGTCTATTGATTACCCCACCCAGCTCCTCCAAACTCTTGAGTCTCAATGTTATGACCCTGTGGGGAAAAAGCAGATGGGGAGAGAAGGATCAGTTATTTATTTTAGGCAGTCTGTTTCCATTGAAATCTAATGCTGTCTCTCCTAGAGGTTGGGCGATGGTGTTAGGAGGCTGTTGACCCTCACCCCCACCAACTTTCACAGAGCAGAGGACAGTGTCAAACTGAAGAGAGAAAACTAGAAAGCCATTTTGAAATAACTCTTCTTTCACCAAAAACATTCGTGGCTTTTACAACTTGAAGAAAAAAAAAACATGAGCTATTCCACAAAATGAGTTCAAGAAGCAGAGGAAAATTCCCACCGCTTAAAAAAAACATAAACAGAAAACAAAGTGATCTTTTTTTTTTCTCTCTATGCTCTCAATTTCCCAGCCAAAATAGGCCCAATCTGGAAAACACTTGAATGTCCTCTGTATATATTTATTTATTCAGGTCCCTTTTTATAATATGCTTGTTGGGGTTCAGGGAAGACAACCTCATAACTGGACCATCACAAAATCAGAGAGATGATGTGTAAAAATGTGTTATTATGTTAATTGAATGCAAATCGCAGAAATTCAATATTTTAGACAATTTGATGAAATTTTTCATTTACGGTTTTTTAGACAAATTGTTTATAGTATTGTCAAATATATTAGGGTCTATGACCCACCCACCTTATATCGAAAACTGCATAATATCAAAGGACGCCTATACTTGTTTAATCTTGATGTCTTGGGAACTTGCTGTACTGGGATGAGGGCAACATTGGGTTGCACGTAAAAACTGGCATGTGATTCTGTTTAACCATTACTTCCAACAAATCTATCCGTCTATATAATGGACAGGGTAATTTTCTGTTTGTTCCTCTGTCCGTAACTTCCACTAGAGTGATCGTAAGCAAAGGCCCGTTTATTTTTATGCAAATTAAATGTTATTGCTTTTTGGCTTGTTAAAGGCTATTATAAGAACTTTCTACTTTTGAAAATTGCTAAAAATCTGTATATCCATTAATTTTTTCGAGGCAATTATTTAGTTGGTAGTACTGTTGTGTGAAATTCTGTCAATAGATCCACTCTGTCTATCATGGGTCTTGGTTGATGCATTCTTTGGCCTTCTTCGTGTGTCTTATTCATCTAATTAGGATTATTAGAATTATTAGAAATCATCAACTAAAATTATCAACATATGTTTCTTCAGTTTCAAACAAATTCTATTTATCACATTGCTGGTGTTTTAGACTGGAAAACATCCAAATAGAATTTTTGAAATATCTAGAAACACTTAGATTCAAGATAAGACCCCCGAAAGATAAAAAAATGCTTCCTTTTTTTTCCAAAAAAAAAAAAAAAATTTTTTTGAAGGGTCTAGTCGAGTATTGATGCCAATTTTCAAGTCTGCAGACAAAACGGTGTTGCCAGGAGTGTTGGAATACACAAAATACGCCCATAAATAAAAGATAAAAAAAAAAAGATAGAACCTGTTGCCATCTTTGTTGACTGTGATTGTTCAATATTGCTGCCACTGATACAGCTAGTGTAAAAGTAATAACAAATGTGGTGCCAAGAGAAATCTAGGAAGAATAGAGAGTAGGTTTGAAGGTTAGATTAGATCTTATGCCAGTTGGTGAGAGCAGTTAAGAAGGCTTCCCTGAGGCAAAAAGGAAGTGAGTTTGAGTTTCACTGAGAACTTATCCTAACTTACTATAAAAAGCAATTAAAAAAATTAGGATGAAAGGAAATACAAGTCAAAAATGAATTGAAATAGCTTCAAAACAGCTGTTAATGGAAGCCGGTCTGATTAGTCACTGTTTAGAAACCACCACGTGACCTACATCTTTTGACAGCATGCTGTGTTGAGGGTGAAAAAGTCTGAATTTAGACAAAAAAACAAGTGTGACTATTACTTGACACATACTAGGATTCAGCATAGATTTGCATTGTTAATTGATCCCCCCACTAAATACCTATTTTGAGAAAAGAAACTATCTTTTTTTTTTTTACAGACGTAATAAAGAGTAAATGTTTAAATTTTGGCCCTCTATCTCCATTGATGTGGCCTGTTTGGGTCATGCATACATATATACATAACAAACCAGACCAACTTGAAAACTAAAGAAACCTATGCTGACAGTTTTGGTTGATGGTTCCTAATATTGCTTCTCCAACCTTTTGCACTTCTCTTTTATCCTTTCAATATGAAGGCTACAACCTTAACAGGTTTATGGAGCCAAGTCTTGAAGTTACTTCCGAAGACCACTGGATGTAATATACCCTTGAGGCAGGCAAAAAAAAACGACTGTACCATAAACATCCAGCAAGCATTTTTAGGTCTAAGCAAATTTTTACAAATCTATTTTTGATTGCTAGAAACTAGTTCAGCTAGAACCAATCAACTTTCATCTTTTGTAGAAGCTTAGCCATAATTGCCCTGGCAACTTGGAACGTCTAAAATGCCGTGCATGCAACTCTTCTCTCTTTAATCGTACATGATCTGTATTGCATTCTTAGAATGAAAATAAAAGTAAGGCGCCCAATAATTTTTTGTTGTTTGCTCTCTTTAAGCGGCAGAAACTTAGTCAACTGCCCAATGTAACTACAGTAGATTCATTGGATAGCCTGATCTGATGGTACCATTCTTTTAATATTGATACTTGAGTATGGCTGATTAATGAAATTGTAAACAAGCTATAGAATGACTGAATTATGATTTTGTGAACAAATCATAAATCTTTATTATAAAATGATTAAAATTATCTTTTACTTTGGAGGATTGGGGAATGTTTGAAGGATTCTGTGAATGATCTGTAAAACAATTTAAAACAAAAACTTGAAATTATATTTATGTTTTGTAGATCTTTTTTAGAAGTTGACTGGAACATTCAAATTCAGGCGTTAGACACCTTTGGTTATTTATATAAGTGTAGGAGTAAATATATACAGCTTACACCTGAGGACCAGTTTTCTTCTTTTTGTCGGCTCCTTCATATCAACATGTTTTCACACGTTAGTGAACACACTCCCAGTGGCGTAGCAAGGGCTCTTGGGGCAAAGGCTGCACCTGGGGGTAGTTGCACTATATCCAGGGGGTAGTTGCACTATATCCTGGGGAGGGCTTAATTATCAAATAACAGGCATTATACAGGAAATTTTGTGCTCCTTTACACCTGTGCCTAGGGGGCTACCACCTCTTTTGCTATGCCTCTGCACACTTCTGAGTCAAAGGATCTCACTTAACCATTCCATCTTGTATGAACAGCCCTGTTCCACAAATAATATTTAGGGTCTTGTATACTTAAAAATGATAAGAGATAAGTCCAGGTTGAGGAGGGGCAGAAGTATGTATTTCTTTTTCTCATTTTTCAGGACTGTCTCTTCCCTATCTTTGTGTCAAGATCCTGTCCCCCTCCTTTTTTTATCCCACCCCCACTGTACTGAAAGTTGAACAGCAAAACTTGCTTTTTATCTGTCTAAACTAGTTCGTCAGTATTTTCAATCTGAGAAGGAAAGATAATTTTTTTTTCTGCCGAGAGCTGATAAGTGCTTATGTTTTTGGAAATTTTGTCAGAACCCATCAGACAAAACTGACACAATAGGTTTTTTCAGTTTTCAAGAAGGTCCTGCTCTTTGGCTGGCTATGTATCACATGTGCAGGGTTCACCAATAGAGCTAGATGGCTGAAATTTTCAAAAATTCTCTCTCTATCATGTCTAGAAGAAACGTTTTTCCTCCCTAAATAGATTTTGTGGTGGGGAGGGTCAATTTGCAATGTAAGTTTATTTTGAATTCATCACTTAGTTTGTGTCCAGCTGCATTCATGTTTTTTGGTTTGTTTTTTTTGAAAATTTCAGACTTTTTTGTGATCACTGCCCAACATGAGGCAAGGGAAGTAACATATTCGTTGATCACCCATTTTTCCAATTTTTAATAGATCACCCCCCCCCCCACTCGGCATTCTCGAAAAGCTGTGGGTCTTGTGATGGTTTCTACAGAGTGAATAACCAAGCCCACTTCTTTTTCCCTTCAACCTGATTATGATCACATACCAAGACACTCCGCTGATAGGGAGTTGAGGGGTTTGGCAACCTCAAATAGGTTCTAATGCCAATTGCTAAGTTTTTAAAAAAAATTATCAGTTGCTTGGAGATTAATTTCACTGTATTGACCTATATTCAGAATAATCAAAGATATATATATATATATATATATATATATATATATATATATATATATATATATATATATAGAACAGTGTAATTTTCTTGGTCCTCTGTCTTTAACAACTGACTCTTCATATTTGCTGATGAAAATATCTTCTACCCAGCATTTGAAGCAATGGACTCTTCAACAGTATCAAATTCAAAAGTTTCTTCTCTAAAAATAGAATTGTTCCATAGAAGTCCAAATATATCTCTGAATTTTTTCTCTGGGATTAACTAGTATGATGGTTATGCCAAATTGGTGAAGTTTCTACTTTTTCACAAAAAATGAATGAATATGTAGTTCTAATTTGATCAGAAGATAATTCAATCAAAACGAGGATATGAAACAATTGTTTTTTTCACAATCAAATGTTTAAAATCAAACTTTTTTTTATAAAGAATAAGTAAATTTTGCCAGTTATACAATTTCACCGATTCAGCATAGCATATATATTGCAACCTTCTGGCTCAAGTCCTCACAATATCTATATAATCAGATCAAAAGAATTTTCTTTCTGGCGAAAAATTAGGTGAGATTGATTCAGTTGCTTCTTATCTTTCATCTTCAAGGTTTGACATATCTTTGTTCATTGATTCTGTTTTGATAAAATATAAATGGGTCTGGTTAGTCACTTTATAGAAATTGTCAATGTGACTAATGCCTTTAGCCAGCATACCATGTTGGGAGGAGGGTGATCGATGGGAAGAAAAGGTGATCAATGAATAAGATACTTGCCTTGCATTTTGTTGGGCAGAGATCACTCTAAAAAAAAGTCTGAATTTTCACAAAAATAAGCATGAATTCTGCCATACACAAATTAAGTTACCAATTTAGCATAAACTTACACTGGAAATTGACATCCCTTTGTAAAAAAAAATTATCTAAGGTTAGAAATTTTCAAAAAATTAATAAGTTTTTTTATAGACATAAGGAGTAAATGTTTAAATTTTCAATCATCTAGCTTAGTTGGATTGGTCTGTATGTTTGGTCCATACATAGCCAGTCAGTCAGTCATACCAACTTACAAACTGAAGGAGCTCATGTTGATATTTTTGGTGACAGTTTTGGTTGACTGTTTCTAAAAACACTAATATAACAGCGATCACAATTCAATCAAAAGTATTGATATTGTGATCAGAAAGATCAAGTATTGTAGAATTGGTTCTTGTAGATGAAGCATTCTAAAAATTCATATCGATGAAATATTTTACTGCTCAATCTTTTAACTGCAACATAAATCAACAGTTCTTGAAATATGGAAAATTTAATGTTAAGATCATTTTTCCCCGATTTGTTAACTGGGTCAGTAAAGAATCAACTAACCAGAAGAAATATAGTATTTTTTTTTTTCTTCTCAATTGGTTGATAGTGTTGGTAAAATAAAAAGCTACAATATAGAGAGTTAGGGCAAAGGAAGAGGAATAATTTTTTCTTCTTTTTTTATGTCCTACTATTCCTTTTTTTCTCTTAAATCAATTTGCAAGGTAAAAAAATAGAAATTACAAGAAAGAAAGAATCGAGAGAAGGAAAGAAAACAAATTATACAGTGTTTAAAACTAATGTATGCACTACATATATATTCATAACTTTGCATTTTGGACGGTATTTTTTTGTTTTATTTTATAAACACATACAATGTTGCAGTTTTTGATCAGAGTCTGTTCCTTTTCTTGTTTCCAACTCTGCCAGTGAAGTTGAAGAGATACATGTATTACATTGTGCATTTTCGGTTGTCTGCCCATCTGTCTGTCAGTCCACACATTATCTCCAAAAGTTCTCAATGAATTTCAATTAAATTGGAATTGTAGGTAATGGTCTATGGAAGAAGTGATCAAGTTTTGGAGCAGATCCATGCACAGTTACTGCCTCTGATGAATGTGATGTGAATCAATTTTTCTATTGAAAAAAACAACTACATATTCTCTAAATAAATAGTACTTTTTAAAACTGGTGCTTTCCTTGCTTTGGCAATGTGAAATGTCACTGAATTAGTGCAAACATGCTGAAACATTTTTGCCATTTTTCTTTTCACCATTTTCAGAATCTTTTTGGTGTGTTTGAGCTATTTAAAAAAAAATTTAGTGCTTCTTAGGGGGCAACACTGGATACTTCTATTCGTGCACACCCTAGATTTGATGGATGCACACACACACACACACCCCGACGAAAGGCCTGACTACACTGTAGGCTCATTTGTTGACTGAGATGACACAACTTAAACCCCTCCCTGTCTGCTAAAAATATATTCTACTTATGCTGGCAAACCTACTGTAAAAATGAAATGAATTAGACAGAAACATTCCAGTAGTCAATAAACAAAACTTGAGGAAAAAAAAAAAAATTTTTTACTTTTTCACTTATGAGCTTAGATACTGGGTATCTGAAAGGGGTTAAAGGTTCAAAGGTGTTGATCCATTGATGTAAATATTTTCTTTCCAAGTAATGAAATTTGATATACTCTGTGATACATAGTAGTTATTTTGGAGGTATCATTAAATAAAAAAAAAAAGCATTAAGAATGCCTTTCACTATTTGTTTAAATCTCTCTTGAGATTTATAGAATAAGTTCGCCAGCTCTTTCAACTACTGGCTGCATTGAATATTGCCCACAACTACCCAATGGTTATTGTGGCTTGATTCTAACTCACTTGGCTTTCTTGGCCTCTATCACCCATGTTGAAAACGGTATTGTACTTATCTTGCTAACCATTGTTCCATGGTAAGGCTCCTGGTTATGGGTTCTACCTCCAACCAAGGAAAGCAAAAATGACAACTTGACCTGATTTTTATATTTTTACCCGAGTTTTATCTGATAAGAATAGAGTTGAGCCCTTCATTTTTTTCTCTTCCAGAAGAGAAACGGAACATTTGTGGCTGTCCTTATTTTAAGGGTTCTCCTTTTTCCATCTTCATAAAAAAATCTGTGGGGAAATGGGAGATAAAGCAGACTTTCCCCAACCCTTTTTTTTTCTTTGGTTACACATGTGTGTGTTGATTTGTACCAAAATCTAGGAAACCATGGGAATGTCACTGCGGATCCTTCTATTTGGTAGTGCCCATCTCCTCCCCTTGTAACATTAGATAAAACTGGTTTGCATGGTAACAGTGACAGGAAAGAATGCCCAATCTGACTTCCACACACATGCCAACTATTTACACTCTCACACATACACACACACATACACATATATATATAACTATACATTCATAAATTATGCAGATACACTTATATACATTTTAAGGTTACTGATAGAGTAAAGGCTTTCAGCAGCTACCGGCTGATAAGATAAGGGAGGTATGGGTGAGTGATTTGCCAAAGTGCCCACTTTTTTCTCTCAATCATCAGGATATGCCATTAATGTATTTTTATCGAATCATCTGGAGAAATGAGAAGTGGATTCGCACCTTTCACAAGAGCATTAGGACAAGCTGGAATTTGAACACAGTTCTCTGATTCTGTTTTCCGTGCTGATGTTATGCCACTCCCATCTCCATGTTGATGTGCTAAACTGCATGATAGACGCTCCCTCAGATATTAAAGAAGTCCATCTTGAAAATATCCAGCCATTTGGGATATCTTATGAACCAGTTGAGCAGCCTTGATGTAACTTGGTAGCTAACCAGAAGAGACCTTCACATGTGTGAATTGTCAACCACATAAGAGCTCATAATCAAATTCCTGGTCATTCCTAAAAAAATCAACTTTATAATGATCACCAATTTGCTAGAACTATATAGAGGAATAGGTCTTTTATTTATTTATTTATTTTGCAATAAATTTTATGAAATTTCTGAAAATATAGATACAAACAATATTTCAGTGCATACCTTTAAATGAAAATGTAGAAAATTATTTATTATTTCACCAGTAGACCAAGTTTTTCTTTCAATTCTGGTTGGGATGTTGTTAATATAACCTAAATCTTCCTGATGAAGTTCCTTTTTTTTCTGATTCACTGGCTTATTCATTAAGCTATT
The DNA here is from genome assembly GCA_963457665.1 of Thysanoteuthis rhombus. NCBI lineage: Eukaryota > Metazoa > Mollusca > Cephalopoda > Oegopsida > Thysanoteuthidae > Thysanoteuthis > Thysanoteuthis major. The sequence goes on from OY735214.1 coordinate 13,062,688, forward strand.
TGTGTATTAATGTTTTTATTGGGTGATTTGGGGCCATGTACTGAAACTTATTGCTTTTTATGTAAAGGCAGTAATTTTAGTTTTTCTTCTTGGTCAGTTGTTTCTTTATGAATATTAATGTAAATAAGTTTGTTTCTACTAGTGATAATTTTTGGAGAGTTGGATGGTAAGGTAAAATCTCGCCCTCCCTCCTACAGTGCATGTGTTTTAATGTGTGTTACATCTGGTAACTTATGCTCTTGAGGATCATTCATCAGGTTCTTTTTTGGTATGGTTTTCCAACTCTGCCTCTTTCCTTTGCTTCTGGTCATTCATGGTCGAGGTTGGTTTGAAAATGTCTAGTTCCTAGGGCCATCCCCTAAACTGCGCTTCTCCCCTTGCATTCAAAGAAGTAGGGTCAGGTTTATTGCTTGAAGCCTGAGGTGTTCCAAAGAGAAATTTGAAGGGAAATGGACGATTTTTGTCTCTACCGGCATGTGGGTCCCTACATTAAACCCAACTTAGTGTCACATTCTGTCCCTATGAGCAGATGGATTAATACCCTTTATCCCTAGTGACTACACCGTCGACCAGTTATGAAGTGGCCCAATATAACATTGAATCACTTATAATGCAGTTTAAGCTTGGACTCCAGTTTTCATAATGCAAGTTTTGGTTCTCAAAATAATAGCTGAATAAAAGAAATAGAAAGATCCCTAAGAACTGTTATGTACTGGGCCTATCAATGTTAGATTTCAAATATTTTGAGCCTTGAATGTGTCCTGTATATTTGCTCCATTTTCACCACAGAGTGGTCAATCTAATGGTTTTATCATTGGATTTTGTTTCTCAATCCTTTCCACAACAGATGAGAGCAGAAAGGTTCGATGAGTTTCATTTATTGACTACTAAAACGTTCATGTCTAATTCATTTTCTTGGCTCATACTCTTGACACCCTTTTTTGTTTGGTTTTTTTCTTGCTTCCTCCTTTCTCATTTGTAATCCGCTACGTGTATATCTATTTTATCAAAATGTAACCTTCTTTAATATTTATTTTTGTCTTCCTGCTGGAGTAACCTCACCCTACCCCTATGGTTTTTTTCTTCTTTGCTGCACGAATTACGAGAGGAGAAATTGATAAGGCTAGGGTTGTATGGACCCCCCCTCCATCTTTGCAAGTGTATGTTACGTATTTACAGTAATTGCTACTAATAGTAACTTTACACCTATTTTCATCCAGCCTCCGGAAATGACACCCGGGATTTTCTCTGCAGCAAAGAGAAAAACTTGAACAAAGGTTTGAAGAATTTAAAATTCTCTACAACACGGACTCAATTATAATGTGGTAAAAAAATTATGGACCCTGACTTGCACATTATGGGTCTGCAGTGAATGTTAACATTTCTAAATCTAATTCCCTTAAAAGTCTTCCCTGCTTCTTCAGCTTCCACCATACCCCATCAAGTACCCCTATTTTGTCAGCTGTGAGTTATTTACCAGGTTAAACTCACTGGCTGGTGAAATATGGTTGGACAGGGGAATGAATCAGCAGAGAGACCTTGTGGTTATCAGAAACCCTCAACTAAAACTGTCAACATAGGTTTCTGCAGTTTTTAAGCTGGTCTGGCTGGTTATGTATGTATCATGCAAACAGATTGCGCCAATGGAGCTATGGGGTGAAAATGTCAACATTTACCCCGTATCATATCTAAAAAAAAGTCTTTTTTCTTCTTCCCAAAATTCCCCTTCTAAATGGAGGAGAGTTCAATTTGCAATGTGAGTTTTTGCTAAATTGATCCCTTTGTGTAGAGCAGCATTCAAGCTTGTTTCAAGAAAATTCAGAATTTTCATAGTAGAGATCACTGCTCAATAAAATGCCAGAAGTATCTTATTCATTAATCACCCACTACACAGTATGCTGTAAAAAAATGTTAGTCAAGGAATGGTTTTTATTGAGTGACTAACCATAGCTGTTTTATTTAGTTTCTCTGGAGACTCCTTGTGGAGCATGCTGTGTTGAGAAATGTTCTTCAGGTTCCAGTGGCAAGAAGTTGTCAGTCCCACACCCAGCCCTCTTACTTACCCATGGTAAGGACTGGCTGAATGTCTTATGCTATTTATCCACAGCTAGAGGGAAGGGAGAAGTGGATTCATGCCTTTTTCAAAAGCATTAACGTGAAGTGAATGCCAAGCAGTCCATGACCAAAACTTTTAACTGGGTTTACTGATTGCGTTCTTTGTGCTGGAAACGCTATGCTTCTCTTAACATCATTAAGAAAGGCTTGAAAAAGTTTTTTTTCTCACATACTGAATAAATAAACGAGTTTGGAGTAGGGCTGGGCACAGCTGACAGAAGGCCTAGGCCAGATGGGAAAAGTGGGCCCGATCTCAAATAGATGGTAGTAGTCTTCACAATAGTAACACTAATATGTGACTTGACAACAGCCCTGTTATACCTCCAGAGCAGGACCCCTCAAAATCATAGACCTTGGCCATATGGCCTCATCTGCCCTCCCCCTCTACTTTAGAGGTATTGTGTTAGGGGTAGTGGTCCTGTTTATTTAGATCTGTTGCATGGGGTGATTGTTAGGGTAAGAAGGTATTTTGATACACCAACATAATGAATAGAAGAGACTTTCAGCAGATGGTTTAAGAAAATCAAAATCCTACCCTTAAACCCACTCTTTGTACCTGATCTCTCAGGTACCATGTTTGTTCTGGTCTCTGTATCGGAAGTATTAGTAAAGCAATCATCATTCATTATCAGTTCTGTAGCTCAGCTGGGCATTTACCAGACTTCCCCAGGCAAAAGGGATGTGAGTTTGAATCTCACCGGGAGTTAATCATATATTCCTGATCCTCGCTGTTTACTCACTGTTGGAGGTTCATGGCCTGAGTTGAATTGTAATACAAAGTAACTGATAATTAAGATAGGGGAAAATAATCATGATTTCTAATAATGATAAAAATGCAATTATAATACATGTATGTATCCTCGTTCTCTGCTTATATTCTCATCGAGGGTGTTGTGGGTCAAGGTACACACAGACAAACCCTCTTCTAGCATGCCAGGCCTGTGAAAGGTTTGTTCTGTTTACTCACCTGGTATTTCCCAATGGTCACCCATCTAGGTACTGACCAAGGTCAATTTTGCTTAACTTTGGTGATGAACCGGTGTATTAAACCTAATTTGTCTGTAACCCCTTAGCCTTAGGGAGAAGGTCCTCAATTCTAGTCCTTGTACTGAGTGCATTGCGGAGTGCCATTGAGTATCACTTTAAAAATCTTTGGTATGACTCGGCAATTAATCAAACTGTGGCCTACCAAACTGGATGCATGCATTCTACCACTGGGCCACAGTGAATGGTATATCATAAAGGAGGAACCACTTTTTGTTTTCTCTCAATGTTGAGTTTTGATATTATCACCATTACCAGATTTGTTTTTTTTTTTTTCTTTTCAATCATTATTATGTGTATGTGTGTTTCTTCAGTTTTCAAGATAGTCAGGCTTTGTATGTATCACACATACAGGACACAAGATTAGTCCAAGATGATTGAAAATTTCGATATTTATTCCTTGTTATGTCAAGAAAAAAATCGTTTTCGTTTTTTGAAAATTGGGTAGGGGTTCAATTTGAAGTGTAAGTTTGATAAATTTATCCTTCGTTACTTATGTTAGATGTTACTTATTCATTATATTCATTGAATTGATCACCTCTTACAAGTCATCGTGCCAAAAGACATTGGTTACATGATGGTTTCTATTGAGTGACTGACCAGACCTGCTCAGTTGTTTACTGACCTTGGATTATCCAAACTCTAGTTAATCCCCGTGAGAAGAATCATGGATATAAGGTTTCTCTTCCACGCTATCCGGAAAGAGAGCTCTCCAATGAAAGCTGAAACAGTGTGAAGCCAAATATTTTTAACGGAAAAAATTTGATCATTCCCAGACCCCAAAAAATGGTTAGGATGGTATGTCAGGCTGAGTTGTTGAAGGTACCAGAGACTGCAGTGTAGAAAAGAGAAGAATAAGGTGTGTGCTGGTTTCTATAATGACTCTCTTCAAAGTAAAAGTTGAATGCTATTTTCACTTTTTTTTCTTTTTTTTTTTTTCTTTCAAGAAAAGAAACTAAAAAAAAACTTGTTATAGTGGAAGAGTTCATTATTCAAAATGATGAGTTGGAGATATTTTTATTAGCAAACTTGTTACCTTAAAGTGGAAGAGTCTTTTGTCACGAGCAGAGAAACAAAAAAATAACATAAGAAGTTGAAGATGGAGCTAAATGTAAAAGATATAAACCTATGTTGCAATTAATTTATGTGGGGAAGGACTGTCTGCTTTGAAAATGTATGGATGTACATATTGTAAAAATTGATTGTTTTTTTTTTTTGTTAATGTAGTGGTCTGAAAAATCACCAAAAAAATTGAGTGTCTAGATTCAAGGGGCCACCCCCATATTTTGCACCTCTCAATTACACTTGAAAGGGTAAGGTCTGGGTCTCTGGTGCCTAAAGCATCCCAAAGGGAAGTGCCACAGGAACTGACAATTTTTGTCACTACCCACTTGCATGCATGAAAGTCTTGCATTGAACCCTGATCATGTGCTGAATTAGCTCTCTCTTTGGATGAATAGATATCTTTATTTTGGGGCCTTTATATGTGTATAGGTGTTCACCAGTCTTTTCCATGCTCTTTTTTGCCTCCAGCTAGTCCTTTCTTGCTTTTTTTTTCTTCCTAGTCATAACATTCACGTCTCCTCCTATGATGGTAAAATCTATTGGAGAGTCTACATTGATGCTTTAATTTTTTCAAGCCAATCATTTCTTATCTAGTTTTCATTTCAAAAGGGAAGAAAGTAGTTTGTGTCCATTGACATTGAAGTCTCCATTTTAATGTTTAAGTTTATCGGAGATTGATGATGTCAACTTATTACAGGTCCATATCTGTGGCAAGTTGATTTTTCGTCATCATTGCCAATCCTTGGACTTTAGATGTCGCTGATCCAAAGGAGTCTTGAGTCCTGATGGTGTGTACTATGTGAAATTAGACCTACAGGCTATAAACCCTGAAGCAGCATCATTTGCTTCACAGATAAGTCATTCAATGAAAAATGATATTCATAGTTTGCAGTTCAAACAAATTCGGTGATATTTGCAATCTTTCATGCGGATAAACAGTGAAAGCAAAATTAAATTCTACTCTGGGCTCATATGAGGGAAGTGCAGTGAGTACATTGTTCTCAGGCGTGGAGGTCCAAAGCGGAGCCAGGAATATCCTTGGATTTCAGTAAACGTTTGCATATTGAAGTGGATGAAAACAAGATGACTAATGGAGAAAGGAAAGGGAACCCGCGAGAGAATTTGTACCCCCTGAAAAAAAAATTCCCTCTCAGAGGCCTTATTTCTACCCCTGCTTTTAGTGAGATGAAACAGGATGTAACTGAGGGGAAAAAGCTCTCAACTTGCATAACTCGTTCCTTATTAGAAATTGGACCCCCATAAAAAGAACATTTCTCAAACAGCTTTCTTCTTTTTCTTTTTTTCTCTCAATGGGATAAAAATCATCCCTGCTAGTTTGTTTTTTTTTTCTTCTTCCTCTCTCACTTATTTCTTGACAAATTAGTTAATTGTTGTAAAAAAAAATTGATGTATTTGAATTTATATAACGTAATTTGAAAAAAAAAAAAAAAGATTCAGAAGCAAAACTACTGAATTCGTTTCAGTGGAAGAGTCCATTGTTTCGAATGGTTCGTAGCTGATATTTTCATCAGCAGTATTAATAACTTGGGGTGGAATAGCCCATTGTTATAGACAGTATAACAAAAAGAAATCACACTGTTGGATTCATTTTCAGTCCCTCATACATTATTTATGACTCATTGGTGGTTCTTTTAACAAAGCCGTTTGTATTTTCATGGTCAAGTTCATCGTAATCCATTTTCCTTTCTTCATTTACCTTCCCTAAACTCTACCTAACCTTGTGCTTTTTTAAAAATGTAATATCTTTTTGTGGTAAAAAAAAGAAGCAGCTATCACAATCACATCTTCCTGTTTATCATCTCATAAAGCTTTTTTTCCTCTTCCTTTCTTCTTCTAAACGATAACTGTTTAAATGAGTAGGAGAGACAGGCCACCACTAACATCTCTTTCTCCTACCACCCCAGATTTTGATGCCTTCATATCACTCAATCTCTTTTGCATCTTTTATTCTTCCTCATCCTCTGGTTCTTTGTGGCTGTAAATGCCGACATCACACGCTCTTAGGCGCCCATAACACATACACACACACACACATACACACATACACATACACACACACACACACGCACACACGCACACGCACACACACATCAGTAAGTTTAGAATCATCTCTTTCTTTTTTCTTTCTCTCGTTCTTTCTCTGTTTCTTTTGTTTCACCCCACTCTTTGTTCCCTTCGTTCCCCCCACTCTTTGTTCCCTTCGTTCCCCCCACTCTTTGTTCCCTTCGTTCCCCCCACTCTTTGTTCCCTTCGTTCCCCCCACTCTTTGTTCCCTTCGTTCCCCCCACTCTTTGTTCCCTTCGTTCCCCCCACTCTTTGTTCCCTTCGTTCCCCCCCACTGTTCCCTTGGTCCGTTTCCCCCCCACTGTTTGTTCCCTTGGTCCGTTTCCCCCCCCACTGTTTGTTCCCTTGGTCCGTCCCCCCCCCCGTTTATTTCCTTCGTTCCCCCCACTCTTTATTCCCTTCGTTCCCCCCCACTGTTTGTCCCCTTGGTCCGTTTCCCCCCCACTGTTTGTCCCCTTGGTCCGTTTCCCCCCCACTGTTTGTCCCCTTGGTCCGTTTCCCCCCCACTGTTTGTTCCCTTGGTCCGTTCCCCCCCCACTGTTTATTTCCTTCGTTCCCCCCACTCTTTATTCCCTTCGTTCCCCCCCACTGTTTGTCCCCTTGGTCCGTTCCCCCCCCACTGTTTATTTCCTTGGTCCGTTCTCCTCCCCGACTCTTTGTTTCCTTGGTCTGTCCCCCCCCATTCTTTGTTTCCTTGGTTTGTTCCCCCCCACTGTTTGTTCCCTTGGTCCGTTCCCCTGGTCCGTTCCCCCCCACTGTTTGTTCCTTTGGTCGGTTCCCCCCCACTCTTTGTTTCCTTGGTTTGTTCCCCCCCACTCTTTGTTTCCTTGGTTTGTTCTCCTCCCCGACTCTTTGTTTCCTTGGTTTGTTCCCCCCCACTCTTTGTTTCCTTGGTTTGTTCTCCTCCCCGACTCTTTGTTTCCTTGGTTTGTTCCCCCCCACTCTTTGTTTCCTTGGTTTGTTCTCCTCCCCGACTCTTTGTTTCCTTGGTTTGTTCCCCCCCACTCTTTGTTTCCTTGGTTTGTTCTCCTCCCCGACTCTTTGTTTCCTTGGTTTGTTCCCCCCCACTCTTTGTTTCCTTGGTTTGTTCTCCTCCCCGACTCTTTGTTTCCTTGGTTTGTTCCCCCCCACTCTTTGTTTCCTTGGTTTGTTCCCCCCCACTGTTTGTTCCCTTGGTCCGTTCCCCTGGTCCGTTCCCCCCCACTGTTTGTTCCTTTGGTCGGTTCCCCCCCACTCTTTGTTTCCTTGGTTTGTTCCCCCCCACTCTTTGTTTCCTTGGTTTGTTCTCCTCCCCGACTCTTTGTTTCCTTGGTTTGTTCCCCCCCACTCTTTGTTTCCTTGGTTTGTTCTCCTCCCCGACTCTTTGTTTCCTTGGTTTGTTCCCCCCCACTCTTTGTTTCCTTGGTTTGTTCCCCCCCCACTCTTTGTTTCCTTGGTTTGTTTCCCCCCCACTCTTTGTTTCCTTGGTCTGTTCCCCCCCACTCTTTGTTTCCTTGGTCTGTTCCCCCCCACTCTTTGTTTCCTTGGTCTGTTCCCCCCCACTCTTTGTTTCCTTGGTTTGTTCTCCTCCCCCACTCTTTGTTTCCTTGGTCTGTTCCCCCCCACTCTTTGTTCCGTCGGTTCATTCCCCCCCACTCTTTGTTCCGTCGGTTCATTCCCCCCACTCTTTCTTTCTTTTTTTCTTTCTTCTTTCACTCTCTCTCACTCACTCGATGCAGTGAGTAATGTTAAAAGTTATCAAACATAACACGCACACACACACACTTAACTGTAAGTTTTAAATGATACCCGCTTTGAAACTTCCTCTCTGATTAGTACACTATAGATGCTCATTACTCATACAGTCCGTGTGTACACACCTAACATTCACACAAATGTCCAACCAACAGTTAAATCATATTTACACACACACACACATGCAACCACATGGAAATAACTGATGCATAACAACATCAACACAATTTTTTAAATCCTGTTATGATTTATTAGTTCCCAATTGTCTGACAATCAGCTCGTCGAAAAATCCCCTTACTCAGACTTGTACATACCCCTCACAATAATCAATATAACTGGGTGAGGGAGGCTATGATGCGTCACCACATGAAGTTTTAACTGATAAACAATCTCGCACTTTCATCATCTGACTGATCCATTGTGCTGAATTTAATTAATATTATTTTTACAGTATATATCTGTCTCAACTAATGATATGATTTTCTTTGTTTTCAATCCATAACCAAGGACTCTTCCACTTGAAAGGTTACAGGCTTGCTGATAAAAATATCTCCTACCCATCATTTCAAACAACGGACTCTTCCTCTGAAACAGGCTTTTCATTCTTTTTATAAAAAAAAAATAAATCATCATTCTGAATACGAGTAGTTCCTGCATTTTGAATGTTCACCTTAAACCACTTCTTCATTTTTTTGAGGAAAGGGTGAAAAGAGAAAGTAGTGTTCAGCTTTTTTTCTTTTTTTTTTTTTTTTTTTTTGCAGCAAGTCATAATGGGGGCAGCACACACCCTCTTTTACAGCCCAGTTTCCTGTACCAACCAGCACCTCAGCCTGATATACCATCCTCTCCATTTTGGGGTCTGGGAATGCTCAATGCTGGTGATAAATGAATGAGATACTTCGTACACCCTTTTCTTGAGCAGTGATCACTAAAAAATGTCTGAGGTTTTTTTAAAAAAAATAACAAGCAGGCATAAGCTGATGACCAATTTAGCATAAACTTCCATTGCAAACTAAAAACCCAGTGGAGTGGATTAAAGAAAAAAACTTTTTCAGAGGGTGTGTTGAAGACTTTTAAGGCTGTAGCATGAAAAATGCATTCTGTTCAGTCTCCGCACTTTTAAAACCTTAAAAAAGTGGGTGTCTTTTAGACAGGAAAGCCTCCCAAGAACACGCTTTTAAAAAAAATGTTTTCAGGAGTTTAGTGGGGTTATAATTCAAATTTTCAGCCTTATAAGCTGGTAGGTACCACTCGTAGACATTCCAGATACATATATACATACATACATACTCAGACATAGGCCGAATGGAGTGAAAAATGAAGCAACCTATTTTGACAATTTCGTTTGATGGCTTTTATAAATAGTTAATTTGAATTGGTATCTAATTGAAAAATTAATGAGGTATAAAATGATATGACTCTTCCAATGAGTGTCCGCTGCCACTTTCTCAGGAGAGAGCATAGGGATTTGTTTCCTGGGAAGGGGGCAAAGGATATGTTTTGGAATATATCTTAGCAACAATTCTGTTACCAGTGAAGAATAAATACCATCTTTTTCTATGGAAAATGTAAGTTTGTGGTTACATAAAACAATTGTGTCATCATCTTCATTAGGTTTTTAGCATCCGCCATTGGACATAGACCATCCCCTAAATTTGCCTCATCATCGTAGGCGTCATGGAACCAGTACTTTCTAAACTTGTATAGTTTGTCATAGCATCTTATTTTCTGCCTTATATTATCTCTTAGGATCCACATTGTGAGTTGTGATATCTAGCGGTTGTCTGACATTCTAGCTACATGACCAGCCCATTGCCATTTGAATTTTCTAATAGATCTTATGATATCTCTGACTCCTGTTTTTCCTTGCTTGCAATCTCTCCATGTTATGTTGAGCATGGTTCTCTGCTCTGTACGTTTCATGGTTCTCAGTTTGAAGGTCAATCTTTTGGTAAGGTTCCATGTTTCAGCTCCATCTGGAAGATACATCGGTTGTTGACCCTTCTTTTTAGGACGGATAGGATTTTCTTGCACAACACCATTATCTTTTATTGACTATAGGTTTCCAATTTTCAAACTCCCTTGCCCTAGATGAGAAGGCTTGATCCAGGAGGGGATACAAATGCTCCATTTGCCCGTTACCCCTACTCTCATATTGGACAGCCATATCTCCTCCTTTCACTTAACAAAAGCAGAGAATTTCTATTTAAAAATGTATAACCCCAAATTATTTTTATTGTATTTTTTAGTTGTTAATAGCTTCATTTACTGTTTTGTGTTAGTATAGTGAAAAAGCCACTCATTGTGATCACTAAGCGACGAAGTCTTACCGTTAGCAATAATTGGTTGATAATATCAAACAGAAGATATATGTGGAGAGGAGGCCACTTATTGTGTTAATTTTAAAATTGAGTATTTCATACCGACTGATTTTGATAGTGATAACCTTATGATGGTTTTTTTTTGTTATTTTTTTTTTTTTTTTTCGTAAATTTTAATTTTAGGGAATCACTTTCTTCCCATCATGTGCCATGATGGGAAGACTAAGCTACAAAACTTTTATCCCTGCCGTTCCCTGCCACATGTTGATGTAATATTTCAATGCAAAATTCTCCCTGCCACTTCATCCAAGTTCTCAAACATTGATGTAACATGTGGCAGGGAGTTTATGTTTGAGAACTAGCAGTATTAAGAAGTGGCTGGGAATGGCAAACAAAACAAAAGATTTTCACATTGTTATCGCATCTTCAAAATCCCCTTTTTAACAGCTGTCAGTCTTCTTAACTCATTATTTGCATTGGGCTTATAACATTCTCACTATTGTTTACCTTTGCCCACAAAGTTGGAAAGGTGTACGTATTACCCTGGGTCTTTCTGTTATTTCGTCTGTTTGTTTACACAATATCCCCATAAGTTCTCTCTGAATTTCAATTAGATTTTGTGAAATTTTGAAAAGGATAAGTTGTCTAAATATCAATTTCAAGAGTTAGTAACTCAATATTTGCGCATACTACAATAATTGCATTCATTCTCTCCTGTTTTCTTTAATATTTTACTTTCATTCAGTTTTTGTTAGGGTATGGCATTGCAGAGATATGCACCCTCTTGGTTTTTTTCATTTCTATCAAATGAATTTTAATAACGATTTTTGTTGTGAAAAAATATTTCTGCTGTAATATCGGAACCTGTTTCAGAATATTTATTCAAATCACTGGGAATTGGAACTGATTGAAACCTCAGAGAAAAAAGAAACTTATAGGTACCCCCCCCCCCCCATGCTTGTTGTTTGGTAATGTTATACGATGTAAGTGGGTGGGGGATCATATTGAAGTATAAATGGGAGACTGTGATAATGTATAAAAGGACCAAAATAAATAGAGGGTGGGAAACGATTATCAATATATAGTGAGTGTTAGGAAGTAGACGTCTGAAGATGGAAAGAGAAGGGCAAAGAGGGGAGAATAGAGGTGGGAATAAAGAAAATAGGCAGGGTGAGGGTGAAAAGAGATAGAGAAGAGACGGGGTAGAGACAAAGAGTGGGTAGATAGTTCGGAAAAGTAGAGAGAAAACCGGGAGGTGCAGAGAGAGATGAGAAAGAGAGGCAAGGTGCACAGAGATCAGAAAGAGAGGCAGACAGTGATATAGTAGAGACAGGGAAGGTGAAGATATCAGTAAGAGAGAGAAAAAAAAACGGGTAAAGGAGAAAACAGGGAAAAAAGTTGGAGTACTCGACAGAGGACGGATTGGGAGTTTGTGTTTATGCACTCACACGTGTGCGCTCACACATACAAAATAGATAACGAGACAGACACAAAAACAGATGAAAAATATAGACAAAGAAGTACCTCTCTCTCTCTCTCTCTATCTATTTATATACTAATAATACTTTGTCTCTTACGGTAATCGCCCCTCTACCCAACCTTCTTCATCAACAGACACATTCACTTGAGACCAGTGTTGCCAATTTAGATATTTTCCCCCTAAATCTAGATGTTTTTGGTTGCAACTAGGTGTCAGAAATTGCTGTTTGGACGATTTTTGACAGAATAAATAATATTTTCATTTTATTCATTAAATAGATAATATTCTTTATTCCATTTTAAAAATAAATGATATTTTTAAAACAAATACGAAATGAGTAATTCTTTTTAGTTCAGTTATGAAATAAGTGATGTTTCTTATAGAATAATTAATGTTTTTATCTAATCTATGAAATAAGTAAAATTTTCAAGAAAATTAGTAGATGTTGATGATTAAAGTCATATTTAATACATCACTAAATATTTCCTAGATTTTATATTCGTATCTGGAGAATCTAGATGTTTTTAGATGTTTTCTGACTCAATGTTAGCTGTAAATATGAAAATAAAGTTGGCAACATCGCTTGAGACTGGCTGCATCTGCAATGAATGAACCTTTCTCCTTTCTTTACCGAAACATAAGCTTTAAAACAAATTGGGGATTAAAGGAAACACCCCCAGGGGTACGGCAGCTGCTTGTTCTTCCCCCGTCTCTCCCTGTCTGTCAATCTTCCCCACTCTCCCATTCATGAGGAGAGACTGATGAAGAAAGAACATATAGTGAAAGTTGAAGTATCATATTTAACCCTCGTCATACCAACTATTTCTTCTTCTTCCGTATTTCGGATCTTTCTCATCTTTTACACCAGCTGCACATACGGTGACAATGAAGGTGGATTTGTTATTATTCCAACATTTGTGAGTAATTTTATTTTCCGATTGAAATTAGTAAGAAATTTCTTGTGTTTGTGTAGGATTTGTATGTTTCTTTGTTTACCGACATTCCTTTCACTTTCGACATTTGGTTTGTGGTATCTCGAATTGTTGAAAAAAAAACAAAAAACAAAAAAAAAACACTTATTGTTTTTACTTATTAATGAACTTATTTATTTCAGAATATTTCAAAAAAATAATTATAACAGGTCTCAAGAGACTCAGGCACGTGACCATTGTTTTTTGGGGGTTTTTTTTTTGGCAACATGCCGTGTTAGGGGTGATCAATAAAGACATTAGTAAAAGGGAGATCAATGAATAAATCATTTCTTTCGCCATTTGTTGGGCAATGATCACTAAAAAAATGTCTAGAGTTAGAAAAAAAAATGGGTGAATGCTGCCGCACACTAACTAAGGGACCAATTTAGCCAAAAGTTACTTTGCAAATTGTGAACCCCCACTGAAAACCTATTTTGAGGGAGGAATTTTCAAAAAACAAAGAAACCATTTTCTTTAGATAAAATAATGAATAAATGTTGGAATTTTCAGTTCTGTAGCTTCATTGGTGTGTCCTCTATGAGATGGGGTGTTCTATTTACAATGTGACTAAAATGCTAAAGTGGGCACTTACTTTTCAAAGTATCGTCGGAAGTACAACTTACATTAATTTTTGTTGCTTTGGTTCAAAAAACAACACAATTCAAAAGATTCTAAAATTGTGAAAATTTGATTCTTATAACTATTTCAAAGAAAATATCCTGCAAATATTATTTTCTGTAACAAATTGTATATGGCTATTTTTGGCTCTTATAAGTACAAAAATGCGGCCCTTGAACATTCTATTATGACATCATGAGCAGCTGGTAAAAAGGAATTGTTTGGAATAGATGTTATTTTAATGACATCACACCTTTTTATGTCATCGAATGCCATCCTTCCTTTCCATTCTGTTGTGTAACGGCTGATCAAAAAGTGTCTGCCAGAGATGTATGAACTCATCTAAAAAAAACAAAACAAACTATTAACTTTTTTTTTTTTTTTTCACTGTGTAGGAATCACTAAAATGTATGGATTTTTTACAATATATTTGAACTTGGTATACACGCATAAGGTCGGAACTAGGTACCAGCAACAAGGGCAATTGCCTGGTGCACCAAGTGCTAGGATGGTGCTTGCCACACGTCAGATTCAGCGGGGCTCTCCGAATGGAAAAATGAGAAAATGAATAAATTAAAACAATCTAAATAAGGAAATTCCTTGAGGTGATGTCAATTTTTTCAGGAATATAAGATGATATCATATTTTGAAGGACACCCAAGTACGTCTTGCCTGGGGTGCCAGGGACCATAGGGTCAGCCCCTGTGACCCTGCTACTCACAGTGTGTATCTGTGCCATAGTTACACGTGATAATTTTATTTTATAAATGGGACCTGCCATGATTTAGAAATTCCTAGGAGGGGGGGGGGCTGAAAAAATGCCTCCCCTTGAAGCGAAGGAAATTTTTCTATTCTAGAAGCTTTAAAACAGATATTTTGAAATAGGTATTGAAAACCTATCTAAACATAATAGAGCTTTATGTTGATGATCAAGGTGCACAAAAATAATTAAATGAACAAATAAAAGTAAACATTAGTTTGCATTCAACAATTTTAAAGCTACAACATATCCAGATTCCAACTCACTCATTTTTTTCTTTTTTAGGAATTAAGTGCAAAAACCGAAGCAAAATTCATGTAATAAAAATTATCATTTTAGTGTTTTTGTTAACAATGCCCACCACTGGATGTCACATTATCTTGCATATATATTTCTGCAATTTGAAGTTTATAATTTTGTTATAATAATTCATTACCCATGGAATGAATGTATATGACCTATAACAACATGCAAAAGACAGGAGAAACTAATGTATCTGTTATTATTCAATACTTTAGCTGTCTGTTTATATTCTTGTGGTCTACTACTACTATGTATTAATTTTAGGCTTCAGACTTGTGAGGAAGGAATAATAAATGAGTTATAATGAAAGTTGTGTTCCTTCTGCTCCCATTCAAGCATGTGTACCCTCTTCCATTCTTGCCTATTGTCGATTGCATTGCAAGGGTGGATGGAAAGGGAAATCACCAGATGGAATAATAATCAAAAAGCGTAATGGTCATACATGCAAACAAGCAGAATAATATTTAGAATAATTGTCTCTCTTTGTAATGAAAATATACTAGTAACAAAAAGTGAGGATACAATGCCCCTCGCGTATACAATGCATGTAAACGATAGTTTTTCACTATTACATAGTCAAGTTCTAGTGCTTAGTAAATAATTGCGAAACTTCTTTTTGATACTCTGGCGAAAACCTGTTCAAATATTTTCATCTGTTCCAGAAATACTCTAAAATTGAGGTAATCCTTGCTCATAAGGGTGTTAAATAGTTGTTTGTGTGCTGTGTTTTTCTACCATATATTACATCTGTATAAGCGAAAATTACCCAGAATGGCATGCTTAAAAAAAATCACCATAATTCCCTAACTACTAAAATCCACCACACGTGGTGTAATAATTCTAAGAATTAGGGCTATCAACTGGTGAAACCCTCGTGTTCCTGTCTGCATTGGTTTCCTAGTTATTACGCTCACAAAAAAACAAAACAAAAAAAAAACGTTAAGAACGGGTTAAAGTCGTTTAAAAAAAATCTCAATGAATTTTCAAAATACATGTTATCGAATGGTGAAAACAGCATGCCTTCATCTTTAATAGTTTCCGTGATATGGGTCAGTTCTGTGATCAATATATTTGATAAGAGCAACCTTGGTTATATTTTGGTCGCAATAATGTTTTAAAACAAAGCAATGGAATGTTGTAAGCTCAACTTAGATTGTCAGTGTTATTTACACACAACAAAAGTGTATAGCCGTTTCGTCAACTAATGATTACCTACCTACGTGTTTCAACTTCATTGTAAATCCTACGCTATACAATTTGTGCATTTTTATGTTCTCTTAAAAAAATCTCTCTATTTATCGCACAAAAGAAGATATTGTTTGTACTAAAATATCACGTGTAATTTTACTAATTGCACTTCTTACATAGGTATAAAAGCATGCCTACTTGTTCTTTGTGTAATATTGGGTTGTTAAGGTTATGTTTATTTGTTCAAGTTCTTATCGTACGATTGAATGATGATAATAATAATAATTATTATTATTAGGCACCACCATGCACTTTTGACAAAAAGTGACGTGTGATATAAAACGCCTAAAACTTGTATAAAAATTAATTTTACTGTAATAAATCTCTGTGCCATTCGTAAGAAACTGGGAGAATTTTGTTTTCAATGTTTAGAACTGGAGATTTTCGTCTTTGAAAAAATTGTTTACGCTATGTAAACGATGAGAGGTAATGATTTGCATCGGAACGTTTTTAGGCGAAATACACCCTGATTTAAAAAATCTTTAAAAAAAAGACTTCGGTACTTATTCATCATCTCTGCTAACGAAGTTGGAGAGGTATATGTATTGCCCTGTGTCTATCTCTTTCCGTCTGTTCACACGATGTATCCAAAAGTACTCAATGAATTACAATTAAATTTCGTGGATGGTTTGGCCATAGGCTGAAGAAGTGAATAAATTTTAGGGAGGATCTAGGATTTTTCTCGATTGAGTTTGTGTAAGGCGTTGGCTGAGGTATGTGCCCTTTGAATGCTTTCTTATTTATGAAAAGGATATTTTGCAAGAAAAAATTGTGGAAATATGTTTTGTTTCCGGCTGAGAAAAGCTGCCGAGGACTATGAATCGCTATGTGTCTGTCGCTGTCGTTGTCTCTTTTTATTCAATTGGATAACTTCGTTTTTCATCAATATGCTTCAATGAAATTTTGTATGTAGGTTTCAGGAGAGATTCTGCCCGGGCGTTGATAAGTTATGGCCAATCCGATTGTTTACATTTCATAAGTGAAACACTGGTTATCTCGGAGTTAACGGTCCTTATGAACAATTGATTGCTTCTCTTTCAGACGTCTCCTGCCAGAGACCTTCATACTTTCAAGATTTTATTTTCAAGTCAATCAACACCTCCACTTATTCAACTTTATAACCTCCCAATCACCCCATCGCCCCGTTTTTCTCACTCTTTTTAAATTGCAGAAAGATGAGCTCTGATTCCTTTCAACAAAATTCTGACTCCGGAAAAGAGATTTTAAAATATGATTTTGAAACACAATCCCGAGAAACTTCGTTTAAAAAGATGAAGAATAAGAATTCAAAGATGATTGGAGTGGGTACTGGAGTAGGGTAAAAAGATATTTCTGTCGGTGTTTCGGGGTTCGATTTGGTATTATGAGGAATGGGGCGTGAAGATGAGATATGGGGTGGTGGTACAATTTGATATGGAATGATAGGGTTAAAAAAAATGTTGGAAAATCCCCTTTTTATAGCTTTCTCCAAAAATTCATTTAAATTTCTTTTGAATTGAGTTTTCAATACTTTAACCCCCTCCTCCAACTGCACCTTTTTTCTTTCATGCAAAAGAAAGGATAAGAAAAACGAAAATTGAGGACTTGAAGTTTTCATTTTTACTGGGGGGAAAATATTTGAATTTACTTTTTCTATCGCCCCCCCCCCCCCGTTTACTCGTTTAGATGAACAGGAAAATACGGTAATTGAAAATAAATAAATGAATAAAATCTAAATCTGGAAATGTATTTGAGTAGTTTTTCGTTTTTCGCTTATCACACACTAATTTCTAAAGCTTGCATTTTCAAGTATGAAGAAAGTCAACAGTTCCATGAATGCCAAGAAGTTTATTGTTCCGACCGAATTTTAATCGGTTCATAAGAAAGGAAGGATTCAGAGGGTGGGCAAAGAAAGACGATTATTTTTTTTGTTCTTTAAATTTTTTTTTTCCAAGTCACGCTACGTCATTTTATTCCCTCCTTTTAAGGATTTTTTTAGTTCGATTTTCTTGGTAGAAATGGAAGAAAGCAGACCATACAGTGTTTATAACTAATATGTACGCTTATATGTATATATATTCATTTCCAGATTAATTATATTGCATTTTGGTTTTATTTTAGATGCAATGATTATTTTCGTTTCGGGCGTTTAAACGGGTGTCAACTTGAATCAATTGGAAACGAATAGATTTATTTCAGGAACTAATGTTGACGAAAACTGTATGTACAACCTCACATAGACCAGGCTATCAGAGCGGAGAGATCAAAATGCCTTTTTTGAGTAGCCCATACCCCATGCATTTCAAAAAGTAACTCAACTGCTGGGGTCTAAGGGTAAAATTAAGGGGTTTGGGGTGAATCATGTATACATACATTTGCCTCTGCATACAGCACTTTACACTACATTGACAAATTCCTAAATCCACCCTCAAATCTAATCACTTCTTTCTTACTCTGTGACTAAACTTTCCACAAACCTCCGTTGAAATTCGTTGAGAACATCGTACGGACTGACATGATTAAATACAGAAATGTATAGAGAAAAAAGAAGTGGAAAATATGCATAAATACCATGAAACAAAATTTAATGTGAATCCTTTGGAGATATCGTATGGAGAGACAGGAGCAAAAAAAAAAAAAAAATAACGAGAATTAAAAAAAAATATATATACATTTCTGTATTCGCCCCTGACTGTCCGTACGATATTTTCAAAATTTCTTAGTTGATTTCAATGAAATTCTTTGGAAGAGTAAGACAGAGAGTAGTAAGTAGAAGTAACTAAATTTGGAGGTTGATCTAGGAATTCGTTTTTGATTGAAAGATATTTTTCCGTTTTCATACTCCATATATTTCTGTATTCTCAACTGTGTGTACACACTATGTCTCCAAAAGTCCTCTATGAATTTCAATTAAATTTTGTGGATGGGTGAGTCATGTTGTAAGGAAGAAGTGATCAATTTTTTTCATTATGTCCAGGTATTTGTTTTGTTAGTTTTTTTTCATGAATTTCTATATTCGCCCCTATCTGTGGTCGCGATTTCTCCGGGAGTTCTACATGAATTGTCATGAAACTTCGTGGAAGGGTAAAGTACGTATCAAGGAAGATGTAATCAAATTTGAGGGCGGATCTGGGCATTCGTTTTTTTTCCATACATTTCTGTATTTTGCTCCTGTCTTTCAATACGGTATCTCCCAAAAGTTCCCCATGAAAATTTGTGGAAAAGTGAGACTTATTATAAGGATGGAGTGATTAAATTTTTTGGTGGATCCAGGAATTTGTTTTTGATTGAGAGATGTTTATGGATATTTTTTCTTCATATATTTCTGTATTCAATCATGACTGTCCGCACAATATCTCCGAAAGTTCTCAATGAATTTCTGTGAAATTTTGTGGAAAGGTGAGTTGCAGGGCAAGAAAGAAGTGATTAAATCTTGGAGTGAATCTGAATTTAGAATTCATATTCTTCTATTGAACTTTTTCTTGTCCTCTCTCTTCCTATCCTTTTATCAAGCCCCTAAGCTTTTTCTAATATTAGAATATTATCCAGGTTCAAGTAGGATGATATTATGGATATTTCATGTACGATATAAAAAACTGAGCACGCACAATAGTGCTAACATTTCTATCAGTTGTTTTCCAATTATCACCAAGCCGTAAATGACTCTATCTATTGCTCACATTTCTACTTGGTTTTCGATCGCATTTTTCTGACACCCAAAATTCTAACATGATTGGAGTCTTGAGCATAACTAAAGAATAGCGTCATAATTCGTTTTCTCCCATTCCAAGGTAATGGTGTGTGTATAATTTTGACTCTACACCTGATTAATTGACGAGTTCTTTATCCAACACCTATGGCTCTGTCTCCGCCACATACTTTTTTGATCTGTCTCTCTTCCCCCGCTTTAACTATCTCTTCCCCCACTTTAACTCTCTCTTCCCCCACTTTAACTCTCTCTTCCCCCGCTTTAACTCTCTCTTCCCCCACTTTAACTCTCTCTTCCCCCACTTTAACTCTCTCGTCCCCCGCTTTAACTCTCTCGTCCCCCGCTTTAACTCTGTCTTCCCCCGCTTTAACTCTGTCTTCCCCCGCTTTAACTCTGTCTTCCCCCGCTTTAACTCTCTCTTCCCCCACTTTAACTCTCTCGTCCACCGCTTTAACTCTCTCGTCCCCCGCTTTAACTCTGTCTTCCCCCGCTTTAACTCTGTCTTCCCCCGCTTTGACTCTCTCGTCCCCCGCTTTGACTCTCTCGTCCCCCGCTTTGACTCTCTCGTCCCCCGCTTTAACTCTCTCTTCCCCCGCTTTAACTCTGTCTTCCCCCGCTTTGACTCTCTCGTCCCCCGCTTTGACTCTCTCGTCCCCCGCTTTAACTCTCTCTTCCCCCGCTTTAACTCTCTCGTCCCCCGCTTTAACTCTCTCTTCCCCCGCTTTAACTCTCTCGTCCCCCGCTTTAACTCTGTCTTCCCCCGCTTTAACTCTGTCTTCCCCCGCTTTAACTCTGTCTTCCCCCGCTTTAACTCTGTCTTCCCCCGCTTTAACTCTGTCTTCCCCCGCTTTAACTCTGTCTTCCCCCGCTTTAACTCTGTCTTCCCCCGCTTTAACTCTGTCTTCCCCCGCTTTAACTCTGTCTTCCCCCGCTTTAACTCTGTCTTCCCCCGCTTTAACTCTGTCTTCCCCTGCTTTAACTCTGTCTTCCCCCGCTTTAACTCTGTCTTCCCCCGCTTCAACTCTGTCTTCCCCCGCTTTAGCTCCCACGCTCTTGATCTCTCTGTTCCCCATCTATTCCTTCCCATCTCTGTATCCTCTTCCTCCTTATCTCTGTATCCTCTTCCTCCTTATCTCTGTATCCTCTTCCTCCTTATCTCTGAATCCTCTTCCTCCTTATCTCTGAATCCTCTTCCTCCTTATCTCTGAATCCTCTTCCTCCTTATCTCTGAATCCTCTTCCTCCTTATCTCTGAATCCTCTTCCTCCTTATCTCTGAATCCTCTTCCTCCTTATCTCTGAATCCTCTTCCTCCTTATCTCTGAATCCTCTTCCTCCTTATCTCTGAATCCTCTTCCTCCTTATCTCTGAATCCTCTTCCTCCTTATATCTGAATCCTCTTCCTCCTTATCTCTGTATCTTCTTCCTCCCCATCTCTGTATCCTCTTCGTCCCCATCTCTGTATCCTCTTCGTCCCCATCTCTGTATCCTCTTCGTCCCCATCTCTGTATCCTCTTCGTCCCCATCTCTGTATCCTCTTCGTCCCCATCTCTGTATCCTCTTCGTCCCCATCTCTGTATCCTCTTCGTCCCCATCTCTGTATCCTCTTCGTCCCCATCTCTGTATCCTCTTCGTCCCCATCTCTGTATCCTCTTCGTCCCCATCTCTGTATCCTCTTCGTCCCCATCTCTGTATCCTCTTCGTCCCCATCTCTGTATCCTCTTCGTCCCCATCTCTGTATCCTCTTCGTCCCCATCTCTGTATCCTCTTCGTCCCCATCTCTGTATCCTCTTCGTCCCCATCTCTGTATCCTCTTCGTCCCCATCTCTGTATCCTCTTCGTCCCCATCTCTGTATCCTCTTCGTCCCCATCTCTGTATCCTCTTCGTCCCCATCTCTGTATCCTCTTACTCCCCATCTCTTCCCCCCTCGTATTCCCTTCCTCCCCCCTCGTATTCCCTTTCTCCCCCCCCTTGGTATTCCCTTTCTCCCCCCCCTTGGTATTCCTTCCCCTTTTCCCATCCTCTGTAATTCTTTCCTCCTCTCACTCTGTATCCTCTTACTCCCCATCTTTCCCCCCTCGTATTCTCTTTCTCCCCCCCCGTATTCCCTTTCCCCCCCTCGTATTCCCTTTCTCCCCCCTTGTATTCCCTTTCTCCCCCCCTTGTATTCCCTTTCTCCCCCCCTCGTATTCCCTTTCTCCCCCCCTCGTATTCCCTTTCTCTCCCCCTCGTATTCCCTTTCTCTCCCCCTCGTATTCCCTTTCTCCCCTTCTCCCCTCCTCTGTAATTCTTTCCCCCTCTCACTCTGTTCTTCGGCTCTCCCCTTTGTTCTCCTGTGCTTCCTCTTTCCTCCTCTTCCTTCATTCTGTAGACATCAAGATATATATTCCTTCTACTTTCGTTCCTCTCTTACCGCCCCTCTTGCTCTTTATATTGCTAGTCAAAGAAAACGAGCCAGAGAATTATCCATGAACTTTACCACCACTCTCATAAAGGCCCCTCCCCGATCACTTCAACTGACTGCGATGTATCCTTCCCTCGCCTATTATTACAGACATTAGTACCTCAACTTAAACGGTCTCTTCACTGACTAATATACAATCTGACAGTGCCAGTCGCGTAGTCCAATAAGGCAAACTTGGTGGTTGCTAGTCAGACTTAGAGAGGAAGAAAATCATGAGTACCAAAAAAGCCACCTAGTGTCTGTTCGCTGTGTCACTCTTAGTGTTGCCAGATAGTTGAATATGTTTCTGTCCCCAAACATGCAGGAATGGCCATTAAAAAAATGGCCAAATGCCAAAATTGTTTTTAAAAGCAATTATTCATTTTTATTTGAAGTATTGTAAATCTAGATAATTCGTATTTTTCAAATACTACATACCTTAACGATGGCGGCCTTAATGAACTTGCGATTATAAAAAGCAACTGAAAAATTAGTATGAAATGATTTAATGATCGGATCATTCATTGATTATTCATAAATCATTACAATACTGCATATATCAAAAATACTACTGCAACAGAATTAAAACAGTCAAAAATTTATACATGGCAAAACTAAAAAGTTCATAGCCAAATGCTTTCTAAAAAAGCTAGACTTGTCAAATTGGGCCATAAAGTGGCCAAAATAGCCAAAACGGCCACCCTCCGTGTCACTGGTGTTGAAAAAACCGACACTCAGATATTGCTTACTAAATCCAAATGTAATAGCAAACGAAGCATTTTCGTAGTACTAGGGTGAGGGAAGAGATGATCCCCCGAGTCATCTTTGCTTATATTTTTTCATCTTTTTTGTTGCTTCATCATTATTTACTCTCAAGGTTACAACAACGACCACCCCATTTTTTGATGTAGTTGCATCAATCACCGTCACTGACTGACCTACCGAAATGTGAGTGACGTCCCCTGTTCCGTGTTGCCATATAAGATGTTCTTCAACTAGATCTAGATTGGGGTGAGGCTGCGTCCAGTTGTCAGAAATTGCTATTTAGACGATTTTTGATAAAATAATATTTTCATTTGATTTGTGGTAGTGAAATGAGTAATATTTAAGTTGAATAAATTCTGACGATTAAAGTCGCGTTTGATTTATTGATAAAAGATTTCCTAGATTTTGGATGTCTGGAGAATCTAGATGTTTTTAGATGTAAACTTGATAATAAAGTTGACAGCACTGCTAAAAAAACAAAATTGAATACCTAGCAAGCATTTTCAAAGTACGTACTTGGGAAGAAGTTTTTTTTCAAATTTCAGCTTAAATTCTATGTTCTGTTGCTTCGTCACTATTCTCTTTCAAGGATAAGACAACCACTGCACATTTTTCAATGACATATAATACAGAATTTAAAAGAAGTACGTAATGTACATTGGCATTCACTGCCAATCTTATGGGGGTGGGGCTGTATATTCAAACGGGCAAAAGATTATATATCCGTGGGGGTGAGAGAGTGTATATATGAAATATAATTCAGTGGCAACCCTGTTACACAACCCACCATTTGTAGTGTAAGCAAATACAATCCATTTTACGATCCCTATGCCAGATGGTTCACTTGACCGTTGACCAAGAAACATGAACTGACCCTGGGATGACACCAGCGAATGATGATACAGTCATATGGGAACATCAAGTTGGGGTTAGAGAAAAGAATTGTTCTGCATCATTATTGACTATCAAGTTTCCAACTTTCTAACCCCTTGTCAATGAAAAGACAAATACAATGTAATTAAAAAAACTCCCAGAAATACAATTGCCATTACAGCAATATATTTGAGGGAAATTTGTTACTTTAACGATTACTTTACTGGATCTCGAAAAAAATACTACTGATTTTTCCATAACGATTTTAGACCTAGTGCTATGTTGATGGATGCTTTTATCACTGTTTTTGTATAGAGGAGTGGTGCGTGGTGCATATGTAAGCACATGTACTCTAATACACTTTACTTAAGTTATACAGTGCATGTGTTTGTGTATATTGTGAGCACCTCTCGCATTTGTTTTAGCCTTTCAAACCGATTTCTTTTCTCTGTCCATTCATTCTTTCAGGGGACGGGGGCCCATCAATCCAATGTTCTCACATCATCACGAGTATTCATTGTTCAGTTTTCACATACTGTACTTGATGAGGATAGTACATATGCTCACCATGAATACATTTTATACTTGTAATAGTAATGATTGAAAAAAAAATCACCCTTATCATCATTGTGTGCAGATCTAGGGGTTCGGGCTCCTCCTCCTTGCTAGGGCTCAGAACAATTAAAACTATTTTTTCTTTTTGATGTTTAGATAAAGAATTGGACAAAAATAATGAAATCAAATTAGTCCTTATAATTATAACCATAAAACAAAAATGTATTGTCCAATTAGACAGATGGAATCAACTTTTTTGGACCACCCACACACTCTAAATCCAAGATCCGCCCCTGATTATTATAATCAACCAAAAACATTGATTACAACCGTTCATCGCAATAATCCAAATTGATTACTACAACTAAACGTACACATGGACGAATTCCATGACCAACCTACCAACCGTACATTGTGTATGACATTATTGTCATATACACTACACACGTGTATTTATTGACTTGTGTGTGTCTTTCACTAAATTCATGACAATAAACTAAATTGCACTTTGATGTTATTGTTAAATAATCGAAACAATACAAATCATAACTGTATCTTTACATACATAAAGAACATACATACATACTCACGTATGCGTGCGTAATGCCAACCACACACATAAACATGTGATATAACTACACCACGCACCAAATGTAATGACAACCACACGTTCAATCTATATACTTACGCAATCATCGTTTAATGGTAGATCACTTTACATACATTCACAGTTACCCACATACAATACACTCTAGAAGAAACCCAATTTATTCACACATACAGACAAAATAGCTCAATTTACACTCATAGAAACCCAATTTACACACATCGTAGAAACACATTTTATGTACATGCACACATATACATCATAGAAACACAATTTATGTACATGCACACACACACGCACACATATCACAGAGACCCAGTTTATGCACACACAAACAAAAGCATAATTCAAGCTCACACATCAAATAGGAGCACAGTTTACATACACATAGAATAGATAATTAATTTAATGATAAATGACTTCAGTCAAACATGTACTGACAAACACACATGCCACAATTTTCTAACACTCACATACAAAAAAAGCACTATCTTCACAGTCAAAAAAGCACTATTAACACATACACACACACCCATAAGCACAATCAACACACACACTTGCAGTGAGGCACAATTAACACACACACACACAAAGAAGCACAATTAACACACACACACACACACATACACAGACACACAAAGACGCGCAATTAACAAACAAACACGCATACACACACAAGTGCGATTAACGAACAGACACACACTCAAAGGAGCACAATTTTTTCACGCACACACCAACACACAGACAAAATACGAGAAGCAGTAGTATGTATAGTCTTGGCAGCTCCGGCAGTCGCGACTTTTTTCTCCTTTCTGTTGAGAAGGAGGAGGAGGAGAGAGGGCAAACTTGACTCTCGTCGACCCTTCTTCTCTTTACTCTAATGTCTATGACTTTCCTTTCCCCCTTCTTTGCCTTTCCAAATCCGAATTTTCGAAAAACGAGGACGACGAATGATCATAATAACTAGAGCACCAGCAGCCAGCAAACCCAACCCCGGGGGCCACAGTTGCCATGTCCCCACCCCAAGAGGAGGACGGACACACACTCTTCTCTCTCTCTTCTGACTCTTAAAAGCTGCCAAGATGCCAAATGGTTAGGTTTGTAGCATTTTCTTCAAAAACAATCGAAAATTCTGAATTTCTTTTGAAAATTTCACCCTTAATTTAGATTGAATCGGTGATTTTAGGAGCTATCTTGGTACAATGTAGGTAAGGTGGTCCCGACTGTGAATTGTAAAGTTCCGAACCCTCGCTCACTCGATGTTGAACACATCACACAAAAGAAATGAGAAAATTCGTGAAAGAGAAAAACAGAAGTTCTGACATGAGTTCATAATGTTATTGCTTTGAACAAATTGGATAGTTTTTATTTGTGCGCCGTTTTCAACATCGAGTGAACTAGGGCGTGAAACTACAATTAGGACCGGCACCCCTACATTGTACCTATTTTATTTTTCCATCATTCAAGTTTTCTCTCGTAACAAGTTTCCATCATCGTTAATAATATTTAGAAACAGAAAGAAAGGTGGAAATATTTTCAAACTTTCTTTAGTCTTAACTGTTTGAAATTTTGTTTATATATATTTCAATTTTTTCACGTTGATTCTCATTTTCCAAGTTTAAATTTCTTTAGAATTTCAAGAAGTTCTTTGGGGATTCAATTTGATGTATATTAATTTACTTGAGAATTTCATTCATTTTTTTTTTTTTACTTTCTCTCACTTTGACAACGAAATAACGGCTTTTTGATTAAGATTTGAATGAACGGAAAAAACTCAGAAAACCATACAAAAAAAAAAAGAATTCTTTGGAAATTCCTTCATTACTTTTGGAAAAGTGTCTGTTCTGGGACATTTTTTCTATAGATTTTAGGAAGGGGTTTCTATGTACAGTGCATCTATAATGCCAAAGTGGGCACATATTATCCGTCGTTTTTGCAGACGGAAGTATATGAATTTTCTTTGATTTGTCCTAAAAAATGGCGCAAAAAAAAAAAAGTTCTAAACTTTTAAAATAGTTTTCCGCGGACCAGAATCTCAATTGACTTCGTAATTGGTAGTATAAGTAGATTATAATTTTCATTAAGAATAATTCTAATGGTGGTGATTTTTCTACTGAGAAATACGATAATTAGTTCCTTCTTTCTATAGTATTACTGTTGGAAGAAAGTGATGTAATGATAATAATTAATTAAAAAAAAGTAATGATTATTATTATTAAATTGCCAAAGTTGTCAAGGAAGTTGAATTACTTCTAATAAGTCAACTATAACCTAAATGGAATGATTTTATGAATGAATGATGCACGTGTGAAGTTTGCAATGATTTAAAATATTTACTAACGAAAACTCGAAGATGTGATAGTGCAGGCTTTTAATATTCTTTTACTCCTTTCTTCTCTAGTTTAAAAAAAATAAATTCAATGTTGATAGTTTGGGATATTAAGGATATTGTTCAGTTTATTTTCCTCTTAGTATCATTTTTATTATTATCATTATTAAATTGCCAAAATTGTGATTTGGGATTTTCTTCTTTTCAACTCTACAGAACCACGCTGCAAAATGTCCTACTTCATCATTACCAAACTTTAAGAATTGGTCAAAGTCCATTTTTCTTCTTCTTCCTGGAATGTAAACAAAAATAACCTTCAAGAAGAAAATCGGACAAAAGAAAGAAAAAAACTAAAAAGGAGGAATAAAAAGATTTATTGCCAAAAATAAATAAATAAAAGATTTTCCCTCACCCCCCAGAAAGAAGGAGGGAGGTACCTTTTGACCCTAAAAATAGAAAGAGGAGTGCAACGTTTATAACTGTATTTTTTGTTTGAAAACTGGATATTATTTTTGCTTTGTTTGTTTATAAACAAACTTTAAACCCTTGTCGACCCGGTCTTCCTGTAAAACCCTTGGATTTTACAAGCTTTTTGATTAATTTTTTACCGTAAAAACCAAACCCCTTCTCAGCTTTTTGGATCCTTATTTTTGAAAATATGTCGGAACCACCAACATATCGTAGATCATCCTCATCATCTTCTTTCAGCAGAATAAAGGTTGGTTTTATTTGTTTTACTTCATCTTTGATATTTTCATCTAATGTTTCTTCTTGAAATGTAGAAAACAAACAGAATTTTTTTCCCGTTATCTGTATCATTTTTTCTCTCTCTGTATGACAAACTTTCATTTTTGTTTCCCTTTGTTATATCGTATTGTCTTCGTTTTTTTTTTTTTTTTTTCATACTTCTTTCACTTTAATTCAAACTGGAAAGGAAAAACGACAACGATTGTTTATTCTGTGTGTATTGTTTGTACGAGTGCTCTGGAGTTACACAATCTAATTTCTTGAAATATATCCCATATTTACTAGAGATCTTGAATATAATACGACTCCCATTTTTGAAGCTGAAAAACATTCGAATATAATGCCATCTCCCAATTTTGATCCTGTTTTTAACGTTATATTTCTCGCAATATACACAAGTAAATACGATATAAGATAATTCATGTAATTATTCTTCATGAATCTATTTGATTGAGTAATTTTGTTGATGTTTCCAGTTTAACTATTTAGTGCTTCCAATAATGTTTTTCTTGAACAACAATCAGTTCAAGAATGGTTAGTGTGGACGAATTTTAAGTTTTCATTGTCGAAGGTTCGTTACGTTTGAGAATTTCTGTTTTTGTTTACTGTTTACATATTTTGAGTGAATCGTCAAATATACACAATTGAAAGAATCGATAGATTTTGGAAGGATCACATTAACTCGAATTACACAAACACATGTCTTGTATAACTAACTGAAGTAAAGTGACATGCGCTTATAATATATGCACCAGACATCACGCCTCTCAATTTTGCTTATTTTTGTTACACTTATGGGTATCCGTAACCTTTTTTATCACTCCAGCTTTTCCTGTCATCCCCCGAAAATGTCTTTTCTAGATATACAGACCGACAGATTTTTGTATGTTATGCGAAATTTAACTTGGGTCGGGTACTTTATACTTTGTGCAATGTATATTTGTGATATCCTGTATTTCTGTCGTTACTTTTGCGGTGTTGTATTTCATTCACTTCAATTACAGAAATTGTTATTATTGATCCATATCTCTCAACCGATTGATTGTCTCCCCATGTTGAGAAACAAAAATATTTTCTCAACATAATTTTATTTTCAGTTATTAATCATAATTTACACTGGTGACGAATACAATCGTGGAACTATAAAGCACTCAGAACCTCTGCCAATGCCATTATTGTCCAAAAAAAAAATGCTTGAAAATCAGTTCATATAGCTAAGATGTAGGAGAAGTACCTGAAAATTTCTTGGATCTACCCCCAAAATTGATCAATTCTCCCTTAGACCATTGCTCTCCTTCCTCGAAATATCACTTCATTGAGAACTTTCTGAGATATTGTGTGAGTAAACACGAATATGCCTCTCTATTCTAAATTCGTTGGCAAAGGTAGCTTATTAAACTTGTGTCCAAGGCCGTTTTTTTTTTTACCCCGAACTACCTACCATATTTGATAACATATCTAAGCAGGTTCACATTTCCCCGATCTTTATTAGAATTTCATGTATTTGAAGTAAATGCAGGAAAGAAACTTTTTCTCAACTGAAGCCAAAAAATGGATTTAGCTTCAGGTTCTAAGATTTGGGTTTGCAAGCCGAAGTACTTTTCTGTAAAAATATACCCCCCCCCATCTTTGATCTGCTTTAACTGAATCCGACCTTCATTTCGACTGGATATCATGCATCTTTGAGAATTATCAACTTCTAAAGTGGAAGCGAATAAATTGGTTCTATAGCGGGGGTTCGATTTACATTTTGTCGATGATGTGAAAGTGGACCCCAACTTTGTGCCCGTCTTTCTGACGGATGTTCAATTTTCAATAAATATTTACTGCTAACGTACCATCCAACAATTATTTTTTTATATTTTATGCTGAAACAGGGTGGGGTATGATTTATGTCTTCCAATGGGGTAATTGAAAAAAAAAAAAAATCTCCAAAACAACTCTTTTCCACAATCGGTGCCCCCCGCCATTATTGCATTTCATCACCCCATCCCACCCTACTCCAAAAATATCCCAAAAATTCGAAACCCGCATGCGCTGTCACGCAGCAACGTGACGGTTTAGAGAAGACTACGACGAAAACAGCTCTTAGCTAACTGACATGACATTAAATGCCACCAGCACAGAAACTTTTGATTTGTGTTATTTTTACCATCCATAACCTTTGACCTTTTAATGACTTTTATTTCTAACGGCCGCTAAAAATCCTCGTTGGCGCTATTACAGTTACTCCGCCCCCCTCATGAGACTCATCAAAAAGCTGAATGAGTTAGTCTCTTTCAGCATTTCCTTCAGAAGCGTCGCGAGGGGAAGGGGGTATTTGACCCCCTCGTCCCAATTCCCCCCCCCAGCTTTATACATAGTAGTTCACCTCCTGAGTTTCTGCTGACATTATACAATAACAAGGATATATCTTCACAGACATAGGTTGCATGAATAATAATGGAGCCTTTTGGGGTTGGACTTTTCCACTCGAAGGTGACAATTCTGTTGATGGAAATATCTCATACCCGCCATTTGAAACAATGGACTCTTTCACTTGGAAAGTTTTTTCTTTTATAAAACCTCAGATGAATTTGATAAGATGTAAACATTTATTTACACTCTTTAACAGCTTTGAAGTTGTGAACTATTGAATCCTAAAAGTAAGAGAATGTAAAGAAATCGCTCAAACTCCATAGGAACAGTGATAGATGTTTTTAACCTAATGCATTACGGCCTACAATATACATGTGTGTGTATATATATATATGTGTGTGTGTGTGTGTGTTTTTTTTATAAACAAGAAGCATGAGTTCAACGATGCGTCCACCATCTGTGGTAGTAGTAGCAGGAGGAGGAAGAGCAAATACCTAGTCTTATTTTGAGTCAATTGATTCTCATACTTATGAAATATTGTGATATGGAAAGTGTAAGGAAGTATTATTTTCAATGAAAGTCGTAAATGGCCATTCTCACCGGTTTTTGGCTTTTTTAAAATTCGTAAATGAAGACCTCTGACGTTCTATTAAGACATAGCAGCCTAGAAAAAATTCATCGGAATAGATATTCTTCAAAGTTATACTTTCCTACCTTCCTATTTCTGCTGTTTAACATAACTGGAACAGACTGACCGAAAAGTATCTTTTTGTGGGGACACATCTAAAAATTCAAATACATCTGTGAATATTTTCCTTGGAGAAATAACTAGAAACTGTCAACATCATTTTTTTATGCCCCTACCCCAGGTTTTTAATGGGGGTGTTCAATTTACAACGTAAGTTTATGTTAAATAGATCCCTCAGTTTGTGTTTGGCAGTGTTCACCCTTGTATTTTTTTCAAAATTTAGACTTTTCTCATGATGAGCATCCAACAAGAAGCGAGAGAAGTAACTTTTTCATTGATCACCCCTATATATGGTATGCTGCCAAAGGAGCAATGCTCAGCAAACTAGTCTCGAAAATCCCTGCTCATCTGATTAATTTGATCCTCATTAGGTGCCCCGTTACTTTAGACTTGTGCCAGGCTCAACTCAGTAGAGTACCTGTCCTAGAAAGGGGATTAGCGACTTAATTTCAAAGATAATTACTAGTTCGATCCTCAGTAGGGACTCCATTATTGTTACTTTGATTCAGTCTTGCATTACTCAACTTTTGTAAAACTATGACACTGCCTATTTCAAAGATTCATGTTTAGAAGGGAGAAGACATTGTGTGTGGAACAGCCTGCCATAATTGTCATGTAATTTTCTGTCTGTTTTTATGAAGCTATAACTTTGAAATATTTTTGAAACTTCTCTTCAGTGTTGTCAATTTGGATATTTTAGATTTAGATAATTCTAATGGGTGGAAGTCAAGGGAAACTGTGAAGGAAGATCTATGTTTTCAATGTTTTATCAATTTTTATTAGATTTATTGAAAACTGCTGATCCAAAGAACTACAAAATTGTCACTGCTCATTGGTGATGTCAACTTTATACAATAAGACAGCTGTCATGTAAACACGGTGCGTATACCCCCCCCCCACGTATACATACACATTTCTTCAGTTATAATTAGATGAATAAATATTTATTCATGTATGCGTACTTTGAGTGTTTTGATATGAATATGCTGCTGTGTAATAATGAGTGCACCCTAACAAGAAAATATTTTTGGCAACAGAGTTTCAATGCTGTAGAGTTTGGTCATAAATAATACCCGATAATATTTGTTTTGATTGTGTAATTTTCCACTTGTAATAATAAAAATCCTAGTACGTTTGGTTTGGAAGAAAATTAACTTTCTATAAAAAAAAAGAAAGAAAAAATGGTATGGGTGTATTAATTCTTGAGGGGAGTCTATTTCGGTGGGAATTTAAAAAAAAAAACAAAAACAAACTTTTTTCTGGAGATAATAAAGAGTAAATGTTCAACTTTTCAGCCCTCTATCTCCATTGATGTGGCCTATATATGATACATAACTAGCCAGGATCTCTTAAAAACTGAAGAAACCTATGTTGGCAGTTTTGGTTGATGCTTTCTGAAATAATAGTTCTATAAAATAATTGTTTGCACATTGTAGTGTATGTGATGTGTGATGGCATATTTCTCTTCCTGTAATTTTGATGAAGTTATCTTACATGGTTTCATCATTTTCTCAAGCAATAATGGGTTGAAATTTTTTTCTTTTTCCCCCCTATTCTTTGTAGTTAATATTGACCTCATATCAGAAGAAATGATACAATGCATTGGTGTGAGGAGTTTTGACTCTAAAAATAAAACAGGCTTGACCAATTCCAGTTTTTAAGTTATTCTGCCTGTGTATGTATCCTGCATACTGGCTGCACCAATGGAGCTAGAGAGCTGAAAGTATTGATATTCACTAATTATTATATCTACGAAAACTGTTTTTTGAAGAATTGTGTGTGTGTGTCGGGGGGGGATTTACAATGTAAGGTTATGCCAAGTTGGTCACTTAGTTTGCGTCCCGCAGCTTTTTCCTTTCTTCTAAATTTTGACTTTTTAGTGATCAAACAAAATTTTTATGATTAATCGCCCTCAACATGGCATGCTGTCAAAAGACATAGGTCACGTGAAAGATTATTGAATGACTGACCAGACCTGTTCATAAATTCTTTGATCTTAAGCATGGTTCTTATCTTCCAGCCATGAAATAGTTTGCTCTTTTCAGATTTAATCTATTTCTAAATTTTATCAGTTTAGAGGAAATTCGAATTCAAATTCTATTAAGAAGCTATCTACACAAGTTAACCCCTTTGCACCAGTGGTTTTGAAACTTTGAAAACTTGGGAGCTTCTTCTGTAAAGGAAATATTCTGGTGGACCCCTATTTTAACCATATAGTTTTTAGACTGTAGTTAATAAATTACAATACTGAATAACTTTTGACCTTTCAAAAATCATATATATTCCATGATATATCATATATTCTGAATGGATT
Organism: Thysanoteuthis rhombus; assembly: GCA_963457665.1. NCBI lineage: Eukaryota > Metazoa > Mollusca > Cephalopoda > Oegopsida > Thysanoteuthidae > Thysanoteuthis > Thysanoteuthis major. The sequence goes on from OY735214.1 coordinate 13,095,858, forward strand.
ACATTTATTTGAATTGTAATATATGGCAATGGTCTAAGTACAATAATTGTTTTTGATAGTGCAATGGATGATGCTGTTTGTCAGCCACAAGATTCCCTATGTCAGGTTCAGAGGGAACACTGCTGTAGACTGCAGCATTATTTGTCGGTCCTCAGTTTCTAAACTACTGCTCTATCCTATACATATTCTGGTTGGATTATGCTCAAGCTATAATGATAAGGCATTTTTACTCATGAAATTTGATCATATCACTACTTTTGAAGAACACTGCCTGTTTGTAACCAAACTGGTTGTAAACAAACTCACATGTTTGGCCAACCAGATCTGGCTGGTCTGTCTTGAAGAGATTATTTCCTTAATAATCTCAGTAGCAACTTCATTGGAATTCTTGATTAAATGATAATCTTTTTTCCAGAAAATATAAGGTGGGTGGGGGGAAAATGATTGAAAAGCCTTTAGAAGCAGTTCAAGTTGAAAGTGGAAAATCTTTGTCTATATTCTCTACAATTATTTATTCAGCTTAGTTTGGTATAAGGCCACAAGTATTGGGTATCCAATTGATTGAACTTGTTCTGAAAGATTTGAAAATTTTATGTATCACCTGATTTTTGCTTCATTTGCTTTTCTTATATAACGTAGAGCTATTCCTGTCTTGATGATATTTGATACTATAAGCACCAGAATTTCTACCCACCAAAAAAGACCTGCGGCTGTTATTTTTTACTATCATTATGAATTTCAGCATTTTAGAGGGAAAAAACTAAACAAACTATCATCTCAGAGAATTAGATAAAATACCCATAATTAAGGTTTAAGATTTTTGATATTTATCGATTTCTGTCATTCTAAATCATCAGTAGTGGAAAGAATTTATCGATAGATATAAAAAAAAAAAAAAAGCTTCTTTTCTCAATTTTCATTGATTTACATCGATTCTGAAGTGCTCTGCTGAATAATTTTTTTCTTTTTCTATTGATGGTGACTTAGCGTACAGATTTGCTGGGATAAAAATTTTCTCTCCATCATCTCAAATCTGGCTTTATTTACTAAATGACACTTGATATTTCGCTTTAATCTTTGGGCAATGCTCCATATTTTTTACTTATCTATAGGCTCTGTAGAATACTGATGGTTACTTTTAGATTATCATACATACATTTTTGAATGCACGGATGTCTCATCCTTGAGATATAAAAATTATTTCGAGGGTTTTTCCACTCTGAAAAGATTGAAAAAGGCTGTTAGAGTAATCCCAAAATGTGGCAAAATGAGAATTGTTAATAGAAATCTCCATTCCATCTTCTCTTCCTGCTTGATTAGTAGAGCATGCTGGAAATGAAAAGAGACAGTGTTGTTGTATCCGTGGAAATGTTTCATTAATAACAGTCCCTGTAAAATGAGAAAAGCAATGAATAGCAAAGGGAATGTAATATAAAAAACTTTGTGGTGCTTAAATAATTTAGGGTTAGGGTTATTCATTGATTAAAGCAATTATTACAAGTATTAAATGGTATCATTGCTTCGTTTCTTGTTGCTTCCTGTATTTTACTACAACCCTCATTAATATTCTAAGTTGCTTTGAGGTTATGAAACATGAAGTATTTTCATTATTCCATGTAAAACGTAGATTGTTATTACTATTATACTAGTTATGAGATAAAGGTAAAGTGAAAGCGTCCGTCTCTTACATGGCTACTCCCATCGGGGTATAAATGGCAGGTGACAATATCATGTGTCAGCTTAGTGATCCTGGCAAATTTCCATTCTGGTTGAGACCATATTCTTACAAGTTTTTATGGCAAGATGCAAGTCTACCCCAATTACCCAGCATGGAGTGTACTCAATTAGCTGCTGATTGCACAGGAAGAGTTTTCCACACTCTTTGCTCATACCAGGAATTGAACCCAAGATTTCTGCGTGTGTGGTGGGTGTGCTAACCATTATGCTATCTGTGTGAATAAGTCAGCAATAAATGTAGCTTGGTGTGAAATATAGCAGCGGAAAGAATCCAGGTAAAGAATGGATTCTTGATTATAATGGTTCTGTAACCAAAGTGGTATAGGCACGACATGGCGAATACCGGAAGTATGGTATCTTAGTTCAAATCTTGTCCAAAGCTGCTAATTCATTATGAATTCTTGCAATTTGAATTGCAGACTTCTGAACAGATTAGCTAAAAATGTTAATAAAAACTGGCGAAGAGATGAAATTTGTCCTCCAACCCTTGAAAAATCCCAGATACTTTGATAGTGTTGTTGAAGTTTTGAAACGGTATGGTATATTCAAATATCAACCCTGATATAATCTTGCCATTGCCCTGAATGGGCCATGATATGCCAACGCTTGGTTCAAAGTATGGGGTTGATCTTGTGCATGTTGTAGTATCTGAAAACAGGAACAACCATCCAAAGCACTTGATTATATCTTCCACTTACAGATATTTGAAAGTGTGTTCAGTTCTACCTAATTTATTTTTTTCCCTCCTTTGGTTAAACTTGTGCTGTAGAGAAAATTTTTTCCTTTAGTGAATATCTTTGTTTCACCCCCCCCCCTTTTGTGCACCCATATCCTGATTCTCTCTCCCCCTCCCTACTTTCTTTGTGGTCTTTATGATGTGATTCCTACCTCAGAACCTCTCCTCTAGCCCCATTTGTTTCAACATGAAAAATTTAATTTTGAAGTATGACCATTTGATGGACAGACAGACACATTGCTTTTTATAATATAAAAGATTAACTTATCTCTCACTCTCATTTATACTTATCTGAATTTCATAGAAGTTCTTGGCAATTCAAAGAGTTTTCTTTCATCTGTTTTTAAAGAAACCATTTACTATTTACAAAAAAAATAACAACTATTAGAAGCTTCATTTAAATAATTTTAGTCTTTTGGTGCCAATAAATGGAAACAAATGACTTTTGTGTTGGTTGTTGAACACTGTTTTTAGTGTTTTTCAAGTTCACTCATCTTGGATATTTACCAGACATTTTAAAAGATAAAAAGAACAAAGACAATAATGTTAACAGCCGCAGATATGTGTAACGCACAATATGACTCGGGAAGGGGGGTATAACTTTTCTTCAACTTTTATAAGCTTTAATGGTACATGTATTTTTTCAGACTGAATATTGGTTATTTGGAACCATCAACATAGGTTTCTTCAGTTTTCAAGTTGGTCTGGTAGCCTATATATTTATCATACAGATCGCAGTTATGGAGGTAGAGGACAGAAAGTTTGAACATTTACTTTCTATCTCTGAAACAGAACTATTCATTTAAAAATTCCCTCTCAAAATGTTTTTAAGTTGGGATTTACAATCAAAGTTAGTGCTGAATTGGTTCCTTAGTTTGTGTCTGCTTGTTTTTTTTTTTTTTTTTTTTTTTTTGAGAATCAAACTTTTAAAGTGATCACCATCTGAAAAAAGGTGGTCATTGATCACCTCTTTTCCCGATTTTTCATATTGATCACCCCTTTTTTTTTTCCAATTTTTCATATTGATCATCCCTATCATGGCATGCTACCTAAAAAAAAATTGATGACAGTTTCTATTGAGTGACTAAGCAGACCTGTGTTTATTCTTCTTTTTAACACTACGTTTCTGCCAATTATCCCTTACTGTAAGGTACAATGGCCAAAACTTCAAGTGGGTGCAGAGTCAAAGCTCTTCTTAGCAATTTGTCATGACAGTTTGTAATGCAACTAACTACAATGCTCTATTTCTTGTCAAATATTATTCTCCAGTTCCAGGAATTTGGGGGAGACTCGTTGATGTGAACTCTTTCTTTAAGGTAACCTCTAAGGAAAGAGATTGGAAGCAGTCTAATTTGATTAATGTGACGGCCAGTTGATTTTTGATCTGTTGAAAAAATTTTCATGGCTAAAAATGGAAGACATTTGCAGGATGTCATATTCCACACTTAGTTTAAAGAAATCTCCTAAGTCCAAAACAGATATATTGAAAAGGAAATTTCTTCACTTTTTTATTATAAAAGTTATTAAAGTTTCAAAATAAGTGTCTTATATGCCACCCGGCATTATCAAGCACATGTTGATTGGTATTGTTGCTGTTAAAGTGGAACAGAGTTTCATATTGTAAGGTGTTATTATTAGTGTTATCTTGAGGCAACAGTGTGAGTCTTTTCTTGACTTGCTCAATATTTCTTTTTTTGCTGCAGCATGCAGGCCAAGAATATAATGCTGGGGATTCCCAAGGAACTAAATATAATTGTTTGAAAGCAGACACTAGTCACAATGTGCAGAAGACAAAATGAAGACTAGATGCTAATTTCAAAGAATGTTATGAGATTTACGTAGTTGGCACAGAGCAGGTAAAGTAGTGAAAACATTTATTCGTAGCAATTGGTCTGGTTTACAGTTGACTCAGACTTTGTGACAGATGAGCTGGAAAAAACATCTTCCATCTATGATGTCATGACTAAGATTGGAAATTATACCCTTTTTCAGTTTGATATCAGCATTTGACGATTTACATTTTCACACAAAAATGCATTAGCTTAAGATCAGCAGCAGCTGTTGTAATGATGTACTAAATTCCTTGATAAATGTTGACAATTTATATTAAAATAAAAGCCAGTTTCAATCGCACCAACCAGTAATTTATGATTTACATCTTTTGAGGATGTGGTAAGACTTGGTCTTTTTCTCATCTGAATTGTACAAATATACATAACATTAAATTTCACAAAAGATGATTTTGAGAATTTGGTTGATTCAATTTCATGTCGTGTGTATAAGTAATAAATCTACTTGACCAACTTGTATTCAAATATTAGAATATTTTTTGCATTCAACTGTTGCAAATAAACATGTTTAGCATATGATCCAGCTGTCACTGACTGTCGACTAACACTGTCACCAAAGGTCTTTTGAGTTTTCAAGTGAGTTTGGCAAGATGTCTATCTATCTGCGTGACATGTGCAGGCCACACCAATGAAGCTCTAATGAAAATACCAGTGCATTGGACTTGGTGTAATATTTGCATAGTTTTAATACTTAAATGACTGTCTTAAACACCGGTATATACAATATAATACTGACAACTAAGATGATTGGCCTCAGATGTCTAATGTCTCTGATGAATTCTTTCAGACAAATGTTTTCATCTTATTTTCTACTCAAGTTTTGTGTGAGTCTTCTTTTACCTTCCCCGATTTTGTACAGCATCTGGCGATCTTCAGAAGTTTGTTTGTATGCTTACTTTCTCTTCTCCACAAGAAGATCAGTTCGAGAAAGACAGTCTTAAAAAGGCTGTGCATTTCTATGATAATTCTATTGAGCACTTCGTAATGATTATTTGCCATTACTTCCTGCCAAATTTAGAGAATTCCACCTGCCGTGTTGTTGAAATTAGAGATTACCAATTAGGATTAATGAGCCTTGCCTGCACAACACAGGTGCTAAATCTTTTCACTTGTAATCTCTGCATCTGTGTTTACTGTTCAAAAAAATTATATATCAAGTTGTATTTTGGCATATATATATATATAGTACTGCTTATAAGTGTGTAAACGAAGAAATTTTGCATCTATGGCTTGGTTTTCAGAGTCAAAAATGGGAACTTTATGCAAGAACCAGTTTTTATTACAAGAAGGCATGCATCTAATTGGGTTTTGTGGTTCTCAATGCCAAATCCAGGAAAAGTTTTCAAAAATTGGAACTAAATTAAATGAATCAAAGTGAGTTTTTTTTTTTCTTTTTTTTTTTTTCTATCCTGCTGAAATTTTGTTCAGAATCAATCAAGTGGATTGAAAAGGCTAACTAACATTGTCTTTTGGATGAGTCACAAAAACTAGTTAATGAGAACCTTGAACTATACCAGTGATTCACTCAGTGGATGCTATTGTCCTCTTGGTGGTGCTTGAAGACGAGGGATGGTGAGGGGGCGTTTGAAGACAAGGGGGCAAAAAATACAAATCGATTCCTTAAGTTGTATGTCTGAAGAGTTGATTTTACTATGGAGCTATTGGAAGTCCTAGTAAAATATGTTTTATAAAAATGAAAAAAAAATCCATTAAATTTAATTTTTCAATGTATAGATTTTGACTGACTTTACTAGGGGTGCTGATGAAATATATGATCTGAAGGTATACAAAATTTACTTTTTGCATGAAATCTGAAAGGAAATTTTTTTTTTCATTTGGCGATGGTGATATTGTAGGCTCCCACCTTATAAGACAAGAAATCATACTTCAGGTAATTGTTGAATATTTTCTTCTTTTTTTCGATGTGTACCTCAATAGATACATGGTTATATTCACCCGTAATTTATGAACTATTACTTCTAGGGACCTAATTTTTTTGTTTTTCATCACACTTAGTTGTATCACTAAAACTAAATCAAGTGCAAACTTATATTGGAGCTTTATTACCTTCAAACAGGGATAGAGAAGTAGGAGGTTGTTTGAATACGATGTGTGAACTGATGAAAAAAAATGAATTATCTGTTCTGTGCAGATTTTTTGTTTGAATAGCAAGGATGAGATATTTACTTCTTATGAAGTACTAAACTTGCAAACTTGAATTAATGTTCACAAATTTTAGGAGCTGTTGTGTGAAAAAGAGATAAACCTTTTCAGAAAATTTTTTCGAGCAATAAGTGTCATTGCATGTTTTGAAATACCATGTTTTCTTGAGGTATATACATCCGTGGTTTGTGAAAATGTTAAGAAACACTGAACTAGACTAATAGACATTTTTGGAAAGAATGCAAATCATGAAACATTGGCTTTGATCTTGTTCAGATGTGGCTGAAAACAGAAAAAGAAAAATACATCTTTGCTTTTTTTCTTTGCCTCAGATTTATTGGTGCTGTGTTGAGAAGGAAATCATTAATTCCCACCGAGTTCTATTGTTTTCCCTCTCTACTGTTTGAATTCAGACTAATATCAACAAAAGAGTTTATGATGTGGATTCTATCAATCAGAGGGAGGTTTCTTTGTTTGACATCATCCTCCTCTCACCCTTTTCCTCTTCATCCCTTCACCCTCTCCTCATTCTCCTCCTCCTCCGGCTCCCTCCCCTCATTCTCCTTCTCCTCCGCCCCCCCTCATTCTCCTCGTCCTCCTCCTCCCCTCCCCCTCCCTGTCCTCCTCCTCCTCTGCTAAACTTGAAACAAGTCCATTTTTTCCATTCAAGTCCAATCTTTATGTTGAATTACATTCTTGATTATTCCAGTTTACCCATTAACAACAACTGGTGACGAAGAGTAATAGTTACCCATTACAGGATAGAAGTCTTGACTCCGAGACAGGACCAAGTTGTCTTCTATCACAATGAAGTAGAAATTTCAGCAAGTCTGCTATAGAATTGTAAAGATGGAAATAGCTATCATTTGCAGTTTATGGGTTGATATATAAAAATTTGAAGACTCCCCATCACAGTCAATAATTGATTAACTGTAGCTTCAAACTTTGAAGCCTTGTAAAAAAAAAATTCCATCAAAGAATTAATATGGTTGGAATGAATTATAAAATAGTTTTAAAAAAACATCTAGAAACATTTAGATTCTGGAGAATCAAGATATTGATAAACTCATCAAAATAGAGCCCTAAAAAAGTCAGAAGAGGTTTTTTTTTTTTTCCTTAAATAAAAATTTGAAGGGGTTTAGTGGAGTACTGATGCCATTTTTTTCAAGTCTGTAGACAAGATGATATAGTCAAGAGTGCTTGAGCATACACACAAACCCACACATAAAAAAGGGGGTAGACCCCTTTGCCACCTTCTGTTACTCAATAAAAAAAATAAAAAAAGAAATAAGCTAAAACTATTCCCACTTAATCTTTGTCACTTTTTGTTCCGCCACTTGCTCCTCTTAGATATCCCAAGTAGAGTCTTATAGCCAGTGACCCTTCTTTCAGCCTTACTCAGAAGCAGTTGGCAAATTCCCAACTGAGAATGAAGTTCCCTGGCATAAGAACAACAGAGATTTCAGGATCTTTTAATCCAAAGTTTCGGACAGAAAAGTGAAAAACTGGCCAACACTCAAAATGAGATTCTTGATCAATTTATAGGCCATTCAAATCCCAAAGATTTCATCAAGACTTTTGTGTTCTTACTATTCAGCATTTCTTGAATTGGATAATTTAACTGACAAATTACAACCTTGTTTGGCGCCTTCTATTTACAGGCACCAACAGATAAGTAGGTTGGAACAAGCGCTAATTCTGATACTAATTGTTTCTTTTAATAAATGCAACAAAAAAATTGTCTAAATCTTGGAGCAAAGCTATTGAGGGAGAAAAGATAGTTTTGTCTACCCAAGCATTCACACGGTACAAGAATATGTAAATCTGTATTAGTAATATTAGCTAAACGGGTTATTAGGCTGTATATATGATGCACAGTGTGATTTTTTTTTTTTTCCCCTGTTTGTCTCTGTCTGCAACATTGAAGTCTTCTACTCGAAGATAACAATTTTGCTATTGAAAGTATCTCTTACCCACCATTTGAAATAATACTCATTCACTAGGTGTTGGTTACGTGTCCATTATTATTAGTATATACTATATATGATATAGAGAATCTTTTAATGTTCCAATTTTATTATATATACTGTTGAAACAGTTAGATCTTGGATTACTCATTTGCATAAATTTCATATCAAATATAGAATAATTAAATACAGTTTTGAGAAATATCAACAGTAAACATGATTTATCATTCAGTCTAAGTTTTATTTACAATCAGCTAATACTTGTGTAAATTAATCAAATATTGTTAACAAAGAAAATTTTGAATATCGTTCTGTCAGATCATATATCCATTTCTTAATAACATGATTGTTGTGTTGAAAGAAACGAATAGTGCAGATATAGACCCTGAATAAGCAAGACAGTAATTTGGAGTTGGGACAGTTATTTGGGCCTTTGCTTTACCAGCAGCTGTTTAGCTCAAGGGTAAAAACGCCGCTACATTGAAGCTGCTTACCTATTGGTCACAAGTTCGATTCCTGCAGTAGCCTTATTTTCTTTGTTTATTCTTTATATGGCCAAATGGTACATTCATCGTGTAATAACAGGTGAATGTTTCAAATAAGAGTTTCTATATAATCTGATGCAATTTATAATCATTCTGTCGGATCATATACCTAATTCTATGAAAATAATTGTTGCATTGAAAGAAACAAATAGAGCAGTGTGTGAGTGTGTGATAATTATGTAGATTATTTATTAAGGACAATTTGTTTGGCATTGATTTTACTTGATAGCAAGCAAGCAACCTTAGATAGTGCAAGTAAAGAAATCAACATCATGCATGGATTATTCCAGGCACAGGCCCCGCCATCTATGGTTCTAATGTTGTGGAAAACCCTTCCAAATAATTTTTATTTGTAGAGCCAAGCTATCTTTTGGACACGCTGTGTATTTTGGTATATAAGACAGCATTTGAAGTATCCAAAATATGGTTGTCGTATGGGCCAGATACAAAAACTGACTAAACATTGGGCTAAAATCATGAAATTCGGACTGAAATTGGTGTCTCATCTTATTTGAAGGTAGTCTTATCCAACAAAATATACAGTGTATATATAATATATATATATATATATATATATATATATATATATATATATATATATATATATATATATAAAAATGTATTCACTGCCCTTTTGAGCTTCTTCAGACAATTGATTCAATTCATTCAGATCCCAATTTAGAATGTTATCGTAGGTCTGTCTTTTTTCTTGATGAAAAAAACACCTCATTTTATTTATAAATTTACAAATTACTGATTTGTACTTTGGTTTGTGTGTGTGTATATATATATATATATATATATATATATATATATATATATATATATCGCCACCATCCCACCCCCAATAAAGACTCCTGCTACTCTGGGTAGTTTTGCGATTGTATATTAGTTCATTTGTAATTGATGAATGTTTTCTTCTGAGTTTTGTGTATATGTGTATGTGTTGTCCTTGTGTGTGTTTTGAGGCTAGAAGAATAGAGCTGAATTCTGTCTGGGCAAGGCAGACTAATCTCCCGAAGGATTATCCCACTTGAACGAGGAATTAAGTGTCACTGTTCAGAACCTGGATTATTTTCTTCTTTAATGTTTATATGGATTAAAGAGGCGCAAAAGAGATTTAATGATTTGGAGATAATAGAGGTCAGGAATGATAAAGATGTGACCAAAAGTCCCTGAGTGGCATAAGTGGTTTAATGTTAGTGGTACTTGAACTTGTTTTGCTCCGTGCCTAACTTAGATTCTTGGAAAAGTTTCATGTCCCTCCTTGATATAAAAAAAAAATTCAATTACATATTGTGTAGTAATAAGAACCACGTCTCATAAGTCTCTAAATATTGATGAACTTTTCTCTTGTTAACACTTCTCATCTCAAGTGGATAAATATCAGGCACTTACTAAAAATTTTTGTAGTTTCTTTTAGTGAAATCTGATAACGACACTATTTCCTCATTACTTCTCGAAATTAATGAGTTGAGCATTTGATATTATGGAATCTATAGCAGAATTAGTTATTAATAGTATTGTATAATTAGGAATTAATCAGTTGATTCTTAAGATGAATCAGTTTTAGAGAAATGGATTTGAGCCCTTTCCCATGGACATTGGTATTAGTGTGAAATGAACACCAGTAACCTTGGCCAAAACTCACTTGATTTGCAGACTCTGTTTTTTTCTGGCTGGTAACTGTTATGCAACTCTGTTCATCGAAGTTGTCTACATTTCAAATTTATATTGGTTCTTCAATGCGGGGATGGAGATGAAGCAAGTTATTTGTCACGTTATTATGTTACTATTACGTAAAGGCTTATTCCACTCTAATAAATGGATACTTTTATAAAATTAACATTTTCCTACCGTGATTTGACATAGTGACCAAGTGATCTGTAGGTAGCTATGGATTCAGTTTTTTGTGACGATAACTGCAGCGCCACTCCGCACCTCCTAGTTGTCCATATTTGGAATCGGTGTTGGTTCTTCAATGGGGGGGGAGGCTTGTCTGAGAATCAAGCAATTTGTTGATTCAAGCGAGACTCTGGTTTCCATGGTAATATCTGCATCCACTTTCCCCGCAGCATCCACCAAGGCAGAAATTCAAAGGAAAAAGAAAGAAAAAAAGCAAAGCTAACAAATGAAAGAAAAATCAATTTCGATCAATAGAATCTCCAACTGGCCTTACAACTAATATCAACCGACCACTTGGTGTTTTAGTATTTAGAGATAAATGGGTCTGGTTAGTCACTCAATAGAAACCATTTTGTAACCACCGTCTTTTGGCTGCATGCTGTGCGGGTGTGATCAATTAAAAATTGGAAAAAGTGGTGATCAATAAATAAATCAATTCTCTCAACTTTAGTTGGGTAGCTATCACTAAAAAAAGCCCGAATTTTCAAAAAATTAGCAGTAACACTGCCAGACAAAAACGGATCAATTCATCGTAAACTTACGGTGGAAATTGAACCCTCTACCTGATACTTTTTTTAGGAGGAATTTTTAAGAAACAGGTTTTTTGTTGACATAATAAGGAGTAAATGTTCAAGTTTTCAGCCTTCTAGCTCCATCGGTGTGGCCGCTATGCATGATACATACTTGCATAGCCAACATGAAAACTGAAGAAACCTGTGTTTTAGTTGATGGTTTCCAACGGTTGAATACTGTGTGGTGCAAAAAATATTTTCCTTTTCAATATTAGAATTTTTTGGATGAAAAGTTGAAGAAATTTTCCCATTTATATATATTCATCTTGGACCTTGGAAATAACTGAATTAATTGCGCAAAATAAAATCCTGCAAATACCTTCCATTTTCAGCTTTACAGATTAGTTTCACATGGATTTGAATCTAAGTGACCGCCACATTTGCCAGATTTGACCACGCCTAATTTTTTCCTTTAGTGTTATTTTGAGGAATGAGTTTTTGTAAACAAGCTTCTAAACACTCTTGGAACTGAAGAATGCTATCCATACCTCATATATGTAAATCCCCATAGCCCATGTATGTAACGGAACTTGTTATCTGAAATAATCTTTTCAAAGAAATTATTTTTTTTATTTAGAATTATTTCTAAAAAATATCATAAGATTTGAGCATTGTTTGTCTCTAAGTGATCAAAGAGACCTCAAATAAAGCACTTTTTTTAAAAAACAGTTTTTAGAGGGTGCTTAGTGGTGTACCCTTGCAAATTTTCAAGATCGCATCCCCAAAAATGTGATCAAAAGCACCTGGAGACATACACACACATAAATAGACACAGACACTCAAAGATTGAAGAATCTTTGCTGGTTGGTTGGGCCATTTGTGGGGCTATGATGATTCAATATTTGATGAGGTATTAGAAGCCGTCATGGACCATGGCCTACAAAAGTGTTAGACTCTGCAAACTAAAAATGGAAGGCATTTGCAGGATGTCATATTCCACAATTAGTTCAAAGGAATTTCCAATGTCCATAATGAATATTTTGAAAAGGAAATTTTTTTCACCTTTTTTATTACAAAAGTTGTTCAAGTATTAAGATGGAACATGATTTTTGTGCCACCTAATACAAACCAATGGGAAGGTTTACATAGTGATAGGAGATGATTGCTATATTGTTATAGTCCTCAACCTTGGGACACTTAGACTCATCAAGCAATCCAGGGTTTTGAAATGAACTCAAAATTTTATCAAGTAATCAAGTCCAGTGGCTGTAATAAAACACCAAATATCTGTCTCATCATGTTAAAGCAAACCGCTATATAAATTGACGTTTCCCTTCTTTTGATTTTGAAATCTTATCCAAATAAATGTAGGCAACTCTCTTACAAACTGAGCAAAACTGATAAGTCTTGCATATCAACAAAATTTATCTTACAAATATGCCGCTTGGACTTAATACATTCTAATATATAAACGCATTTGTATATTCATAAAAAGAACATTTCCCTGCCATGATTTGAAATCACAAACAAGTGATCAGTAGGTGGCTCTCTTACCAACAGAACCAAAGTTACTAGTCTTACATGTGTATAAAGATTTATGTTACAAATATGCAAGAGCATATTTCATTATGATCACTGGATACATTTATACTAAAAAAAAAAAAAAAAAAAAAAATTCATTATACATACAACATAAAAGTTGCAGCAGTCATCTCCAGTCAGAATAGATTTAGGAGTGGACTTTGAGGGGCTCGTACTATTTTCCAGCTGCACACAATATGGAAATGGATTTTGTTTCCTGTACAGTTTCACTTTCCGTTCCTTTTTAATGTACAACAGTTATCATTGCAACATGCACTTATCACTTCTGGCAGCTGATCTTGCCTATCTGTGTCAGCTTATTAGCTACATCGGCCTGTAAATATATAGGATATAGAAATGTGTGTATAAAGAAAAAAATAAGAAGTGACAAAACTAGAATTAAAGTTGTCGTTGAAGTGAAGGATACTGTTTTAAAGCAAACACTCTCCCTTGTGTGTCAGGTCAGTGTTTCTATCATATATATGAAGTTGAAGAGATGTGATATTACTAAAATAAGTTGGATTCTACTTCCTAGGAGCATGACTATGTGTAGGGCATTTTATGATAACTTAGCCATTAGCCATGGCAAAATGAAGGCCACTGGTAGAAGCTGAAAAAGATGCAAGCCCTTTGCAGAGGTAATTTATGTGAGAAATAGCACGCTTTCACACATGTAGAGTTAATAAATAACCTTGGCCAATGTTCCTAAACATCTAGAAACAAAAAATTCCAAGTACAGGCCAATGAGGTTCTGAAGATGGACACTTATATACCTTCCTTTTTTACTGAGACATTTAAAGCATCTCCATGTCAAGTAATGGTGAGCAATTTGGTCTCACAAATCATTACTACTGTAGTGAGTCCAATCCTCAGTGGGTGTCCCATACTTGAGACCTTATGCTAAAGTAAATTAAGCTTAGTAAATATCTGTTGCAGTTTTGTAAACTAAATTGGCAATTCATAGAATCTGTAGAGCAATGCAGCAGACAATAGAATCAATGATCTGAAATCAAACTCTGTTTATGTTCACTTTACACTAATAACCTTAGGAAAAGGATTGATCCACCTCTTCTCCCCCCCCCCCCAGCTATGGGCAAAATAGCAGAACAAATTGAGCTTTCTAGCCTTGAGCGGGACAATTTTGATTCAAAACCAGGAAGTAGAGCCCCTCTAAGACGGTTAGATGCCAACCCTGACGTCCTTCTGGCTGCTCGTTCCAAACAGATTTCATTTTGCTTTCCTTTGGACTACATTGGCGAAGCCGAGAGGAGGTATTCTGTAGACTGAGCATCCCAGGATCTCCATTCACCCAGGCATGCACTCTGAAACTCCATTGTCTCTAGAGACAACATGGAGGCCATTTATTTAGAGATTTGGTAAATTTCTAATTATGTTTACAAAACTCTGCCAAATGGTTCATATGCAGGAGAGTTGGACATTTTTGATTTGACTGAATTGGATATTGATCTGTTTAACCAGTACAAGAAACGTATTGATTTGATATTCACACACAATTAGCTTGAAATTGTCCTTTTTCAATTATGAGCACTTGTGCTGGATTTATTGTAATACAATTTCATTACTAAAATTGCTGTTTGCATTCAGGTGATTTTTTTTTTTTCTTTCTTTATTCATTATTCCCCCTAGTATTTTGCCCGAGTCGAGATGTTTTGGAGTATTTTCATTATTTATTGGAACCCATAAACCAAAACAAGTTGGCACAAACTAGTGACCAATTTAGCATAAACTTATAGTGCATATTGAACCCTCCCCAATAAAAATCCATTTTGGAGGGTAATTTTCAAAAACACTCAAAAAATAATTTCCTTACCCATTGAGAGGTGTGTGTGTATGTGTGTGCACAAAATTTCAAGTTTCTACTAAGAATAGTAATGGCTGGGCACAGTCTAGATAGATATCTATATACATATAGATGTCAGAACACATGAATAACCTAAACTAAGCAACAGTGATCAAACCTGTCTGTTGTGGGTAATGGTGATTAATAATCACACACACACACACACAGGCATTACTCATACACTTACATATGCTCCAATGACTTTTTGTGTCTCCTTTGATTGCTATAATAAACTGTTTCATGTTGTGCACCCCCCATCCTCATCAACTTGAAGAGCTAAAGTGGTGAGCCATAGAAATTGGGGTTTAAGGCTAGATCCTGTCTGCTGCCCTAGTCTTTTTTCACTTCTGCCATCAGTGAGTCACTTGTTTAGATTTTAAGCACTTTGCTTTTTTTGATGTGCATATATATATATATATATATATATATATATATATATATATATATATGTGTGTGTTGTTTATGAATAAATCGCCATCACAGTTAATAATTGAATAACCATAGCGTCAGAATTTGAAGTCCTGTAAAAAAAACTACCATTGAATAAATAGTCAGAATAAATTCTATTAATGACATCACTGATGTTTTCCTCCGAAAAAAAAAATCTGAAATAGAGTTTTTTAAAAAAAGAAGGAAAGCATCTAGTTTAGTAGAGTGCTGATACCAATTTTCAAGTTTTTAGACAAAATGGTATGGCCAGAAATGCTGGAACACACATGCAAACACATGCACATATGAAAGAAGACAGAACCCTTCGCCATCTTTGATGGGTCCGGTTGTTCTTTATATATTTAAGTATTATGTATTTTTATTAGGTTGATGCAAAAACTCCCCTGCCATTTTTTGCGCGATATAAAGGAAATCTGAGAAGTACATTTGAAGTTCATTATGTAATGTTTATTCTGTTCTTTATTTTACCATTTCTTTTGTTCAAACAATCTAATCTTGTTCCTATCTTTGATGTTGACACAATGTTTCGAACAATTCTCTCTATTTTCAGATGTGACATAGAAATTCAATTAGTGTTGACAACTGAGATTATGCATTATCCCATACTTCTACTCTTTTCTCATCCTTTGCCTGTATTTTCTCATTCTCTCCCTTATCCATTCCAATCTTTTTTGCCCCTCCATGTTTTCATCTAAATGCTAAAAAAATATGGATAGTTCCGTATGCAAAAATTTTCCTACTCCCTTTGTCAAATACCTTTTTAAAGGAAAGGTTGAAACATGCAGAACGATATAGATTTTTTAAATATTTTTCATAATTTAAAAAAAAAGCAAGCTAGCCTGAAAAACATTTTTGAAGTTGTTATGGAAATATAAGATAAATTTTTCTATGTGGTATTCACACACTTGATGGCTTCCTAGCATCGCGGAATTTCTGCACGCTGAGTGTTGAAATAACTTTTGATATTTGAGCCGAGGACAGGCAAAATGGTGGCCACTTGGAATGTTGAGGAGAATTTTTTTCAAGAAATTGGGAGGATTTATAAAATTTAATCGTCAAGTGAGTCATTTGTAGCATTGCTTGAGCCTACACATTGTCTGGAGTGGGTGGGGATCACACTGCCTATTGAAATCTCTTGGAAGAGAAATTAATCAATTTAAAGTGAATGTTATCCTCATAGTTTGATTCTATTTTAATACAGAAAAATGGAATAAATGCAGGCATTTTGAGTAAAATAATTTTTGTCATTTGATGCAGAGCTATTCAAAGTAGGACTTCGGACCTCTCCAGGGTACGCGTAAAGATAATTGGGTATTGTAGAAATACTTGAAAGTTTTTTTTTTTTTTTTTTTTTTTTTGAAGGATAATTATTCAACTAGTTTTTTATTATCTCTATACAAAAGTATATCCCTTCTAGTGCTTATCGTGAAAATGGATCATAGTTATTTTATTAGGTTTTTAAAAAAATGTTGCTCTTATTGTTTTAGTAATTTATTTTTAAAAAGTTATTCATTTTTGTAATAAACATTGTAAAACTTGATATAGATTATATAAACAGGTCGCAATTTTTGACAATACTTTTTACCTTTATTTTTCTTTCTGTTTAGTTACTTTTTATGACTATGAAAATGAGTGAGAGGTTGCAGAAAAAGGTGTATCATCAGAAAGGGTCATGAATGAAAAAGTTTGAGTGGACCTGACTCAAAAAATTTGGTAAAATAAGGTGAATGTTATCCTTATGATTTGATTTCATCTGAATATCGGAGAAGAATAAAACATATGATTGTCTAGATTTGGCTCAAAATTTTACCACTTGTTTCTCAATCTTTGGCCCACCTTTTCATAAAATTTGATTGAAATTCATTGGCTTTTTTTAAAGGACAGATGGATTCAGATGAATACATACCTCTCCAACTTTGTTTGTACCTTCCATCCTGTGTTCAAGTGTTACAAATTAATTTTAAATTAGAGGGTAGGATGAGAGAGGGAAGAAAAAAAATTAGGTACTTTGCCAGGGGAAAATTAGGTGGTTTAGGAAATGAGGAATGAAAGTTGGGTAGTTTAATGGGATGGTAGGAAGGGAAAGGGGAGAAAAGGAAGTTAGGTGGTTTACTGAGAGGGTAAGATTTTCACTTATATCACTAATCCATGCTTGTGTAATTATAGGATAAAAACATTGAGAGGTAATGAAGATTGCAGGCGTTGAGGGTGAGAATGAAAAGATACAGTCAAAGTGTGAGAAGAGCAGAGGCATAAGATAATGGATAATCTTAGTTATCAGCACATCATTTGTAGTTCTGAAATATGTAGTTATTATACATAGATTTGTTATTATTATTCATTATCATCTTATAAATCGGTATTATTTAGAGTGAACTCGATCTGTACTTTCATTTCTTTGGTATAGATCATTTATTTTAGAATTTTACATAAAAACTTATGCCAGTATTATGATAATGTTTAGCCTGGTACCCAGCTGGATATCAAAAATCCACATCTGGTAGATCACTAGTTGTCAGTACTTTCCACCAGTTCAGCTTGTAAAGATTATTTTATATTATCCTTATCTCTGAAAAGGATATAACCTCTTCATTTTGCTGTCTTATTTGCTGTTTTTTTGCATGGTGATCCTTCCAGGAAGATAAAAGAAAGAATTGAGAAGATTACTCATGTTTATTCATAACAGAATGAGACATTGATTGTTTCAACTTCTGATGGGTGAAACGAATATGAATGAATGTTTGCGTGTCTCTTGATGGATAGATAACTGGTCAATCGAGGCCACGATACTGGAAATAGCTTTTATGACTAGTCAATGATAGATTGAACAAGTCAGACACAAGGTTAAAAATAAGGAATAACTTTTTCATTACACTAAGCTTAGCTGAGACTAGTGCAGAACTTGAAATATTGAGGCATCTGTGGAGAATTCAACTGAACTAAGAAATTGGTTGAGACTTGCTTACTTCATTCCTTTCTTGTTGCTTGTAGCCAGACCAATCAGAGGGTCAGGGAGGGAGACAGGCCTTTGGCTTGTTTTTTTGAGCGTAGTGTAGAGATCGGTTTCCTCCTCAGGATTAGCATGATTACCACAGCAGTTTCTCTACAAACCTGCTTGCCATACCTGCTATTCCCAGATAGGTGCTGATCAGGCTTAACTTTAGTGATTGTACAAGGTCCTGGTCTGTCCAATGCGATTCGTCCATAACACTTGCTTACCAAACATCCCTTTGGCACCCATATTCACCACCCTGCAATTACCTTTCCAAACTTCCAACTGACTTGTTATATACTTTGAATTTTTGCCATGATAGCATCATCAGTTCTAAAATATCAGTCTGGAAAAGCTCAGTTTGTTTATTGGCACCAACACAATTGGATTAATATTATGAAGCATCTCTTCAGATTATTTTTTAGATATTCTTCCTAGATAATTTAGATGTTTTTTGATGGTTTTTTTTTACCTCAATTTTGGATGTAAAAATGAGAATAGAGTTGACAACACTTCTCCAGACAGGATGATTCTATCATGGCAAAAATTCAATCTTCTTACTGTAATTCACCAAATGTATGTCTGTCTGTATGTGATCACATTGCTCAAGAATGGCTAAATCTATAACGCAAACTTTTCTGTGGTTTTAAATGAGACTCTGGAGCAATTGATTTTCAAAAATTGAAGAAAAAATATCCTATCAATATCCGCTCCAATTTTTCATGACCCTGCGTGGGACCAAAAAGCCTGAGAGCAACTGAAGAAGTAGGGTGTGCTTGAAATAGTTTTATTCTTGAGACGATCAATGCATTGATTTTTTTAAATCCAAAATTTATGATACAAAGGTCAGTTACTTTTAACAAAAAGTGTATAATGAAAAATAATTTTTTCAGTATTTGATTTTTCTCTATTATTTATTCATTATAATTCAATCCTATATTGTGAATGACATTAAAATTTCACTGCGTAGTAATATTTTTCTTGAATGCAGTCACAGCTCGGAGGGTTGATCTTTATATATAATGGAGATTTGCTCCACCTCTCAGTCATGATGTTTCTCTCTGAAAACTGTCTCATCTCCCCAAAATTGTTGTAGGCTTTCGTTATTTCACTCTAGATGGTTTTAGACTATAATTTCCTGTAATTTGTGTGATCTTTGTGGCAAATACACAAACTAGGTTAGCATCAGTTTACAAATCTTGTATTCCAAGTACTGAATTACATCTTTAGTATTTTTTTTATCTCTTTAAGATTCAAGTTGAAAATGTAACAAAAAATAAAACGCAAATGCTATATGATGTATTGTATTTATATTATACCAACTAGTTTTAATCCCCTTTGAAATGTTGGAAACAAATTTGCTAAAAAAAAACTCCAAATGAAACGTAATTCAACACTTGTGGCCAATAAGACTGAATTCATCCAAAAAAAAATCAAAATTTTGCCAGAATCATCTAAAGATATCTAAAAACAATTTACATTTAATTGTAACCAAAAACATCTAAATTGGCAACAACGGTTGGCACCTTCACACCAACTCTATTAGTCAAGATAATCTCTCACCATCTTTATCCTGGTCTGCTGGCCTGCTATGACCAAGAGAAACAGCCACTTGTAACTATGGTGACAACAGACACTAACCACAGGAACCTAACAATCTCCACTAAGCAGTCACAGGGTTGCCATTTTACGACCGAATTCAACAAATCTAGCTTTTTAAAAAGCATTTAGCCACGAACTTTTTGATCTGGCCATAATCAAATTTTTGGCTATTTTGACTTTGTAGTAGTAGTATTTTTGATAATTTCTTATTTTTGGTCTGTACTTTACTATAGCAATTATTTATAAACAATCATCATCATTTAATTTTATTAACACTACTATTCACCTTCCTTTCATCTTCGATACAACTGGGAATTGAGGTGAAGGTAAATGATGGTACAGTATGGAAAAATTCTTTTTAAAAATTAATACTAATGATTTACCGTACTTCACCTAATGAAAATAGATCTTAAAATAATTTGAAACCATCAACCAGAACTGTCAGTATTGGCTTCTTCTGGCGATCCATCACGAGTATAGGCTGTATACCAATGGAGATAGAGGCTTGGACAGTTGAACATTTACACCTTGTATTTTGAAAAAAAATTGTTTATGAACCCCCCCCCCCCGCCATAATAGTTTGTTTTTGTTTTTCAATGCAAATGTAGACTAAATCTGTTCCCTTAGTTTGTGTCCTACGTCGGTCATGCTTGTTTTGTTTTTTGTTTTTTGTTATTCTTATTGTTTTTTTAAAATTCACTTATTTAGTGATTACCGTCTAAACATAACACGAGAGAGGTCATGGATCACACCCTTTTCAAGTTTTTTGATAGGTTGTATACGTGTATAGGATGATTAAGATAATGGGCTCTGCTAATGCTCTCATTCACATATGATCTGATTTCCATCTATTTCTATTTCACACCAAAAGTTTGATTAACCCAACCAAATTTTACATGCGTACTCAAAGGACCTAGGGGAAGGTTTTAAAGTAATGTATATATGACACCAGAAGGTCGAGTAGTTACTTTTTTTTTTTTCCTACTATTTTGGCAGTTGGCCATTTTTTTGGCGAGAAACGTCTTCAACTATCTGGCAACCTGAACAGTGATTTTTCTCCTCCAACCGAAGCACAACATCCTTCCTAGAGGATTGCTTCCTGTTGTTGAAGGGTCATCGGTCTGTTGTCGCGTCAGTCACCATCCATTGTCGTCATCACTAACCTCATCACTAGTGGCAGGGCGGAAGGACAGGCGGATGCCTCCCTCGTTTGTCTGTCAATTGCTCAATTCTTTCCACTCTGAAAAAACAAAACAAAAAAAAATGCACGAAACAAACCAAAAAATGAAGTTCTCTAAATTTTCATGATGTCCCTTACCCTATCCTCACTATCTACAAGAAACTGACAAGCCAGCTCCCCGCTCCCTATTCTGGAATTAGTGTCGGCGGCAAAGGCTGTGCTGGTAAAGGGAGGGTGGGGGTCTGATTGTCGGTCACAAAATGGAGCAGAAGAGATGGGAAAGAAGTAAGAGTCTTTAGGTAAAAATAGATGTTAGAATGGTTAACCATTTTTTTTTTTTACTTTTGTGGTTGGGGGATGGGAGAACATTAGGAGTGCATGATGGGGTTCATATACAGAAAAACTATTTGGAACAGCCTACCCCAACTGTCATCTTAGGTTTCTTCGGTTTTTATGAGATTCTGCCTGGCTATCTACGTCTGTGTCAAGTGTACAGGTTGCAACGATGGAGCAAGTGAAAAACTTCTTTTTTTTTTTTTTCTTTCAGCCTCCATCCAAACTTGGGGGGGGGGATTAAATTTACAATGTTAGTTTGTGCTAAATTGGTCCCTTAGTTTGTGGCGCTTTTTTTTTTTTTAAATTTTGGACACCACCCAACAAAAAAGTGAGAGAAGTAACTTCATTGATGACCCCTCTTTCCAATTAATCAATAGATCACCCCAAACACGGCTTTCTGCCTCAAAGACAATGGTCATGTGATGGTTTCTATTGAGAGTCTAAACAGACCTGTTTCTCCCCCCCCCCCCCCAAAAAAAAATAACCCACTGGTTCTGGGAAGAGAAAGAATGCAAGACGGAGTGCGTGATGAAGGTTCATTCAAAAATGTTTGAAAAAAAAAAAATTTCATTAATTTAACTGATAAAATGAAAACAAGAAAAATTTGTCTGTGCTTATTTTCCCAATTGTTGATGGTAGTGCTGTGTTGCATTGTTAATTGTTCGGACAATAAGAGGACATGAAATATGAAACTGCTTATCCAGCAGGAATTATTATTGTGTGCATACATTTATTATTTTTTTGAAAACTTGTCAACATCATTTTGATCATTGTAATATTTAAGTTCTGCTTTCAAGTGGAAACTTTTCCTTTGACATTCGCTCTTTTCTATACGCATATCATATTTTTTCGAGACATAATAAGGAGTAAATGTTTGCATTTCTTGGCCTCCAGCTCCATTAGTGGAGCCTATTGGCGCAATACTTAGTTTGTGAAATTGTTCCAAAGGAGGAGATGGTGAGATACAAACCTGGCTGCTTTTGTTATATATGTATGATAAATAAGAATAATTATAGTATAAATATGCAATTGTGTCACAAACAACAAAGATAAAGATACTCATCTGAATAATTAAGGGTATGATTACTTCATCTTGCACTCCAGGTAACAATCTTGAATTATTGTAAATTATATTAATGTTAATAATTGCCATAGTCATCTTTAGAGGTGCTTGTAGCTCAATGCAGTGATTCTTGAAAAGGTGAATGGTCCACAGATGGGTGAACGGAATTATTTTGGGGATGAACAAAATCAGAGTGGAATTTAATCCAGGATATTCATTCATTATTGCAATTCGTGTCAGAGAAGGGAATAGAACCTCTGTTTGAGAAGCTTATCACAGAAATACAGGAACATCCTTGTCATTGATGATAAAAAAATTTTATTCTATATAAACTAAAAAATTTTGATGGTTTTTCAGGTCTTGAGTTTTTGTCACTCCCCATTTTGTGTACATACATATTTTTATGATCTTCAAAAAATTGAATGAACTGATCACTTGTGAAGCACTCATGTAAAATATAGATTTATACAGAAAATTATACATTATATGGTCTCTATAGTAGGTTTGCATGTCAGAAGATTACTTGAGCCCCTCCCCCCAACTTTTTCTGGGCATGTTCAGGGATGAACATGATATTGTGAAAAAGACACCAGGGTGAACATCACTGGAAAAGAAACACAGCACTATTGCTTTTGGGTGAAGGCATCAATCCATCTCTTACCGTCCACCTGTAGGTAAATAGCAGGGCAAACTGGGCTCTCTAGTCTTGGGAAGACTACCAGTCTTGGAGGCAGGTGACTGATTCCAAACCAGAGGGAAATAGCCCCCTTGATGTGGTTGGATGCTAACTTGGACATCCTTCTGGCAGCTCCTCTGCCAAACATATCGGGTTCTGCTTTTCTTTTGACTACATCAGTG
The DNA here is from genome assembly GCA_963457665.1 of Thysanoteuthis rhombus. NCBI lineage: Eukaryota > Metazoa > Mollusca > Cephalopoda > Oegopsida > Thysanoteuthidae > Thysanoteuthis > Thysanoteuthis major. The sequence continues at coordinate 13,119,196 of OY735214.1, forward strand.
AGGCCAAGTTCTCCTTACGCTTTCCCCAGGCTTGCTTTATTCCCCCTCCCCCTTCCAGGGAATACCAATGATTCCAATATGATGGAAATCAATGACATTTCCTTTGGAAATTACCGGATAGCTACATTAGAATTATGATTTCAAGACGAAAAAAAGGACACCATTTAGCCCTCTGTGGCTTGATTTACAGGACACTTTGGATTTTTGAAGTACAGACCTTCTTAAAAATGCCTTGAAGTGAGGAAGGGCTTATTCAACTTCTGATGTCAAAGAAGGAAATGAAGATATTAAGAACAAGGGGAATAACCACTGATCAAACTTGCCTCCCAAGCTTTGAGTAAAATAATTTTTCAGTAAACTCTCTAATAAAACTGTTAAAATAGGTTCCTTGAGTTTTTTAACTAGACAGGCCAGCTCTGTATGTATGCTGCTTTGGGGCTGAAAAATTCAACAATTACCCTTATTATGTCTAGAGGAGGTGTTTTTTGTTTTGTTTTTTTTTGTAAATTTCCCTTCTGAATAGATTTTTGGTTGGGGGTTCAATTTGCAAATTGGGTTTTTTGTGTCAGCAAAGTCTACTTTGGTTTTTTTTAAAATACAGACTTTTTTTTAGTGATCACCATCCAACAAGAGGCTAAAGAAGTAACTTATTCATTGATCACACCGTGTTCCAATTTTCATTTAATCATTCCCAACATATCATGCTGCCAAAAGACGTTGATCACTTAGCAGTTTCTGTTGAGTAACTAACCAGACCTGTTTTATTTATTTCTTATTCCATCTGATATAATGAGTTAAACAAATTTTGTTCCCTTGACAGAAGAGCTCTACTGTCAATTACGAGCAGTATCAAGCAGTTTATGACATTAAGAGTGAATAAAGATAACACAAAATCAACAGTGACATAGTCAGCTTGTTATTATAAAGAGTAATTTTTTGCTGTTCAGTTTAGTTGAACAGGAAACGTTTTGAAAGTAATTGGTTTGGTGGATTAAATCAAATTCGACACACCAAAGGGAAAAAATCTCTAAAACTATTTATTTCCACTTGTTGACCCCTTTTTGGTTCAGCTCTCATCTAATTTTATAATCAATGAATTAGGAATTATTCACTTACTACGAACAAAGGTTTTTATCATATGAAGTTGTTTATAACAATGAGCATGAATTGTTCCAATTTTTACATGCTTTGCTCAATGTTATCAGCCAGTTACTTTAAAAAAGACCCTCTGCATATACAGTATTTTTTGTGCCTTTCTCCTGAATGTTCCATGTGTATTTATTGCAGTAATATTGTATAACTCGTGAAATCCCTTTGGAGTTCAGTAATGTAAACAGATTTGATCCCCACTGGATGCCCCTTCTATCATGGCTTTGTGTCAAACTAAGCTGAATTGAGTAAATATCAAGTATATTTTGTTGTCGTCGTCCTCCTCCTCCATAAACCTTCCCCAAGATTAGCCAGACCTTTCTATCATGGGTGTTGTAGAGCCAGGACTTTCTAAACAAGTTTAGTTTGTTAAACCATATTTACTGCACCCAGGTGGGATCAAATTCATGACAGTAATTATATAATTGCTGTAACATATACATGAAAAATATAAAAGTAAATTTTTCTCACAATGGTTATTCATTTTACAATCTTCACTTTAAATTTTAAAGAGCTAACTTATCCACCATATTAAATGTCAAGTGTGCTAATTTGCTTTCTGTTTCTCTATTGCAGGTAAGACTGATTTATTTACATTTGACTTGCGTGTTTTTGCACAAACTTCTAACACATGTGTAAGTATTAATTTGTTGTTATGAAGTAGCCATTAGAAACTGTCAATTAAAACTGTCACCAGCTTTTTGAGTTTTTAAGTAATTCTTGCTAGCTATCCAAGTGTGGGGTGTACAGGCCACATCAATGAACCTAGAGGGCTTGAATTTTAAACATTCACTCCTTGATGCCGCCCCCTCCGTAAGTTTTTCGGGGGGGGGGGTCAATTTACAATTAATGTTTATGCTAAATTGATTCCTTAGTTGTTTTCAATGTTGATCACGTTCGTTAGTTTTTTTAAATTCAAATTTTTTAGCGATCATAGCCCAACTAAAAGCTACAGAAGTAATTCATTTAATTACTCTTTTTTTCCAAATTTTTGATTGATCACTCCCTACATGGCATGTTGCCAAAGACATTGGTCACATGATGGTTTTATTGAGTGACTAACGAGTTTAGTATTGTTTTCTTTGATTAACTTGGTTCGCCGATTTCATTTTCTTTGCTGCTAGCCAATTGGCCTCCTACACTTCCCAAGTTATACTAGTAACAAACAAATTATCCAGTACATTTTTGATGTTATTGAGTTTTTCATGGTAACTAGTAATACCAACGGGAATCCTATGGTTTAAAAAATATATATAACTGAATAAAAAAGATCTACCATGTATTTTGGCACACAAGATACCTTTGAAGCATTCAGGGAGAGGGGACAAAAGAAAAAACACTCCAAAAAATGGGGTTGTTACTATAGGCCAGACAGAAAAACCCGGTGACTAAACATGGAGCTAAAATCATGAAATTCAGACTGATATTTAGGTCTCCCTCTCATCTTGAGGTTGCCTTATACTAGGAAATGTGCAATATTTATTTTATGTCACTCCATCCACACTTTATTCATTATAATTTTCTGATAAAGGTTCTTCTCTCTCTCTTCTCTTTTTCTTCCATTTTTCCTTTACTACGATTCTTGTTTATTCTCTATTTTATTCCTAATCCGTGTTTTCTTTTATTTTCCCTCTTCTTTGCTTTCAGTGTAAATTGTTTTCTCAACTTTCCCTCTCTTTCTCCACCCTCCCTCTCTTTCTCCACCCTCCCTCTCTTTCTCCACCCTCTCCTTCTCTTTCTCCACCCTCTCCTTCATTTGCTTCAATTCTTGAATACTTTTACTCTTTATTTTGTTACTCTTTAACAAAATAATCTTGTGCGTACCCTGACCTCTATTTACAGTGGGTTAGGGAATGCCATGCAGATTGAGGATGGAAGCAGTGTAGAGTGACTGCTGTTGTGTCTCCATCTCTTTCTTTCCACTCTCTTTACAGCGTGATCCTGGAGCATGACATGTGAAATAGAGACGGTAGCTGTTACATGTATTAATAATTTAGATTTGTTTTGGTACTAGTTTTTCCAATATGTTGTATTTTCCACAGGTATAGAAATGTTAACTATTAATGTGGCCAATGTCCTAACCATTCAGCTATTTCCCTCTAGAAAAGTTTACTCACTACAGATACCATGAAGTTTTATTTCTTAGCAAGAGGGCGGGGGTAGTGGTTGTCCAAAAGTTTTCATTGTGAGTTTCCATATCATTGAAAATCATGTGAGAAAATTATAGAATAAAAAGTGGATTACAATTTGGCCGGGAAGGATTTCTTCCTTTCGTACAATTTCGTATGGATCTTGCCGGATGTCACAGGGAGTTTCAGGAAACGTTAGAAGAGGTTGGTTATAAAAATCACTTCATCTCATTTCCAGGAAATGATTTAAATAACGAAAGTTTTAAAAATAGATCCTCTTTTTGTATTGTTGATGGAAGGTTCCTTTTTTATGTATCCAAATGACTCGGCATGTACTGTACATGTCTGTCAGAATCATTAAAATCTTCATCTTCAAGTGTTAGTGATCTGCCATTAATGTTCTCCCTAGAGTACATCGCCAATACAAAGGGTCGTGTCAGCATTGCACTCCTACTATGGGCTCAGTTTTTCATTGGTAACTATTTTGGTGAACTTGTGAACACACTCTGGTGTTACTTCCTTGTCGGCTGAACATTCCTCACCGCATAATGCACAAGACTTGAAACCTTATTCATTTCCCGGAGCAAGGCACTGGACTGGCTGAGGCACACCATTGGTATTTAAGGGTAGATTCGATCATTTGAAAGAAAATGAATGATAATAATATAGTCATAAGTTGAACGAGCTAAAAAAATTTCAATTTTATTGCCAAAAGTATATTGTTGATTTTGAAAGTTACGTGCATATTTGTTATTATTACACATTGGAACAAGATATCATTTGTTGAAAAAATAAGGAGGTCAGCGGTTCTTCACTACAGAATTCAGAGGAGAATTTAAAACTGCCATTGGGGCCTTCAATGGACAGCATATTCATTTACTGCATCATTGAAAAAGATGGAGTTAAATACACTCCATAAAAGTCCGAATCAAAATGTATTCAAATGTTTTTTTTGTACCCATAGCCCTTGTTTGAGGGAGGATTAACCCTCCTTAAAAATCCCACGGGCATACCTACTGATGCTTCACAGCACTCTAATGTGCCATGGCACATGGGTTGGAAATTGCTACTATAAAGCATGAGGCTGATGGAGCGATGAAGCCAGCTTTTACCATTGTGGCTCGTAATCTAGACCTAGTTCTTCATGAAACGCTCGTGCTACTTCTTTCACCTTATCTCCAGACAGTTCAATGCCTTCACTCACGTTCAACCACTTTATTGGCACTTTATCTGGTTTCAAACATCTTCCGTCTTCCATTGTTGTTCTCTTCACACACACACACACACACACACACACACACACACACACTTTTTTTTTCTATGAGCCACTCTCAGCAAAAAAAAATATTGCAGTTTTTCTTTCTGTTTCTCTAAATCGTTTACTGTTGAAGAGCCAATGTTGTATCACTCACTCACACTTCCTTTTCATCAATACACCTGTCCAGTTCTTTCAAGAGTCCAACCATATATTCAATCGATAATATACAATGTTTTCATTTCACAGCATGGGATGCACTTCCTTTATTCACTAGAATCGTAACTGAGGTTATATAAAAGTAGATGATACTAATAAATGCAGGGAAACAAGCAGTAACTGCTTGCCTGTTTCTACAAGGGTGTGTTAACAGATGAACAGATCTAGTTCAACCAAAACAATGTGCAGCAGGTTGATGCGATACTGTGGGAAATTTGAATTTGCAGCAATCCAGGAAGTTTGAAATTGGTACTGAATCCGTGAAGAATCCAGATTAATGTAGGGCTACTTGTATTTTCCAGTAAGTTTCAAGTTTTTTGTACATACAGTGTACATGATGTAATTCTACTCAAAATAAGACTATAGTGTAAAGTACTGTACAGAGTTGGCCTGACATAAGTTAACTAAACAGTGGTGGTGGTGGGGGGCTCTCAAATCAAATTAGTCTAGGTCCCCATAAATGCTTGGGCTGGCCCTGGTACTGTAATAAGGAGCTGTTGATATAATGCTATGCCTGCTTGAGATGTTAACCAGAAATTTGATTTCCCCCTGCTTCAATAGTATTGGAACGTTTTCCAAGGTCTGCATTTTTGTGTTGGTAATTATTTTGTATTTTAAAGAAGTTGTTAATTGCCAAAAATGGTCAAAAACATGTTCCGTTTAACTTGGAATGAGGATTTAGGTTTCTATTGGGAATTAGCCATTAAACAGCTAGCGAGAACACTAGCTAACACCCTGCTTCTGGCCTTCTGCCCCATCTATGACAAAGGCCATCCTGTTCTTGAGTTAACAATTGTCTTTGAATCTTTCTTCCAAGAGCAGGAAATGGTTTTCCAAGTACTTTTGCTTGCTACCAAACAAAATGTTCAAAGGATCGGCCACTAGTATCACTTCACTGCTACATGCCGAGCAAGTTCACGCCACGGTCAACATTGAGAGTCTAATTATAATGGTCCAAGTATTTCTGGTGAATGGATTTTTTTGGACTTCAAAGAGAGTAATGATTATTCCCTCAAAATGAAAAAAGAAACTCAGAACCACTGTTTCAATGCATGTTTAAACATGCTTACTCTTTGTGGTAGTAAATAAGTTCTTGAAAATATTTCCACAAAGGGTATACCCTCTTCATAAAATTATTCAATCGCAGGTCTTTAGCTGTTGGTTTAACAGGAGTTTACTTCTCCTGGTAGATGCCTGAGCTAGATGTAGAGGTCTGCCACCCCTTTGTGCAAGTATTACAACAGTATGGCTAACCTGGGTAGTTGAACTACAGAACGTGAACAATAACAGTTGATGGATGCCAACTATGGAGATTGGTCATTATAGTGAAGGAATGTTGGCTAATGTTGAGACAATGTCAAAGATCATTCTGTTCTTGACAGTTTGCCATTGTCTTTGAAGTTTTTTTCAAACAGTCTTCCAAGTATCCTTTGCTTGCTAGTGAGCTTCTCTCCCTGTATTTTTTTCACCCTGTCCCACTAGTTGAGTAGTAGCGTTTGTTCCCCTACGATATCTGATTGACCAGTACTTCCACGATCTACAAACACATCCCTTGTTTACTTATTTGCTTATTTTAGTGGACATTATTGATATAACTGGTTTTGGACTAAATCATGGGGGAAAAAAAAAAATCGTGTCTGGTTAGTCGCTCAATACGGACTGTCAGGGGACTAACTTCTTTTGGCAGCATGAACCTATGGAGTAATCAATGAATAAGTTACTTCTCTCACCTTATATTGCATCAGTAAAAAGTCTTAATTTGAAAAAAAACAATAACAAATATGAACACTGAAGGACACAAATGTCTTTTGACAGCTTGCCATGTTGGGGGTGGGCAATTGAAAAATTTGCTGAGCTGTGATCACTAAAGAAAACCAGCATGAACACTGCTCGGGACAAATTTAGCATAAACGTTATCCCATCCTCATGGGGGTAATTTTGAAGAAAAAAAAATAAAAAGGTTTTTCTTGTGAAAATAAGTAAATGTGGACATTCTCCACCCTCTAACTCTGTTGGTCCAGCCTGTAAACATGGTAAATACATGCCAAGCCAGACTCACTTGGAAGCTGAAAAAACCTATGTTGACAGTTTTGGTTCATGGTTTCTAATATCTGTTTCTGTTCCTTTTTTAAATTCATCTGGCTTTTTGAAAAAGAAGTTGCTACACTTTGTCTTGCACATGTACTGAAACTTTAATGAATTCAGGATGTTTGAACCTTGATCCTATTGTTGCTTCCGCTTGTACACCAATCATCTTGAGCAATTGAGTTTTTCCAGGGTGGGATTGCTAGCCCCTCCCACTTTTTTTGCTAGATGGAGGCATCAATTCCACTTCTGATTTTTCATTCAGTTTTCTCCTAACCTGGTTACCAATCAAGGATGAGAGCCCAGTCAGCCCTGTTATTTTACCCACAGCTGGGGAGAGATGAGGAAATTCATCTTGGAAACTGGTGCAACTTCAACATCAAATTACATTTTTTTTTCTCTTTCGAATCTCCTGTTTGTGTTTGAGGTTTCATGGAGACAGCGGTCACATTAGTTTGTCATTCTGTTCTTTCTTCTTCTTCTTTTTTATTTTACTTGTGTTATTTATTATAATCTTCTTCCAGTTAGTCACTTCAAAGCTTCACCAGAACCCAGTTATCTGTACATTTCAAGCACACGTTGCCAGCCTCTTACAATGCTGGATGAGACTTTCCCAGTTTGAATTCAACTATCCATCTTTTAGTTTGGTTGCCAACTTTGGTTGGCAACCTCAGTTTGCCCTGCTATTTACTCATAGCGGGGTGGGATGGATGGATTCATGCTTTTCCCAAGATCATTTGCACAAAGTGAACTGAGAATTTGGTTCACCAATTCCATTAGGTTAAAGGGTTATTGGTGACAAAGTAAGTGATAAAATATGACAAAATCACTTTACTTATGATAATTTCTGATACATCAAATATTTGGGCCTGTATGGTTTGATTGTAACATTTCCCCAGTCTGGCTATCACCTAGACTCAGAACTGATCTCAATCCGCTAAAAATAGAATAATTTATACGTTAGTAAGTAACCATGAAATCATGGGGGATGAGTAATGTGTATGTCATCAATAAATAATCTCTTTCATTGCAGAAGACAAAAAGGTTTTATCCTATCAAACCTTAAGCTAGAAGAGTTCATGGTTAGTAACATCAATGACCAACAAAGACATTAAGTTTATTTATGATTTACCACGACACAACTTTTTTATCACATAGTGTCAAGGTGCCACCCTCTATGGACCGATCTCTTCTATTCTATCATATAAGACCCCCCCCCCCTGTTTTTCTTCAAGATGGTTGAAAAGGTAAACCTAACCTTTGTTCCAGTCCCTCAAAGGTTAGAATTTTTCAAAAATTGGGTGATAAATGAGGAGAATTCAGTGAAATATGTTTTTTCCTCCTTAATATCCCCCGCTGAAATAGATAAGAGTCTTAAATATCATCATGTAGAGTACGCTTTGTTTCTTAATCAAATACAAGACTGTTCTTCGAGGTTATTCTTATTTTTGTGTATCATTTTACTTGTCTTATATTTGTTTTTATAGTTAGTTACCCCTTTTTTTCTTTCCAACACCCGCACCCTGACTACACCCAACTACTTCCGCAATTTACAGTCATCAAGTCTGCCCACGTCTTCTGCCATCCCAAACCTTACAAAAGTTTCTGAAAAAAAAGGAATGCTAACATAAAGTCAAGAAACAGTTATGCAAACACTTGCAGATATCCCTTCAACACACACACACTCACATGCACTGAGTATTCCTATGTTAAATTAGAAAATATTTCTACTCTGAGGAAGAGATCAAGAAAATATTGAAAGTTCAACAACAATTGATGTTATTCTTGAAGACTATCTCCTTCATCAACTACAATTCTCTCTCTCTTTGGGAATTTATAAAGATGCTGTTTTATATTTGGGTGTGCATGTGTGTGTGTGTGTGTGTGTGTATACTGCATGTGCTGGACTATGAGATGAATGGTTTATCAAGATAACTCGAGGACTAACGTTCACTGTTACTCATCCTAACCCTGTGACAGTCCATAGTGAGAGCTTCAGTAGACAGCCCCCTAGTCATAATACCAGTGCATTACATGCCTTGTAATATTTGCATTGCTTTTTAGAAACTGACAGCATAAGTTCCTTCAGTTTTTTAGCCGATCAGGCTGGCTGGCTATAGATGTATCATGCATACAAGCTGCACCAATGGAGCTACAGGGCTAAAGATCTGAACGTTTATCTCTTATTTTGTCCGGAATAAAAGTTTCCTTTTTTGTTTTGCCTTCTGTCTTTGTTTTTAGATTGATCCCTTAATTTGTGTCCAGCAGTATTTATGTTCATTTTTTGGAAATTCAGGCTTCTTTTAGTGATCAACACCCATCAAAAGGCAGGAGAAGTAACTTATTCATTAATCAACTTTTTCATCAATTGATCACCCCCCCCCCCAACATGGCAAGACTGATCATTTCTATTTAGTGGTTAACTAGCCCTGTTATATTTTTTTCTTATTGGTATTATTAACTGGCATGTATGGTACTTTGTTTTCAGGCTTATGAAAGATTTCTTTCCAAGTATCTGATACACTAGTTTTGCTGATATTGAATAGTATAGTATGTGTTATCTTCATTGAGTGCTCCACTATTGTGGCCTTGCGTCTGACTAAGATGAGCTGATATAACTAAATTCTTTATGAATCAACGTATGTGTGCAAACACTTGGAGTATCTTGCTGCAGTTTTCAAATATGCTGAAAGCAGTGCCTGCAAGATATATATGTCTCTTACAAGAATATATAAATATGAATTTTTTATAAAGGTCCATAAATTCACTTAGTTCATATATATATATATATATATATATATATATAGCACATTGTCTATTTCTATGCAGATGATATTGATTTTGTCTGATCCATAGATCGGACATAACTGAGTTTCTTACTCCTGTTTCTGTTCCCATGGCAACCAGAGCCATTGACTGACCATCCACTATTAGTTTCCACCTTAAGATATAATTTGAAATGTACCCTCCAGCCCACCTACCCCTTTCTGCATTCATTCATTTGTCAGTATCTAGAAAATATCCATGCATTTCAAAAGTACAATTGTGTATTTGGCAAATTGATCTTATTTTTTGAAATTTTTTTGGTTGATTAAGTGTTGTAAATCATTATTATCAATTTTTATTCTTCTGTTTACCTTCATCTTCATTCTTAATTGCTTTTTATTGCACCTATATTCGGGTCGCTTCCTTCGGCTGCGAGTGAACAGTGCAGTTTGGGATGAAGAATAAACTCCGGATGAGACTCAAACTAACGTCCCACTAGGAAGGAGGCTAGGTTAACGCCCTTCCGTTCTTACCAATGAGCTACAGGAACTAGTAACAAGTGAGAGTCCAAATACAACCTTAAAGCTCATCCCCCACCTCACCCTCTTTTACGCCATGTTCAGTTCTGCGCAACTGCGATGGTGGTAAATAGTAGTATAAAAATGAATAATAATGTTTATTTGGTGTTCAAACTTAGTGTGTGTGTCTCTCTCTTTCTGTTTTTTTGGCACTTGTCTGACCTTGGGTGTGGTTTTGCATGGTTATTTATTCACTTGCTCAAAGGCAGCCTTTGGCGACCGTTAAGTCCTTCCTATTTATAGAACTCATAATTCCCCCTCGATCCGGAGAAATTCAGGCCTTTCCTTGTCTGTCTGCCCCCCCCCCTTTTTTTTTTTTGACTTCTCTTCTCATTCGGGAGACGTTGATCTGTCTCTCCTTTTTCTCTACCTTTTCCTCTCAATCTCGAGACATTCAGCTGTTTTGTGTGACAGAACAGAATATAAAGGTACAGTTCAGCATTATAGGTAAATCCTGAATAGATACCCATTCCTAAAACATAATTCAACATTTGTAAGTAACCCTGATTTGCTTTATTCTAGGAGCGTTTTCAATGGTGTGCTGCTAACAAAATTCTGTTTACGTTGTACCGTTTTTTGCTATGTTAGTAGTAACATACACACACACACATATATGTGTATATATATATATATATATATATATATATATAGCCACAAATGGAAATCAGATCATTATGATAAGGAGATTTCATGTAACATTATTAGTTTTGACCAGTTTTTACCTTCATCCGAACTTTCAGTTGCTTTTTATCACAACTTTGAGTCTATGGTAACAATTAAAACAGTGTAATCAGAAATAAAGAGTAAGCATAGTTCATCCAATAATATATATATATATATATATATATATATATATATATATATATATATATATATATGTGTGTGTGTGTATTTATGTATGTATATATTATACGACACTTCACTGTGGACAAGCAATTTGTAAACTAGTTTCATAGACCACGACAACTGAAATGAATTTGATTTTTATTGAGTGCTTCATACTTGTGACCTTTAACCAGTCAAGTTTTGGAAATACATAACAACCTGCATTGTTTTGAGTGATGCTGGCTATGTATGTGCCATATGTAAAGGCTTCACCAATGGAGCTAGAGGGTTGAAAATTCTAACATTTATTCCATATTATTCATTTTTTGTTAATTAAATATTCTTTGAGTGAGTTTGCTTTTTTTTCACAAAGTTTATGCAAAATTGGTCACTTGGTTTGTATTCTACAGTGAATACATTGGTTTTTTTTTTTAAATTAAGTCTTTTTACTGATGCAATATAAGGTAAGAGAAGTAACTTATTCATTGATCACCCCTTTTTCCAATTATTCATTTGATCAACCCAAAGCATCATCATGTCAAAAGAAGTTTGTCACATGACAGTTTTTTGATGAGTGACTAACCAGACCTGTATGTTGTTATTTATTAAGCTTTACTTAGATTTGGCTCAAGATCACATGCATGGGACACCCAGTGAGGATTGAACTCGCTATTCAGTGGTATTGACGTACAAGATCAGCTAATTAACTATTACCTTATGATGTTGTGCCCATTGTTGTTGATGATGTCAGAGGTTGGTATATCATCAAAGGTAATAAATAGGATTTCAAATGCTGATTTTCTTGGTAAAAAGCCTTGCCCATTTCATAGATGAGTGCAGTGCAATCTTCCCTCGCAATGTAAATGACTCACTGTGGAATAATTATTAGTAAGCCAGACTCAGATTGTTATAATTATTATAATTATTATTATTATAATTATTATAATAATAATTATTATTATTATTACAGCGGGTGCAATTTTCTATATGTGCCCCATGCATTTGGCCTAGTGCTATACTAAGCTGACTTTAGTATATGTGTACTAGCATAGTACCCATTAAGAATGACATGATTATTTACATGTAGCTTGGCACTTCTGCCTAGGATCAGAGTGTAGTATCTATACTCAATGAAAAGTGCTTCACTATAAAGAATAAGGAATACATTGCATTTTATGAATGTTGATACACACACTGACAGCATGAATGTATTCTTTTGTGAATTGCATTGGATACACCGGTCCATGTACAATTACCAAGAATAAGCAATGTTAAGCCTGGTCAGTACTTGAATAGGTGACCATCTTGGAAAACCAGGTGCCATAAGCAGCTGGGAGACGTGTAGAGATCCTACTAATCTTACTCTCAATAACACAAGCCAAAAATCTCCTATACTGAAGCCCCTGGATATGAGCGATGGGAAATGAATGAATGAACAAATGTAGATGTGTCACAGGTGTATGTTTATATGTTTCTACTGATATCAGATAAATATTTTCTCATTTAGTATGACTTTTTGTTTATTTTTTATCCTACCTTCCATTTCTATTCTCCCTCAAGTCATTGGATCTCCAATTGTTTAATTGCTCAGCCATGCCGATAAATGTTGGTAAATGAATTGTTTTTCTTGTTTTATTTAAGCCTATCCCCTCCCCCTCCCCCCTCCCCCCCCCCGTCACTGAACTCTAATTATCTTTGTTGGACATTCTGGAAATTGCGGGGGCGGGGGGGGGGGGTTATGATGATGATGATGATGATCATCATCATCATCATCACAGTATTACTGTGGCCTATGAGAACTAAGAGAGAAGCGCTGGAGACTTGAGGAGACTTGCTGTCACTCAAACTTCAGCGGTTACCACCAGGCAACTGGTGTGAGATTGCAAATAATAATAATCATCTTCTTTTTCTTCTTTCTAATGATGATTATGAAAAGAAATAGGTCTGATTAGTCACTCAATGGAAACAGTCACGTGGCCAACATCTTTTGGCAGTCTGCTGTGTTGGGGGTGATCAATGAATAAGTTACTTCTCTTACTTTTTTTTTTATTGGGCACTGATTGCCAAAAGTGGCCAAGTTTCCGCACAAAATAAAAGATCAATTTAGCATACACTTACAGTGAAAATCCCCCCCACATTTTTTTTCTGTAGCTATAAGGAGTTAATGTTTGAATTTTCAGTCCTTTAGCTCCATTAGGGTGACTTGTATGCATCATACATACATACATACATAGACAGCCAGCCAAACTTGGAAACTGAAGAAACCTATATTGACGGTTTCCACCATCACCATTACATTATGATGATGATGATGATAATACTTTTATTACAAAAAAAAGGAAAATAAACTGTTATAAAAATTTTCAATATTTTGCTTATCTTCTGTCATTAGATGAAATGGAAATATTTCTCAACAAGATTCAAACGTTCAACATGGTGATGCGATGATTTGAATTGATCGGACATTTTGTGTAGGACGGTTGAATTTTGTTGAAGTTGAGAAATACTTTCAATCTATCATGTATGATACAGTCAGGGTATTTTCCTCATCTTTGTGTTCAATCGTTCACAACGTTTCGTTTGTGTGCCCTCCAGCATAAGTCGGGTGTTGTTGGTTGCAGAATGTGTAAACACCCTACAAAGGCCAGAGGGTACACAGCTGAAACATTGAACACATTGACAAGGAAGATAGTCCGACCGGATCATACATAATGATTAAAACTTTCAAATCATTTTGTGACCAAAGAAGGTATAAAAAATATCAAAAAAATTTCAGGAAAACAGTCTTTTTCTTCTTTTTTACTATCAGCATGTAAGGTGTATCGATCAATACTTACACTACGACTACTGTTACTAATAATGATTAACGCACATAATGATTATAAAAAGAAATAATGATCCATCCTCAATTCCAGCTATTAATAGTAGATGCATTTATATCTCCTAATAAGTTATGATCCATTTTCATTTCTGTTATTCATTCATTGGATCCAGGAATCATTAGCTTTGCCCACGTTCATCATTATCAATCATTAGCTCGCTTGATAATACCAAATATAATAGTTATCGTTTTCATTGTTGTTTTTATTTTAGTGAAAAAGGGAAATATCTCATTCTGTTGGTGAGATTGTGCTGTTATATACTCATATGAATACCATTGTTAGTGTCCATTTGTCTGTTCAGCACAAAGAGTCTTGCCAAACCTGACCGATTTATGAAATTGAAAGAAGATTCGACAGAATTGAACTCTCATCCGATCACTTGGCAGTCAAGTACTATAACCATTAATGCCAAGAAAACACATAATGGGAGAATGTGTAAAATTTGCTGACATACTCTCTGGAAATTGGCACCTTATCAAAACTAATGTCAAAATTATAAAATTTGACTTTATCATTAGATTTTTTTGTGAAGAAGAAAAATTAAAGGAAAATCCCATTCAAAGATTATTTGTGTACACCTTATAAAACCAGAGATATTTTTTTAAATATATAGTGACCATAAAATATTATGGCAACGTAAACAAAACATTTGCATTAGCAAATTTCTACGTGCAGAATACATAGATTTTGAAAATTCAATGGAGATTTGATGAACCAGTTTTAAAACATTTTAAAGAATTGGTAAAAAATAACTCACACAGCCATGTTAATGCAAATGCGACCATTAAATAATTTTATTGGTTACTCTTTCAATTCATAAGTAATGTTATTATAAAGATATATATAATAAAAGTAATAAGATTGGTTTAATACTTATCTATTCTTTTCATTATTGTAGAAATATCTTTTCTTGAAAGAAAAAACATTAAATGTTCCCGTTTCTTATATTTTTTGTTCTCTTTCAATATAACTGCATCTCTTCTGAAAGAACAAATTTTTTTTGAAGACAGAATGGATTAATGCATATGATCTTTCTGGGCAAATATCACCAATGATTTAAAATGCTGAAAACAGTGTGGGTCCTTTTCACTAAAGATTGCCGAATTTTCATCACTTATCTGTCTTGTTTCCAAATTTTGGAGGGAAATAAAAAAAAAGGTTTTATCTTGTATTTATACACCTCGCTCAAATCATTTGAAATTGAAAAATTAGCTGTCATTTTTTTAACTGTTATTATGCAAGTATATATACAATTAAGTGTTGTTCGTTTGTCTGTCTGTTGCACTATCCAAATCACTTGAACATGATCAAGCCCAATCAAATGTGACAAGCATACTCAATAGACCCAGGGTTAGGTTTTAAAGTGAAATTTTTTGATATTTGAAAAAAAAAAGTTTTGAATTTATTCTTCAAAACTTCTTTTACAGTCCAAGTGTGCTAACTTTTGATAACAGCAATAGGTGAACTACAGCAAGATTTAGAAAATCTTTTAAAAATCAACTTATTGGATTTCAATAGAAATGTACTATCTCTCATAAGATATTTGTTTTCTTGTGTTACTATATTTCAAGTTATTTTTCCCTGATTGTTTATTATTGAAGTGATGAAAGGAAAAGGCCAACACAATGTTGTCGCTACGATGATGGTGTTGAAATTATTATATATTATGTATCATAATAATTCCTAATTGAGTGATAAGTAAAAAAAGCTGAGACAGAACTATTCTAGTCCTATGTCTTGTATGATGGAGAAGACAGTAGTGGTTGTAGCAGTACTAATAGTAATAATAATGAACTATCAGTAATAATAGTATAAAATGATGATAATATTTGTAATATTACTAATAGCAGTAATAGGTCTGGTTAGAAACTGTCGCTTGACCAATGTCTTTTGGAAGCAAGTTATGTTGTGGGTGATCAGTTAAGAAATTAGAGAAAAAGGGTGATCAAGGAATAAATTGAATCTCTTGCCTTTCATTAGGCTGTAATCACTATAAAAGTTTCTATCTCCCCCACTCTAATAGAATGCATAAACGCTGCCAGACATGAACCAAGGGACCAATTTAGCATAAACTTACATTTTGAATTTTTAAAAAACAAAGCATTTGTTTCTAGACATGAGCTTTTGGCAACATGCTGTCTTGGGGATAAGCAATTAGAAATTGGAAAAAGAGGTGATCAATTAATAAGTTACTTCTCTCACCTTTTGTTGGGCAGTGATCGCTAAGAGGAAGTCTGAATTTGAAGAAAAAAATCAAGCGTGAATGCTGGACACAAACTAAGGGACCTATTTAGTAAAAACTTACATTGTGAATTGAACCCCCAGTAAAAACCTATTTTGGCGGCAGAGTTGAAAAAAAAACGTTTTTCCTTGACGTAATATGGTGTATATGTCATTTTCAGCCCTCTCTATTAGTGAAGCCAATATGTACACCACATACGTAGCTAACAAGTCAGATAGACCAGCTTGAAAACTGGAGAAACCTTAGTTGACAATTTGGGATGACGGTTTCTAATAATCTTAATTATTATTATCATCACTATCAATTATCATATATTATTGCTGTTTATTATTATTTATCATTGATATTCATTATTATTGTTTATTATTATTATTATCAATAGTAATAATAATGATAAACGATAATCTTGATGATTTGATAATGGTGGTGTCATACCTGCTTTTATTATTAATTAAATGAAGAGAAAAAATGGCTGGCATTTTTCTAAAATCCATGTCTCTGCAAGGGGGGTGCAGCCGGTGCATTTCACCGGGGACTGGAGGGTGTTAGTTGTGTATCGAAATACGGTGTACATTGATATAATAGATCGACTCTGTTGTTTACCGGTGAGTGAATGTAGTATGGCATGCTAAAAAGGTTACAGCAGATGAAAACAGGATGGCTAAAAGACACAGGTGTTTGTGCAGTGAATATGGGTGGGGTGGGGAGTCAAAAGAGCACCACCTTATAAAATTCCTCTTGGAGGCCATGACTATAATAGTGACGATTATGATGCCATATCTATTATTATTTTCATCCACGTTTGTAGGAGCAGTCATAGTAGAAATATTGATCTCTCTCTCTCTTTTTTTTATGACTCTCCCCCTCCCTCTCATTGAATGGTGATAACTCTCCCTCTCCTTTACTGATCATAACTCTCCCCCTCCCTCTAATTAACTGCCGATTATCTCAGCTGTTGCGTCTCGCCCATCTCACTTCCTAGCCTGTTGCTTGGCTGATCAGATCAGATCAGGGCTCGTTCTGCCGTCCACCCTGCCTGATAATTATCAGCCAGTGCCGTAGTGTCCCAGACACACGGCAGCAAAGTGGAACTGTTCCCTGAGAATGACTGGCTAACACCCACCTTCCTCCGAAGAGAGAGGCTGCATCTTGGTATTTTATTATATTTTGATTTATTCACTCAGTTTTATTTGTTTTGGCAATATTCAATTGTCTCAAGTAACAACAGCTGCCTTCCTCAGGAGTCGTCCTTTCTGCAATTTTTTTTTTTTTTAATTTTCTTTTCTTATTTTCTTTGGATTAATTCAATTTTTTCCATCCGTCCTTCAACGTGAGTAGCATTTTTTGATTCCAGTACCATGTATGCCGGGTATATAAGATGGATATTTTATCAAAATAGAAGAAGCTTATATTACATAGTGTCCATGCACTGGTATTATGACTAGGTGGCCATCTACTGGAAAATGATATAGATAGTTATGGTGCTTGTATGAGTGGCAGAAAGAAGTAGTCCTCCAAATACCCTTGTAAACTATCTATCTTATAGTCCGGCATGTACGGTATTTTTTCCGCTTTGTATTTTATGAAAGTTGTGTTCATTTATTGCTTCAAGGAGGAATCCGATCTCTATAGCTAAATAACACAAGCCATAGCACCATAGAGTGTTACAAACCTCCCAATCCTTTGACTGGCCTGGTTGTATTATTAGAGTGAAATGAAAGTTGTGTACATTTATTAATTCAAAGAGATGACCAATCTCCACACCACGCTAAATAACGCAGACTGTAGGACCATAGTATGCTACAACCCCCCAATCCCTACCCTGCACTCTTCGACTAGCCTGGCTGTGTTATCAGTGCGACAAGATATGAATGAACGAATGTTTTGAGGTTGTCTCGCTGATTCAGAAATTATTGAGAAGTGTAAACATAGCTTATTTGAATTACAGTGAACACTTGATTTAACACATCAATAGTGCAGAAAGGCTGTCCAATAATGCTGTAAGTCTGTTAAATCCGATTGTAACCCAAGAGGCCAGTTTTTAGCATTTTTTTTTTTCTTTTCGAATGAAAAAAAAATCTTTTATACATTACTGTACAATATAAAATTATAATGAAAAAAAAAAAAAAAAAAAAATTGCAATATTTACTCCCCTTTGCAGTTCTGAGGTTTTTGACTTTTTGGGTGGTGACCCAAAATCTTTTCTAAAATGTATCGTGAGGACCTATGTTCCTATGTGTTTCCTATTTATTTGGGGCATATTAAAAAAGAAAAAATGTATTATTATGAAAGAAAAATAAAAGGTAAATTACAATATTTTAATAATGACTAATACGTAGAAATAAAATAGAATAATTATGAAGAAGGTCTGTTAAATCTGGAATCCATTCAACTGGGGCCTGTTGAATCGAGGGGTTACTGTATTCTGAGATTTACCATTGCGTAATCGCTGCATAGGGGATGACACTTTTTTAAACACTGCGACAATAATTTGATGGCTGTTGACATTGGCATTGCAGCTGGAATTAATTTTGGATTGCATGCCAAGAAGCAGTTTCATTCTTGGCTGTTTTTTGTCTTTATAAGACTTGAAATTTCTCTATCTTTGCGAAGATACCTCATGTAGCCATTTTGAGATGGGCCATCATTATAAATTGGCAATTATAAATTGCTAAAAATGGCTTGATTTTCACTTTTCAAAATATCCATTTGGAAATACTGTTTTTTGGCAATCTTTTGGTTAAAGTACATTAATGAAAAATTAAGATATAAAATCAGATGAATATCATGTGGATTCAGATGGCTGGAAGGCTTACCAAAGAATTGTTTTGAAATATTAGTTTACATTGATATATTATTATTAAAATACATTATTATAACCTAGGAAAACTCACTCATTCGCATTATTAATGTTATCCAAAGATAATTTCTATTGATCACTTTTAAAATTGAAAATTGTTTATACAGAGGAAATGAAATGTACACAGTTACCTGGCAATTAAATCTACCCAGTATGCATTTTTTTTTAAATTTACAAATATAGCCAACTTTAGCCATTTAAAATTGCCAATATGAAAATGGCCCCATCTTGAAATGTCTACATGATGTGTCTTTGCAAGGATAGCTGAACATTTTTATTGTTCATGAAAAAAAAAAGAAAATTTGAGCATTGCATTTCTACAAATAAATTTGGATCTTTTCTCTCTTTTTTTTGTTGCCAGCATCATTTATTTTATTGGCAACAATCAACCAAAACTGTCAACATAGGTTCATTGTTTTCCAAATTGTTCAGGCTGGCTGGCTGGCTAAGCTGGCTGGTTGGCTATGTATGTATTTGCCATATGTACTGGGTGCAATTAGAAGGCTGAAAATTTATGCATCTACACCTTATGTCTAGAGAGAACAGTTTTTTATTTTTTAACCCCCCCCCCCCCAAAAAAAAAGCACGACACATGTTCACATTTTTTTTATTTTGAAAAGTCAGACTTTCTTAATGATTACTGCTTAACAAAATGTGAGAGATGTTACTTACATACTGCCGAAAGACATTGGTTACATGACGTTTTTTATTGAGTTACTAACCAGACCTGTTTTTTATGAGACTTGAAATTTTCATTACTCATGAAATTTAGAAAAAATTTTTTTATTGCTGGCATTATTTTTTATTTTTCAATAATTTAGTTTTTGTAAGTATAACCTGTCATATTAGATGGAAACTGCTCTTACCACTGAGCTTCAAGAGCGGCTGTGGGTTAAGCTAGCCACCCTCTGGCATACAGGTTTGTGAGTTTGATTCTCACTTGGAACTTATTTTTCATTCCTATCTGCTTTGTTAATTTATTTACTCCCTGCTATATGGGAATTAGCCTGAGTTTAGTTGTGATAAAATGCAACAACCATTTAGATGAAGGTAAATAGTAGCAAAAAAATTAGTATTGATTTAACCTCTGTTGACGTTTTTCGACTATTCTTAGGCTTCTATTACTGTGATAAGTTTAGCAAATGAATTATTGATGATAAAACGAAAGATTATTGAAAAACCATGGCCAACAAAGATGGTGGAAGGTTCTTTTTTTTATGTGTGTATGTTAGCTTGCCTCGTCACTCCTGGCCATAACATTTTGTCTACTGTAGAATTTATTCTGATCATATTAATTTGATGGAATGTTTTCACATAACTTCAAATTTTGACTCCAGCTGTGTTTTTTCTGATTTGTTCTTTACTTACTCTTTATTTCTGTATTTCCTGTGAACCTGTGACCCAGTAATGGGTCAGGTCTTCTACTTGTTATAAAGGGTATGGCATACCATTTTGATGTGTAAAATTTTGTATTTTAATTTGTTCTATTCAATTGATTGCATAAGTCTGTATCAAGGTTTCTTAACCTTTCTAGATGTGTCCACGTATCTCTATTAGATGCTTTTTGGTCGGTCAGTCTGCCCCAGTTACATTAAACAACAGATATAAGAAGGGAGGGAGAGTGTGATGTCATGAAAAGGTATGACATTAAAACAACACTATTGCGACAGTTGTTTTTATCAACTGCTAATGATGTCACTATAGAATGTCCGAGGTCTGTATTTTTGTGTTCTAAAAAGGCCATATTTGGCCACATATGATTATGATTGAAAATAATGCATGCAAAATATTTCAATATCACAATATTTTACAACTTTGAGAATCAATTGACTCAAGAAAGATTACTTACTTTTCTTCTTCCCCCTCCTTCTATACGGTTCTGGTTTTCCTATTTGCCCGCATTTGGTTATTTTTATCAAAGCACCCCCCCCCCTCCAATTGGTTATGAAACTAAAATGATATTTTATGTTAATTCCATGTGACCCTTGTGCTTGATGTTTCGCTTCCAGGATGATATCATTCCTGTTGAGAATGACTTGTCTATATCTGGAGTAGTCTAAGTTTGTTGTACCCATGAGCTTTGAAATATCATGTTTATCTATTATAATTGGTTTGAGGCCTTTAATTTCTTGGCTGTTGATGAGTGCAACTTGTCTCAAGCCCCTATAAGTATAGTCCAAACCCACAGTGACCAACCTTCCATTCATTCATCACCCTCATCATTGTGTTCATCGTTGAAGATGATTATGGCTTTAGTTTCGAGTGGTGCAGCTGCTGCATGTACCGAAGTCGTGACATGTGCTTGACATGGATTATAGGGAGGGAAAGTTGCGCACCAACAGCCTCTCTCTCTCGTCCCTGCCCAATTAGGTACAGCTGTAAGATGCAGTCAGGAAGGCTGGAGACAGACTGTGATGCAGTGGATGACCAGTGTGCTCTGCATGTTACACCATGCTTTTCACACTCTCACAATGCTTTGCTGGTTTTAAGAGTTGTTTATCTCCTAGACTGGTTAATATCAACCCTGGCTGGAGAGCTCAGTCTGTCTTGTATATACCCATAGCTTGGAGATGGATTTATGCTTTTTCCAGGGGTTTGAATGCCCATGTGAAAGGCATGAACCCACCTCTTCTCTCTGGTTGAAACTCTAGTCCATAAATCTAGTTATTCCACTGTGTATTTTCTTTTCAATGGGGTTGGAAATGCATTCTATAAATCAGCAAATAAAATTTTGTTTTGTAAGATGAGAGCATTGATTATTACTTGATCACCACTCGATCAATAGTTTACCTATACTTCATTTAGATGGTGACTGTCTCACCTATGATGTCACAGATAGGATTTAGTAATCAATATATTAAAAACTTTATTCACTCTCATAGTTACAAATATAGTGATGCAGTAGGTACTAAAAGTATATATTGGATATAAGTGGATGCTAACATTTTTATAATATTTTCACCGTGTGAGCAGGTAGTGAATATTATATACAGTAAACCCTCACTTAAACAATCTAATTGAGGGGACATGATCGTCGTTTAAGTCAAGGGTGTGTTATACTCAGTGGTTGCCTCCTCATTAGGTATGAACATTGTTCAGTAAATCTAAAAGCATTTTGTTTACTCCTGCTCCATTTTCCATCATACCTCTTTGTACAAATGACTAATGTTGGGAGTACAGTTCTATAAAATATCAAATAAAAGCAATAGCTTCACACCAACTTATCCCTTCAGTCTTGGCATGCACGCATGATCAGTGATTGGTTCTCACTATGGCCCATATGTTTGCAACGTTTATTGAATTTCATTCAGTAAATGAAAAGGAGAAAGTTTGTCGTGGTCTATGTGTTTTCCATATTTATTGAATTTCATTCGTCAAATAAAAAGAAAGTTTGTTAATAGTCCACGTTTGCTGTATTTATCGAACTTCACTCAGTAAATCTGAAGTCAGTTTTAATGGATCCACCAGTTTGTTAAAGCTGAAATTTGTTCTAGTGAGGGCTCACTGTATTGCAAGAAGTTGTTGTTTGATATGTACTTGAAAATATGGAAGAAAGGAATTATCAGTAATTACTGCAAAACCTTACTGACAGAATAGGTCCATTATGTGGATAATTTTTGATGAGATTTACTAAGAATAAGACCAAATAAACAAATAATTTTTTTTATCAAGCTGAAACACATTCTAGGATTTGAACAAAATAGAGCAGTACCCATTCCAAAGGTACATGTTTGGAAGGGGCCGGATTTCATGGTGTATGAGCTGTCTGCCATGATAGTTATGTAAAATAATTTTCTAATCAGTATTGGAAACCACAGCTTTGAGGTATTTTGCTTACTTCTCAGAGTTGCCAAACACTGCAATGCTTGGTGTGCAGACTATTATATCTGGCAAATTTCAGCAGTGTACACTGGTCTGTTGTCAAATAATCGTGGTGCATGCTTCTACAATGCATTGTGGGAATTGGAAATTGAAAATTTTACTGAAATCCAATGGATAATTCATATAAAAAATTGAAGCCAAGTTATTTTTCTAAACGTCTTCATTTCTAGAAAGTGTACATACATAATTTTCTTGGATTTTTATTCGGTCTCCGTTCTTCGAATTTTATTTCATTTTATTTCATCTTATTTCATTTTATTTTATTTTTTTGTAACATGGTGACTCTAATCCCATAATGCATTACTTGCTAACTGATTAAAGGGAGAAATGGGTTAATGGACTGTTGATAAAAACGAGTTGTTACATATTTGCTGATTTATGTTCATCGCAAAAAAAGGCGGAGGATGAATCTGAAACTTTCCTGTGATAATAATAAGAAAAAATGAAAAAGCATAATTTCATTAACAATAAATCAATATTTGTATGTTACAAAGATATGAATAGAATAGGGCTCAAAGGGACAATCTGATATATGATATAGTGAGGGTGTGTGTCTAACTCCAAAAATTCAAAACAAAGATCAGTTTGTAGGATTCTTTGTCATATTATTCCTGTTTAGTGTAGTGGAAGTAAGTGTTTTTTTTTTTACATAGATTTCTGAATGGATTTTGTATTTAATGTAAAAAATTTATCTTCTGTTTTGATTTGTTACATCAAAAGTCATGCAACAAATAAATTGATAAAAGTAGCAATGAACAGGGAATTCTATAAAGAGAATTTGACTCAAAAAGACAATCCAATGTATAAAATATGGTGTTTATGTGTCTTTGTCTGTTAAACATCAAAAGTTCAGTATATTGTGGACCACCAAAGTAGCAATAAATAATGAATTCTCTCAAGAGAATTAGACTCAAAAGAATAATTTGATATATAATATGGTTTGTGTCAGTCAGTCGGTTAGTCTGTTTTCTTGGCAGCTTTTCTTGAAATCTATTACTAAATTTCATCGTCAGCCATTTAATGACCACCACTGGACAAAGGCCTTTCCTAGTTCCTCCCATGATGATTGTATGTTCACGTTGGTTTCTAAAAAGGTAATGACTAATTGAGCTCACTCTAGTGAGCTGGTTTTGAATTCATAGTTATCATTCTCTTAGATTGGTTGCCACCCAAAGCTCAGAAGCCCAGTCTGCCCTGCTATTTTACCCAAAGCGTTGGGTAGATGGGTTCATGCCATTCCCAAGGTTATTAATACGAAGTAAACATGAACAGTCTCGGCCTGAGTTCAAACTCGGTTTGCTGATTCCATAGTTTGTGCCATTAAATCGTTGTTGTTTCCGCCTATCGTTGAGTTGAGATTTATTTAGTCCGGAATTGAGTTATTAGGCAAAACATGCTACTTCTGAGGTTTGTTCTTTCAACAAAAAAGAAAAAAGCAAACGGAATTGAAGGAAGCGTTTGAAATTTATTCACGGTAGTTATGTAATTCTATCATACACATTTTTTACTCGAGTTCAATGCCAACTTCACGGACACTGCCAGAAGCTTCAGAAACAGTATTCGAGAATGCTTATTAGAATAATTTCTTTTCGAACAGGCTGGTGGATAACTGAAACGCTTTGCCTGAAGTAACAATTACTTCACCTTCTCTGGGTACTTCTGAGTGAAGATTGCGAAGTAGTGACACATAAGTCATTACCTATTAACAATGAATGTTTCAATGTTAAGGTCTTATGTTATTGAAAACAAAAGATTTAGTGAGATAGTCCTCTTGTTAAACTCAGTTTGACAGAAAAGTTGTACTAAGAACAAAGATGTAGATAATAGTTTGAAAATATATGGAAACTAGAAAATATATGGAACTAGAAAACTTTGTGACCCATTGGATCACCTTTTGAGAGAAGCCTGTGTAATCTGATGTTACTATAATGAACTCTGATTATTTATGCATTTGCAAGTAAATAGATTAAAGTTTCACTGCTCCATGATAAGCATTTAATAGTTATCTACTTTGACAAATTACTTGACATAATATCAATGGGGGCAAGAGCAAACAAAGACCCTACTATATTATTAAGTTGCAAATCTCCAGGATTTTTTTGCATACTTCAAGTCGTTTTAGGGGTCTACAATGCACTGTGTGTATGTATGATGTGAAGATACTAAAGGATGCACACATACATGTTGATGTTATTCAATCTTGGCTCAAATTTACAACTTGACATAATAAACTAGATTGGCAGAGCCTAATAAATAGTAAATGAAAAATTATCTGAAGGGATGGGGATAGATGTGAGGGATGGAATTGCCGGATGAGAGGTGTAGAGGGTGAGTTGTAAGGTATGGGATGTGGGGAATGGAGTGCATTTTTAGGGAGCTTTCAATCCTCTCCCTCTTCAACTGTTGCCATCATCATCATCTCCATCATAGTAACAATGATGATGCAGATAATGATAATAATAATAATGATAGTGGTAATAATAATAATAATAATGATAGTAGTAATAATAATAATAACAAGAACAATAATAATGATTTTCTCATGTTTCTTTCTCTGTGTGCCCATCCCTATCCTTCTGCACAAGGGATGAGGGGGTCAGAGAAAGAGCATTACCAGTAACCCCCGACCTCTCTCTCTCTCTCTCCCCTGGCCCTTATTTCAAATTGCTCCTCTAAACTAATGGCCTCAACTTCAGATCAAGCAAGCCGGCAATGATTTTGGCAAATTCACCTTAGCGTAGTGTCCCTTAAAAACTATGCCAACAGCCCCCTGGGAATCTTGCCAATTGGAAAATGGAAGAGAATCGTGGGGGTAGCGGAAGTTGGGGAAGATATGGATTGAAAATGGGTTGTTAGCATTTAGCAGTTTTCAAATTACAGCTAACCCCCTCCTCCAGCTATCCAATATCAGAGTGGTCCTATAAAAATCTTTCGTTAGTGTAAATGGCATAAAGCAAAGAAGCAATTACCATTAATTTATATGGGAAATATTTGAGCGTTACCAGACCCAAAAATGGTGATTATGGCATGTTAGGCTTAGTCATCAGAGGTTGAGGTAGTGGGAGGCACAGGAGTTCTGGGGAGAAGGGAAGAGGGATCACAATGTCTCCCTTGAAAACTATTTCAACAGCTCTCTGGGAATCTTGCCAATTGGAAAATGGAAAAGGCTCCTGGGGTAGCTGGGGTTGGGAAGATATGGATTGAAAATGGGTTGTTAGCATTTGGCAGTTTCCTGTGTGCTCTGGGGTGCAGTCTTTAATGTGTAAAATCCCTGTAATCAAGGTACATGGCTGGCTTTTCAATTTAGAATGGGGATTATGCAAGGAAATGAATAGTTTAGGGTATGAATAGGGTCTTGAATCAGTACTCAAATATTTGACGCTGGTTAAGTTTTTCCTTTTCTCAAGTAAGGAGGGAAGGAATTGAACTGCCTTTTAAATTGGCTAAACTTTTTCATCTTTAGCTAATTTCATAGGTAATATGTTATATATGCTTATTTAAAGCTCACTTATGAAAAAATTACTATACACTAAGTCTACAGAACAAATTATTTATAAAAATCATGTATTCATTTTTTATTAAACTCACTTATTTTTTCAATCCTTTGAGTCTTGATTTTGAAAAATTTTGTGATTGAATTTTGAAAGTTAATATTTGAATGCCATATAAAGACTACTAACATTAGAAATACTTAAACAAACTTTAATTTTTATTGAAAAATAAAAATTAGACTTTCTGCCAGAACATGCAGGTCTCAACTTAATCAACAAAAATGTGGTACTTGAAGGACTTGAGTACAATTTGTACATAAAGGGTTGAAATGGCCAGATTTTCATTCACTGGATTTGGAAAAAAACAAACAGCCAGATCTAGCCAAAAGATGGCTAATTTGGCAACCCTGGTTGAAGCGATCTTGAATGCATTCTGCTTTCATGTAATCACAGCAGAGTCAGCATACACTATGTTAATTGGATGAAGGGAAATTATGGGGAGGGTTGTCCTACTTGACCTATCCCCCCCTCCTCATACATTGTAAGTGTTGGTGGGGGGGTCTCTGTGTGTGGTACTTGGGATTCACTACAAGCAGCGAAGAAGGTGGATTAATAATTTCTTTTCTCTTCCTAAGCCTTCTGTGGGGTCAGGCCAACAACTTCAGAAGGAAGTACTTCCTGTCTTGAGATTGACAATTGGGAAATGAGAAACTCAATAATTGTGCATGATATATATCTATTCATAATGATGTATGCATGTGTGATGTGGTTAGCTCTTGTCAAGATGCACATATATAAATATACACGTCTTTGCATTTATGGGTATGTATATTCACTTAGATCTCTTACCATAATTTCCTAAGTGCAATTTTTTCCAAAAATCTTGACCTAAAAATCCATCTGTGTATCATCTACAGAAACATAATTGCAGGACTTAATTCCAACACTGTTCCTTTGGTTTAGAATGTCCGCTTGACTGCCGCCATTGCCATGATGGTAAATGGACATCGATAATATAGAAGATTGGGCTCTTTGTGAGAGGCCAGAACTGGAAATATACCCTAAAACTTTACAAAATCACACCGGTACTATAGATAGAGGCATCTATAACAAAAAGAATTCCATCATATTCATTGCCATTAGACAGTGTGTTGGGTTTTTTTTTTGTTTTAAACAAACAATATTCCACAAATTAAACACACTATAAATTTTCGTACGAATATTCAATTTATTGATTAAAACAAAATACTGACATTTTTATATGTCCCTGTTTTCTTTTTGATTTCAATTTCAATTTTTTCCTTGATTTTTAATTCATTTTCCTATTTTTTTCTAAATTTGAACTTTCAAGTTACCTTTCAATTTCTAAAAACAGAAGATGCCAATCAGATCAATCTAATATCAGTCAACACAATTTGCGTAATTTTCTTCAGTATTTTTTCCTGTTTCATGTATACTTTATATATATAAATTTTTGAGTACGAGTAACAATTTTGAGTTACTACATTTTTCATTTAACAATTTAACTTCAAATTTAATTAAAAAAACATTATCCAGAAATTGAGCATTCAGAACCACAAAACATGATTAAATGTACACCCTGTGTTGATTGCAAGAAAAATTGGTTCTTCTTGCATAATGTTCCTGTATTTAACTCTCAAAACCAAGTGATAATAAGCAAAATGTATGTGAGTTCAAATACTCATGACAAGTACCCAGTATAAGAATGGATGGCATGACTTCGCAGACAAAGATTTTGAAAGGGTTCTTTGGATGGCGGAGCCATGTACGCAAAATAACCCACCCACTTGTGTAATGGAGTTACAAGGTGAAGTGTGACATTCACAGGCCCAACCTTACCCTTTAAACCAAGGTATTGCATCCTATGGTCCACCAAAGTGGCATGGATAGGAGCACAGACCCATGGTTGTAAGTTTCGTAGATATGTCTTTCTCTTGGGAATGCCAGCTAGCTAAGGAGGTCTGCCACCCTTTGTAGGTGTATTCCGACAGTGAGGCTGACCCATGCTCTAATCACAGGATGTAAACATTCTGTAGTTGGAAGATGCCGAGCATATACATATATATATACACACACACACACATTAATCAGTGCATCATGATGACTGAGTTTCATGCTAGTGTGATCAGATGGTCTGACAATTGCACCAGTATGAAACTCGGAGCTACCATGAAGCACTGATTTGTCTGTGTATACCTAAATATGCTCTACCCCTGATATCAACCACTCTTCACTCAAGGATAACTAAATCCTATAATAAGATGCGTTATGTAAACACATACATTAGCATTTATATACACATGTATGTACGAACATCTAGACTGTTATACAAAGATTTTGTGAATATTTATAAAGTCACATTTTATTAGTAAAAGAAAGTATTACTTCTGATTTTTAGTACCTCACCATGGGAGAGCCTTACAGTTATTTACATTAAAGGATGGTGTAGAAATTGCTGAAGTTTTAGACCTGAGGGAAGGGGATGAGTGAATATTTTTTTAAATTTTGAGCTGGAATAGTTGGGGGAAAAAAACTATTAATACGAATGAAGAGTGGCTAGAGAAAAAGAATTGAACGAAAACGTATTTGTAAAATGAAGCTAGTGGGTTGGAAAATTCATGTGACTTAGGGAATGTTTTATCTTTGTTATATACATATAAATATATATATATATTTATAAATAGGTGACTGAAGAGACACAAAAAATCTTTTGAAATAGTTTTTTTGATGTTTAGTGTTTGAAGCTGTAAAGCTTATATATAAGTTGCAGAATGCGACTGTTTCCAGGATATTAAACCTGATATTGTGGGAAGTTTTTCATGTGAGGAATTTCTGGTGTATTTGAAATGGTTCTTACTGAAACAATAGTTTTTGTCTGTACCAAAGAACCATGTTTTCTTTTATGGTTATTGGTAAGACGCTAGGTACCATTCTATTCTAAAAGTAAGATTATCCAACGAAAAAATAGAAATATTATATAGTCGTGTGAGAGAAACAGATATTCAGAAACAAAAAAAAAATTCCAAAGTATGTACCAACTGTATGTGTCAACACTCAATGGGATGCTTAAGTTGACCCCTAAATATTGAGGTTTTACTTCAGGTTTGGACCTATATTCGCTGTGTCTACTCCCAAAGATGGAAGTAAGAGCCCCTGAAGCCTAGTTCCATTTTTTTTTCTTGAATGATATCCCAATGTACTCAAAACTGAAATGTGGATAGCAAAATGAGTTGCCGACATTCACAACTTCCTAGTTCAGTTTTTCAATGTTTACAGTCTATCAGTTAATCAAAATAAAATGTGGTGGTGATCGTTTCTATTTTATTAGCGTGTGTATGGTAACTCACTCCTATTTTGATACCGCTTCTATGCTGAATGAATTTTACCAAACTTGAGTTTCAGTTTGAAGCATTTGTGGCAGGCTATGATAGTTATGATTAATAATGCACAGCGATTGTTGGGCAGACTGTTCCACTTGTTTATCATCCTGCAGTAAAGGCTCACATTTTTTACTCGACATAAGTTGACTCCTTGTTTTGCGGAGATTTTTATTGGCTTCAGGTGTCAACTTGGAAGCCGGCATCACAGTATATCTTGGATATAGATAACACAAGGTGCCAACGTCTCATTTATTTGACGTGACATAGGGGAAGATTTTATACTCGTGATCATTACTAGTAAGTGACCAATGGACAAACATAGTAGATTAATCTCTAATGAAGATAGATAAAGCCTTGAAACTTTTAATGAACGAATATCTTAGACATGACATTTATATGAAAAGAATATCTGGAAAACATTGAAAATGGATAAATATTTATTTCTCTCACAACCCTCCCTTGATAAATAAAACAAAATTACCATTATTAATAATCTTGCAAAACATCAATAAAAAAAAAACAAAAGAATGAAAAGTATAACAGAAGAATAAACTGATATTTAATTTGAAAAAAGAATATAAGAATTTTTGTGAATGTCCCATCAATGGGACGATGGCGCCTATTGGGTTGAATGCTGATGTTGAAATTGCAGATGTTTCAGACCTGAACAAAGACTTCTAGGCCTGTTGCAAGGAGGAGAGGGAAAGGCTGTAATTGTTATTTTAAGCAGGAATAGTTGAAAAAAAAACTGTATGAACAAACAGTGGTTAAAGACAAAGAATTGAAAAAAAAGAAAAAATTCTGTAAAATGGAATGGGGGTGGTATTCATAGACTGTGACTGAGAAAGTGTTTTGTTTTGGTCATAGAAGGAACTCCCAGGATGCAACTGTTTCCAGGATATTAAACCTGACATTTTCTGACTCTGTGGGAAGTTTTTTTTTCTTGTAGAGATTGTGTAAAGTATTTGAAATGGTTTTTGTCAGTTATTATGGAGATGCAGTGTGGCAGAATGGTTAACAACCTGGAGAATAGAATCTGCAAGTGGATTTTAAACTCTGACTTGGACAGTGTTCACTTCACACTGATGCCCTTGAGAATTCTGATTAAGGGGGTGAAAAATTTAAGAAGTGCTCTCTCTCTTTCTCATGCACACACATTCATTTCTAGGGTGGATAATTTGTAAAATTTTCCCCTTGAGGAAAAAAAAAAAATTCAAACTTGTTTACAGTAATTCAAAAGTCTTATATTTCCATCTAGGATGTAATATAAAACTCTTGAATTACTGTTGAAAAAAAATTTTTTTTTTTTTTTTTGGCAATTTCAAAATTACTGCTTGAATGTGTCAGAAGCAATTAATTTGATACAATATTAACACTTTTAAGACTGATGGGATGTATATATCCAGTAGATTTTTTTAGAATTCTATTGGGACATGTTAATTCAGGCATTAAACACCTTAATAGTTTAGTCTTGAAAGGGTTAAAATAATGATTTAGGAAAAAACACCTAGGTCTTGAAATCCAACCAAATTCAACTATTGATTGGATTTCTATAAAATATTCAGTATTTATTCATATATTAATGATTTTCTTTTCATGCTAAATGTATATAGAAAAACCTATTGAAATATATATTTCTTCCCGTAGACCATTTCCTTTATGATTTCGGAGATTGTCTACAGAAACAATAGCTTTTGTCAGTATCAGAGAATTGGTTTTTTTTTTTTTTACGGGTGTTGGTAAGATGGTAGGTGCCATTCAATTTTTATGTGGCAATTCAATAAAACAGGTTAGGTCAGTCACTCATTAGAAACCATCATGTGACCAATATCTTTTGGCAGCATGCTTGTTAAGGGTGATCAATCAATAAGTTACTTCACTCACTTTTTTCGGGTAGTGATCACTAAAAGTCTGATTTGGAGGGGGGGGGGGAAAGAAGTATGATTGCTGCCAATCACAAACCAAGTGATCAATTTAGTATAAACTTATATTGATGATTGGCACTCCCACTAAAATCTTATGGGGGTGGTTTTAAGAAAAACTGAAAAAATCATTTATCAGACTTAAGGAGTAAATGTTCAAATTTTCAGCCCTTTAGCTTCATTGGTGTGTCCTCTTCGTGAGACATGTACATAGATAGCCAGCCAGTCTGACCCACTTGAAAACTGAAGAAATCTATGATGACAGTTTTGGTTGATGTTTTCTGACAAACAAATTTTTCCTCCAGTACTTCAGTCATACTTGCTTGGTGGAAGACTGTTCATATATCCACAACCCTTTCATCTCAATATTACCCCCTTAACATTCACTTGAAGTTTATTTGTATTTGTTTTCACGTTTTCATTTCCACATTTGCTGACAAAGGAATCGCAAATGAATAACATTTGCTGATTGATTTAATTATTGATTTTAAAAAATGGTGTTTTAGTGGCAATGTTTTGTGTTTTACTCATTTAGTCTGCTTGAATGGTATAATGGTTAGCACGTCTGCCTCACATGCTGAAGGTTGCTGCTTTGATTCCTGGTACGAGTGAGGGGTGTGCAAAATATGCCATTCTATGGTCTGTAGAGACAGAAGAGAGATCGTTCCGTTCATATTGACTTTGCTTATTATCAAGGTCAGTTAGGTGCACATTGACATAGCCACAGGGAATTCTCATTTTCTATTTGGTTCTTGTATATCAACTTTCATTGGGGTGGCTCGGGTATCCATTCCCTTGTGTATCAGGATGTGTTAAATTCCATTTCACAAAAAATAAATTCATGTGTATCTGTAAGTAGTATTACATAGTATCAAGCATTTCCTAGTAGAGCTACCCTGTGAAGCCTGGGTTTGTATAAAAAGAAAAGTAATAATACAAGCCTCCCCCATTATAACAAAGGTATTGAGGTCCAAGAAAACCAACTGTGTAATAACTGATCCAAAATAACTGTGGTGGGTGAAGATATGGGCAATAATACTGTATTTATTTGTGTATAATGCAAGAAATTTGCCAATGAATTATATTACATTTCAGACGATATTTTTCATTGCATTTTTGAGGCTATCATTATTTTTGTTTCAGACATTTAAACAGTTATTAGCTTAAAAACCCAGTTGGAAACAAATATGCTTATTACTGAATCAAATGTAGACAAAAGCTGTATGAAAATGTATATACAATGTTGCATTTTTTTAATGGAGTCTAATGGCTTTCTTGTTTTATTGAATAATACTTCCAAAATAATTACAATACAAGGCAAGGTATAAGGTATAACAAATTTCAGTAAAAACAAAATATTTCCATTAATGATTTAATGCTAAGACAAAGATACAAATTCATGATACAAAACAAGTTTTCAACTCATATCTAATATGACACCTTGTGAAAGAACTAAAAACATGAATGAATAGAATTACATATAAACAAATGATGCTGAAAAACAAAATTTGAAGTCTTGTAAAAAAAATCTATGGAAGATAAATATGGTCAGAACAAATTCTATTATGACATCACTGGCATTTTCCCCTGGAAAACATCTAAGATAGGCTTGAGAAAAAAAAATGTCTAGAAACTTCTAAATTCTGGAATTCTGGAGAATGTAGGTATTATTAATAAATCTGTTTGAAGACCCAAAAAAGTGAGGGGGGGGAAGCCCTTTTTTTTTTTCCTTTCTTCTTTCAAAAATGAAAAAAAACATTTTTGGAAGGGCTGTAGGGGAGTACTGATGTCAACTTTCAAATCCATTGATGAAATGGTATGAGCAGGAGTGCTGAAACGCACACACTAACACATACACCTATGAAAAAAAGGATAGAACCCTTCACCAACTTTAGTGGCTACAGTTGTTTGAATTTGAACATTGATTTTAAATTCTTTTGGAATGCCCAGCAGCTGCTTGTAAATGCTGTTGAAATCGTCCTTGCCCCTCAGATTTTCACCTGAAATCATACCATAACTCATCTTGCTCATTCAATGCTTGATACTGGATATGTATTCCGTAGTTTCTGGAACAAAAATATCATTAGAAAAAGAATATATAAAGGAACTTTTTCAGTGTTTGGAATGCACCATTCATTTATATATATTGTCACACAGGGAGTAATAAAATCATATATAGGAAGTAACCAGGTTCCAAAATGATCATAATACATTTAACTCTTTGATTCATAAGCCTCTAGTAACTGCTGTAGAAGTCTTTAAAAGAATTTCATTTTAAAAAGGGGACTCTTTTGTAAATTGAATTGAATTGAAAAATAAAATTTCAAAATTTACAAAAAAGTGCTAGGGAGGTAACTTCAATAAAGAAAAAAATTACTCCCTTTGAATTACCTTTCTCACTAGAATGAATTTTAGAGTTAATGTATAAACAGATATAGTGAATATAAACTTGGTGATCTTAATTGACAATGTTCTAATTTGCTTTTCTTTTCTCTATTGCAGGTAAGGCTGGTTAACTTACATTGTACTTACGTGATCTTGCACAAACTCCAACACATGTGTAAGTATCAATTCATTGATATAAAGTAGCTATTACTGCATAAGCAGCTGAATGTCTTTGGAGTGGACTAAAAAGGAAAGGGTTTATATCCAATTGGTGATTCCTGTTCTAGGCTTCTGTTCCCCTCTTCTCTGGTAACCAATCCAGCTTTGAATGCATGGGACAATAATGAAATTTTTCCACTAAAATACTTGGAAAGTTCTGATATCTATCAATATTTTTGTAGTTACTGTTTACATAAATTAAGTTCATGTATATGCTTCTTGACAGCAAAATGAAGTTTTTATTTGCTTACGTAATTCACCCAAAATTTTCAACATTACAGTTTTTGCTAACGTTCAGATAAAATTTAATAACGCTTACAATTATTTCAGTTATATGTTAAAAGATTGCCATCTGAGTTTTCTACTGAATGCATGCAGTACCAGACTTTTTTGTACACACACACAAAAGCACATTGTGCCTTATATATGTAGAATATTTTGGGGGTTCTAGTTTTGTTTAGTGGGTAAAGGAAGTTGAGATAATTCCCAGACTTTGCCTCTATTTTTTTTTCTTTTTTTTTTCATTTCTCTAGATTTTAGTTTTCTAGAATATAATTTCATAGACTTATTACAACTGTCAAAATTTACCAGACTATCCATCTTAATTTCACTTAGTTGCAGACAGCAAACTGAATTGCCTTGTCATGTAATCATGAAGTGAAAGTTTAGAATGTGTAAACTGTTCTTGTGGGTGACCTATTGTCGTTAGATCAGAATTTTAGCCTGGGAGGCAGAGAGATTTTGATAAAGATCAGTGTGTAAAATTACTTGGAAAATATTTAATTTTCTTATCTTCCATATAACTATTTATTAAAGTGTTGTATGTGATGGTTTCCTGTGTCACCAAGTCTATATCAATGTAATCCTGTCTGGCTGATCCTCGTACCGATGTCCTGGCCGTTCTCTTGTTGCACAAAGTAGCAAAAAGAACTTCTGGCTACTTGAACTGTAAGTCAGTTCAATATCTGTCGCTCATGAACTGACTCGCTAATTCCCGATCACTCCTGTTCACAATGCTCGCCAACCTCTGCCCCGAAAGGAGGTTTTATTACAATATGACTTTTCCTGAAGACAAGACTTGGGCTCAGGGTAAGACTTGGCACTTGTCAGAATAAGTGGTATGAGATGACGTCACAGTAGTTGTCAGAGAACCCCAAGTAAAGTTAATTCGACATTCAAAATGATATAGCTCACTACTTAGAACATCCAACAAAGACTCTCTCTTTCCATCTTAATTGTCTCTCTGTTTCATCAAGTTATACAATTGCCTCCCTTGTTTAACCAATGGTATCTAAGTTGTACTGAAAAATTGTTGAAACTCAAAAATTACATAGTTTTTGCATTAGTTGTAAGAGTAAACTTCAATTAATATTGACAATTTAATAGAGCACTGTATTATCTAGGATCAGCAACGTTTTTGCCTCTGTGGGCTGGATTGCATATTTAGGAGTGGACAGTAAGCTGAATAGATGCTATAAAAAATTTGAAAAATGGGAATCATCCATTTAAATACAACTAGTCATATTTTGCCACAAATCGATGAATAACACATACTAATAAATTGTTCATGCTTAACCAAGGATACCAATTAGTAGTTGCAATCATGGCATCTTTTGAGTCTATTAAAGACACAGAGAACCTTTTAAATGTAAAAAGTTAGCACACTATCCTAATATTTGCTTACAGATATAAGAAATATTGTTCTTATATATAGGGAGGGAGAGAGTAGAAAATAGATGTTGGTTAGATGTGGCAAGAAGATGTTGGTGAAAACAAAAGATTTGCTTCCACATGGTCCGGAGTTAGCTCCGACATCACTGGAAAAGTTGAAGAAGAAAGGAAGATGTATAGAAAACGTGTGCACCCAATACAAATGTGGAAGCAGATAGTAGACTGTAAAAAAGACATGTACCAGTATTTAGATGCAAAAAATGAGAGATAGATTTAACGTACAATCAATGTAAATGAAATACATGTAATTGAAATATTAATACATTTGATCGCAGAAAGAAGAGAAGAGTATAGGCCTGCTGGGGTTAGGTTGTTCCTATGCTTAAAAATCATATATAGGGAAGAATTAGAATTTTGGGGACATGTGGCATAATGGGTCTAATGATTGATTGGTAGTTGGTGAGCCTGAAATACCGTTCTTGTCATTATACTGATTATTTACAAAGTATATTTTGATTTTATCGTTTGTTTGGTATTTAAACCTTAAATTCATATTTTGAAAAATATAAATGTTGAATCAAGGGAACGACTTCTGATCCAGGTTACTTCTCTTGCTCTTTGAGGTTGTTTTTTTGTCCAATTCACAAAATAGTTCCATTTAGAAAATTAAAAAAAAAGGAAGAAATTCTATTCATTGAAGACTTCCACTTTGTTTAGGAGCTGTATTAAACTGTTTGTGAAATTGAAGAGTCAAGCATCTTTAATATCGATGTTTAGACCTAAAGTCAAAGGGTATTTTAAATTGTGTCAGTTTTTGTACTGCATGAACCTTCCCTATTTTGCTGTTGTTGGCTCTAAAGCAAAATCTTTTCCATTCTTTACCAGATGAGACATGTCACTTATCTGCTTGTATTATAAGGGGTGGGTCCTGTGAAATTCCTGATATGGAAATATTTTAAAAGCATCCTGTGAAGAAACCTTGTACAAACAAATTCTTGTGAGATTTCCTGATAAGTTATTTTGTTGGTCATGATATTTGATGCCATCCTCTGTGCAAAACAAGTTTTTTTTTGTTGTTTTTTTTTTTCATCTTTATTGCAGAAATGTTTAGAGCAGTGGCTTTTAAACTATGGTCTGCAGATCCCTGGTTGGACCCGCAATCGGAAATTCATCTTAATACTATAAATTTAAGATTAGAATAATTGAGCTCTTTTTGCGTGACTTACCTTTATGAACGGGCTTTCTTCATGTTGGTGTATATTCAGCAATACCCTTGAATAGTGTGGTCTTAATGTTACTGTACAAATTAATGTAACTAAGTATAAGCTTTAAAAAAATGTATTGAATTATGATATAACCTTAAAGAGTTTTGTTAATTTTAAAATAAAATAATCGTACTAATCAGAGTATACCTGAAAAATGTATAGTGAAACTGACTGAATGTTGGACATGACATGAGAATTAATTTGTCAAATATTGAACCTGACAGTGTGAATTTTGTGGCTGAGAAACATCATCCATTGCACAGCTATTGAAAAAAACTCAATTGTTGTGGACAGACCTGTACCATACATGAGAATTCAAAAAATGTAATCCATTTGAATCAAAAGTGATTTTTAAAGGTCAAAAGTTGGTTATTTATTATAGTTCCTATATTACTGTCTGAAAATAACTGGTTAAATTGGGGTATGCCAGAATACTTCCTTTATAGAAGTGGTCCTTGAGTTTTTAAAGTTTCAAAGTCACTGATCTAGAGAAAATGTCTGAATGAGATAGTTGCCATTTTGTCTTCTCTTCAACATCATGCTAAAAAAATTAAAACATATTAATTCAAACTGTGCTTCTCTTTAAAAAATAATTAAATGGGTGACTTGGCTATGGGATGCCTGTTAGCAAATTATTTAAACTAGAAGTACTTGTAGAAATTCCACAGTTGAAAAAAAAAATGTTCAGCTCCTTAAAAAAAGATCTATTTATTTTATGTGACTTCATCCACACCTTCTTATCTACCATTTTTCCTATGATAAAATCATTTTTTCTTTCCTCTCCTTTCATTCTTCCTTTATTACAATTCTTTTTTACTCTTTATTTCATTCCTCCTTGCTTTTAGTGCAAACTGTTCTCTCAACATTCCTTCCCTTTCTCCACCGTCTCCTTCGTTTACTTCAATTTTCATAAATACTTTAAAAATCAGCATTTTACTTTTTCAAAAAAATAATCTCATGCCTGTCCCCTGGACACTTTTTAGAGTTGGGGGTTGCTGTGCTGGTGTAGAGGGGATGTCTAGCAGTGACTGCTTTTGTGTTCCCATCTCTGTCTTCACAGTATGATTTTTTTTGTATGGCATTACGTCTCACAACATGGATCCCCAGAGATCACATAAGAAACTGAGGCCGACAGAACACAAGATGGAGAGATGAACTTGACGAATTCAGGAAATACTGGCTCCGCGATGCCCATGATAGGGAATTGTGGCGAATCCTGGGGATGGTCTATGTCCAACGACGGACGTTAAAAGACTGATGATGATGATGATGATGATGATAGGAAATCAAGATGGTAGAAGTTATGTATATTATAGTTATTTCTGTTTACACCATATTAGAAAACCATCAACTAAAACTTGCCACCAAAACCATCAAAAACTGGAAAATTAAACACTTACTCCTGATTATGTCGACAAAAAAAATCTTTTTTAAAAATTTGTTCCAAGATAGATTTTTTTTCATTAAGGTTAAATTTGCTATACAAGTTTATGATGAATTAATCCCTTGTTTGTCCTCAGCTGCTTTTATGCTTATTTTATGAAAATTCAGACTTTTCAGTGATCCTATAAGACAAGAGAAGAAACTTATTCATTGATCACTCCTTTTTTTTCAATTGATCACCCCCAAGTCTTACTGGGTTTGACTCATCTACCAACAATGACATTTTTGGACTAAATGTTAAGACTAAAAAGTGAAAAGTTAAAAAATGATTGATACAGACAGTATGGAAAAGAGAGAAGGAAAGAGAAAGAAAAAAATGGAAAACTATGAACGCTGGTTTTACATCTGAATTACCTCAAATGATATCTAGAATTATCATGCCATTTATTTAGAAAAGATATCTTGATACTATTTTAGTAAGCCCTTTCCATAGCCAAATTCAAAGATCTTTTTCAGTTAGAGAAAATATATTTTTACAAGTCAAATATTTTAAAAACTTATAAGTTTATGTCTGACTGGACTATGTCCTTGAAGCAACCAGTCTTGTCCATATTAGATTGGTGCAGTAGTTCCAAACATCATTCTTTTTGCCCAATGCTACAGAAATTTCAGAAATGTCTTTGAAGTTTACTTGACTCTTCATAGCTTGTATAACCTATCAACAGTAGTATGTCATTTACTAACCTTTGGAAAAATCCAGAAGCTCGGAGAATGAATTGCATACAAATTCATGGAAAAGAAAACACCAGTCAACATTTAGAGACTTGTCTTTCTCTTCTTGCTTGCTGCAGAATGAAGTTATTTTTGGACAAGATAATCACTGGCAATGAGAAATATATTTAATACAAGAATCCAAAATGAAGGGAATTGTAGACAGTTCTAATACTGAGTAGGGTTGATCAGTTAGTGTGCTGGATAGGACTCAAAAGGAATTATTATAAATTGCTAGAATCAGATGTGGTGTGTTCCAAAAGTTTTGCTAAACGTGGCGTGTTCCAGAAGGTTTGCTAAACGCGGCGTGTTCCGGAAGGTTTGCTAAACGCAGCGTGTTCTGAAAGTTTTGCTAAACGCGGCGTGTTCCGGAAGGTTTGCTAAACGCTGCGTGTTCCGGAAGGTTTGCTACATGTGGTGCATTCTGAAAAATGGAACTGAAGTATAGAAGTGCCAAGTACACAGGGAACAGGTTTTCACTATCATCCCTCCAGGATAATCGAAATCATGTGAACAGCTCCGGAGTGTTCCCATAGTTTACCTGGAGTCTTTAACTAAACAAGAATCATGCAAACAGAAACAGCAACAATGAATTAACAACCTGAAGATTACTGGCAAATTTCTATGAATTATGCTTGGAAGAATATGCCTTTGAAGTATTGGACTCTAAAGTCATCAAAGGAGATATTCTGGACTTCTTCTCAATATAACGAATTACTGATGATGATTTGAAATGTCTGACTTTTTCAAACTCTCTCTCTTGTTATCAAGACTAGCCCTTGGGTCTCTTGGATCTAAGTCAAGCTGAATTTGAGCGCCCTTTAAAGCCTTTCGAACTTACTATTTATCATGAGAATTTCCTCTGCCAGCTGTCTCTCTTAGTTTCACCATGACATAACATAAATCATATAACTATGAGATGTTCCTGAAAAATCTATCAGGGAATTTTCTTGTTCTTCCTGTTTCCATTCAGTTTGATTTATTCAATTTCCATTTGTACTTGGGAAGTCCTTCTGTTTTAAACATTTGACAGGTACCTCGCACTTGGCACCATGGACAGCTGCCCATGTTGCCGGGGTTGCTAAAATTTCTTGTCAAAAGCAGAATTGTTCTTCTAAGATGACATAACACAATATATATGAAAAGAGGTGTTAGGTCATTACAAGCCGGGGAAAAATAAATTTATGACTGATAAATGATGCTATGAATGTAGATGAAAGCAGATTTTTCCAAGAGAGGCTGAAAACTTTTGCATCAACATAATACAGGCTACCCGGATTTTGTGTCGGGTTTTATTTATACTGCTTTACAATAATGCTGTTGTGAAATTTGACCAAATTTTTCCTCAAAAAAATTCTGAATGCAGCCATAGTTTATATTCTCACTGCTGGTGGTGTCACTAGTGCAATGTTGACCAACATGTGCTAAAAAAGGGTGAGCATTTATGAGCATGATCTTTTCATTCAAATCCCTTTTTGTTTTGAAATGATGCCTGTTATATCATAATGATTCATATACTACTAGAAAGCACTCGGAGAGCTCATACCTCTGCCACTGTTGTACCCTAACTCAATTGAAAACAAATCCCTTGATCCACCCAAAAATTTGATAACTTCTTCCTTGGTCTAGACCCACCCTTTCACAAAGTTTCATTGAAATTTGAGAAGTTTCGAAGATATTGTGAACGGATCGAAAGACATACCTCTCCAACCTCGTTTTGCAGAGGTAAGTAACCAGTAAAGTGGTCATTAGAAACTATCAACCAAAACTGTCCACATGTGTTTCTTCAGTTTTCAAGTTGGTCTGGCTGGTTATGTATGTATCACGTGCACTGGCCAGATCAATGGAGCTAGAGTTGAAAATTCCAATATTTTACTCTTAATCATCTCTAGGGAAAACATTTCATTTGTTTTTTGACCCCCACCCCCAGGATTTTAGTTGGGGTGGGTTGTCAGTTTGCAATGTAAGTTTATATTGAATTGATCCTCTTTGTATCCAGCAACGTTCATTCTTGTTGATTTAAATTCTTCTAGTGATCGCTGCCCAACAAAAGATGGAAGAAGTAACTTATTCATTGATCACCCTTTTTTCCAAATTTTTCCAAGTGATCATCCTCACCCCAGCAAAAGATGTTGGTCCCCTGACGGTTTCTGTTGTGTGACTAACCAGACTTGTTCATTTACTTATTAAAAGTATTCATCATTATGTCATCAGAACATGGAATCCAATTTTACCATGTCAGAAGAGAAACACGTCAATGGCATGAATGAAATTTGATTTACTACAACATTGGCGTTAGATTGAGATGCTTTCTTAAACGTGGGAGCTTTGGAAGGTAGGGGCTTTAAAGGCACCAAAGATTGAACTAGCACATCTATGGTCTGACTTTCAGGCTTGCTTTTACGTCGCCTCCTCTTGGAATGATTCTGCAGCATAAAACCAGGGCAGCCTGTACACACAGAAAACAGTTTTTAACATCAGAGGTGTGAAATAAGAGAATTGAATAAAAACAAGATAGATTTTTTATTGTAAGTATAAAAAAATAGGATAAGAAGTATAAGTTACTGGAATTAACTTCAATAAACATTCCTTGAATTCTCTACCAGAAATATATATATATCGTCCCTGTACATGTAAGTAGTGTGTGTCTGTATATGTAGATGGTGCGTGTGTATGTTTGTTGATATGAGTGTGTGTAAATTTTTCTATGTTTATGCGTTAATATATATATATATATATATATATATATATATATATATATATATATATATATATATACAAAATGGTGGATTTGGGTTTTAAGTTTGTATATTTGAGAAGATTAGAGAATGGTGGGAGATAGGGTTGACCTTGGCCAGCCACCCTGAGGAAAAGATACCCTGCTCTTTCCCAGGGTATTAAAACTTAAATTAGCAAAATATGTGAAAGAAGAAAAATGTGAAGAGGGAATGGGGGAAATACTCAGAGATTTAGATGACAAAAGAGGAGATAAAGAGTGATTGCAGAGAGAGGGGGGTGGAAAGAGAAATTGGGGGAGATTGTTATGGGTGCTGGTGAAATGAGTAAGTAAGGGAGTTGAAATGGTCAAAAAGTTGAGAGCAGCAGTTCCTAACCTTTTCCAAGGCTGGCGCCTATTCCAAGATTTCAAAATCTTTCTCTCACCCCTTAATCTTGGGGCTAAAAAAATTAGATTTTAAAAAGTAAAAACTGGCGAAGTTAGTATCAAAAAGTGTAAATAACAAAATGGTAAGATTGGTTAGGTGTCAAAATAAAAAATCCGTATCAAGATATTAATAATAAAACCAATTAACGTGCTAACTGCTGTCGCCATTTCACGATTAACGTTGAAATGTGTAGCAAATGAACAAAAAAAAAAGTTTGCTTCCCAACCCCGTCTCTCCCCAATTGCCTTTCGCGCCACTTGAGAATGCGTGTGTGCACCTCAGTTTGAAAACCACTTGTTAAGACATGGCGAATGAGAGGGGAGAAAATCATATCTCAGCATAATACAAGATTTAGCAATTCAAAGAAATAGTTTTATAAAGTGAAAAAATGCTGAATCCTTAAATGAATTTAAAAAAAAGAATTGGGTCATCATTTTTTCTTCATTGTAAGAAGTGATTCACTGTCGCCCACTCATAGTATGAGACCAAAGTTAGTTCCTCTGGTGATTCTAGTGACTAACTAGATTAACGATGCTGAACATGGGGGCAAACGCTTCGCAAGGTGGCAATTTGGATATATTGGGTAAGGGGCCATTCTGAATTTGAGTGAGAAGAGCAAAAGGCATCTCTTGACTTAAAACTGAGTAATCACACAATACTAATAATCTCTAATTTTACTATAGATTACATGGTAACTAATCCTCAACTCAATAACTTTGCAAGGTATTTGATGAGGAATTACATGGTTGTAATGAAGTTCTTATTTTTATTTTAGTTCTTTTTTTTTTTTAACTAAGAATTTGTTCCTTTGCAGATATTTATTCGCTTGAGATGAGTAGTGTTAGAATAAAAAAGTTTGTCAGTATTCAGAGGAGAGGTTGAAGTTTGGCATTATACATAAAAAAGCATGTGATGTGCTTGTTAGTTTTTGCTACATGATATATAATTAAATTGACTTTTATTTTATTTTTAGCTGCTGAGGTGAAATATAGGGCAAAAAAACCTCTGAATTACATTTTGTATCAGCAGCTTGTGGACTGAACACATGCATGCTCATAGGTCATGGAAATGTATGTGTGTGTGTAACTCCTGAAGACTGAATTTACCAAGAAATGCGTGAAGTTTTCTTTAGCTCCATTCATTAAGTATTAAGTATTACTCTGATGAAACTTGGAGCTCTTTTTATTCAATAAATATCAAGTGTCAGAATTTCAACTACACTACTTTGATTATTGAAATTATTTAAACATATTATATGCATATATTTTCTCTCCCAAATCCTAAGTGTGTGTGTGTGTGTGTGTATATATATATATATATATATATATATATATATATATTATGCGAAATTCCCTAACAAAATCCCTCCACCCACAGACAACTTCAAACACAGTCCCACCACACACACTCACAACATGGATAGCTCCAGCTCTGAGAGTCTTTCCCCTTCATTTTTCCCATCTCACTGATGATGTGGATGGGGTCATTCCCTACAAATGTGACCAAACCGTTCAAATGAAATGTGTGCACAGCTGACACTTATCGTTTCTCAGCTTATCCCCGCCTCGTTAAGCCTATTTTTTCAATTTTTTTCCAAAAACTAATGAATTTCCTGATGATTTTGAATGTCCAATGGATTGAAAGAAAACATCTGAAGTTGAAAGGAAAAGATGTTCTTCTAACAGAACTATTTCATGAATTTAAACAAGGAAATCACCTTAAGTTCTTAGTTCTGATTGATATTTTTAGATATTTGCAAAATCTCTGTGTATCTGAGAAGACACGTCTTGCTTTATTTGTTTTTGTGACATTTTTAGGTGGAAGAATTGTGACATGATGAACTTGTCTTGTTCAGTCAACATAAAGGAGGAGCAGGCAAGGGGTTAGTGACACAGAGAATGAATTAAGCAAGCTGAGTTCAAACTCTGGCTAGGATAGTTTGCGCTCACTTCACTCCAATGACTTTGGGAAAGGCATGAATCCAACTCTCTCTCCCAGCTATGGATAAAGTAGAACTAGGTGAAGTGAGTGACGCCACTTCAAGTGCATGTCGCCTCTAATTCAAATTCAAGTATTGTAAACCAGGGCTGCGTAAGTAGTAATGTGATCTGTGAAGCCCAAGCAGGGG
This sequence comes from Thysanoteuthis rhombus, assembly GCA_963457665.1. Lineage (NCBI taxonomy): Eukaryota > Metazoa > Mollusca > Cephalopoda > Oegopsida > Thysanoteuthidae > Thysanoteuthis > Thysanoteuthis major. Next base: position 13,163,868 of record OY735214.1, read on the forward strand.
ATGGCTGAAGCCTAAGCCAGCATAGTGGAACTACTTACTTTACTTATTTGATATGATATCATAAACATCATCATTGTTTCCAACTCAAAAAAAAAATTTTCATGTTAAGTTATCCATCGAAAAAAATTTTAAAAAACGCCAGAATGTGCTCAAAACACTGTTAGCCTCTTTTGGCCATGAAATGTTGAATTTCCGGCTGCCAAAACAAGAAACAAGCGAAATTTAGTAGTGCTAGAATAGCTAAATTAGGAGCGTTGTGCATTATCCCTTCTTTTCCATGCAAACCTTGGCCTTTTTCTCTTTTATATATATATATATATATACATATACATATACATATACATGTGTGTGAAATTAGTGATTTTGTGGAATCCCTTGTGATTTTTGGTAATTCCTGAACATTTTCAGTATTTTCATGAAATCCCTAGATTCACTATCAATGCAGATCATTACCACTGTAATGAGTTTGATCTTCACAGGGTGCCCTGTCAATGTGGCCTTGTGTCAAACTTAGCTCTAAATACTCAAGCTTTATACTGTAAATACTCTAGCTCTATAAGTGTGGCCTGTATGCTTGATAATTACTGTAGCATGTCAGTAATAGGATGTTTATTATAGTTGTTATCTAGCAATATAACAGAGCACAGGGAGAAGTAGATTCATGTCTTTCCAAAGGGCATTAGTATGATGTATACATAAGCAGCCTTGATCAGAATTTGAACTTGGTTTGACTATTCTATTTTTTGTGCTGGTAACCCTTATGCCACCTTGCACCTCCCAATCGAATACATCGTGTATGCTAATCTAAATCCTATTGAAGAAATCTGTCTATCTGCGTATATGTGTGCACTGCAAGAACTCCATAATTGGCCATTATACAAAGTCAACAGACAAGATGTTGCAGCGTCAAATTTGAAGTTGTTTGGATCAGTGGTTTCCAGGAAATATAATAAAAATGAATAAAGAATTACAGTTTATTCATCTTCTATCTAAAATTATTAGACTTAATCTAGATATCTACATTGGCAATAGATCTAAATTTAGATATGAAATATCGAAATCAGCAGCAGTGAAGAGAAGTTATTGAAATATTTCAAAGTCATTGTTCGGTATGATGGACTGAAATTTATTTATATGACTTTTATAGCTTGCCCCCCCACACACACACACCGTAAAGTTCCAAACACACCTTTGGAGTGGATACTGCCCAAATGTATGCTAATACAAATAAATGTAGTTATATGCCACTAGTTGTGTGTATACATTGGTAAGTTTTCTTTCATATATTAGTCATCATCATCATCATCATCATCATCAGCCTTTGAGCGTCCGTCATTGGATACAGATCCACCATACCTCTCTATCATGGGCATCGCAGAGCCAGTACTTTCTGAATTTGTCAAGCTCATATCTGAGTATAATTATCCAATAGTTCATCTGTCTATGATAGCACAACTCCAGCAATCATACAACATATCATGTAATTTTCTCTCTATATCAATGGGAGCATGTTTTTAGCGATTTAGTTGTTGAAAATACCCAAATTTTTCAAGTTTTCAGTGGAGGGGTGGGGGGGTGATTTGAAAATGTGAATTAATGCTAAATTGGTCCTAAATATTTACTATTACTTTAATTCACCAAATATCTATCTGTCCATTTGTGTAAGTATTACTCAAAAATGTGTTGAACAATGGCCACTAAAGTTACTAATGGTACCCTGAAGCATGTTTCTTTGTATATTTGTGTTAGAAAATTAAATTTTCAAAATTATGTAGTGAGGGGGGCTGTCATTGCTCTACCTAATAATGGTGATATGATTTTCATGTATCTATCTATCGCTAAAAGTCTGATTCTATTCATCTGGATATGACCTCTAAGTAGCTGAAATGGTGAATTATAACCAGAAATATGAAATTATGGTACCCCTAATGTTTTTATTAAGGTCTTCTGCAGGAAGTAGTTTGAAGTTTACAGCTAGAATATATATTTTTAAAAGTTTTACATCATAAATGATAATATTGAATTTTCAAGGTATGTAGAACAGAACTGCCTGTAAGATTGGTGCTACATAATCTTCTTATCCAGCATTGCCTCCTATTTGACCTTGTGTCGTACGAAGCTAAGTTTGATTTTATATCTATTGTATGAATGTAGCACACAAACTCAGTGTTTCTTAATCTTTTTTTCACACGATGCCCCACCTCAACAGCTCGAAAAAACTTGATGTCCCTTCTACTATAAGACGAAAATTTAGGTGTTGGAAAGGTATAATAGAATTTTGAATCAAGAAAAATATTTGTAAAGAATTCTTTGTAAAAGAAAAAATGTTGATATACGAACATTAGGGCAGTTACTAAAATACTTGTAATTTCTTTATTGTGTGAAATTTAGTAACAACAATGCAATCAACTCATTGCTTTTATACTTCGCAAAGTTAATGAGTCCAGCATTAGTTACTATGGAATCTAAAATTAGTAATTAGTAGTAGTGTATAATTTAAAATTAATCTAAGCCATAACACTATTCAGTTTTGAGCCACAGAATGCTTTTTGCTCTTCACACCTAAATTCCAAAGTATCCCCCCTCATATATTTAGCTTGCCTCCTAGTGGGGCTCGTGCCCCACGTTCAGAATTTGTGGAGCAAATAGTTTCCAACTCCATTCCAGACATGTCAGATTTGCTGTCAGGTCAGCTGAGGACCCTATCCAGCAAACAGTGATCATCTATCAAATATGCACAAACTCTGACGTGTATGAATACTCACACTTGAACAAGTGCCACTTGAGCCCTATGTTAGAGCCTGACTGATGCTACGCGAGTTGGTAGAAAAGAGTGTTCGTGAACAGTACCGACACACTGTTACTGATAAAAGCATTAAAAGAAGTAATTGAGATGGGAGTAAAAGGAAAAAGAAATCTGGAGTCATTATCAATAACACATAATTGAACAACCGATCCAATCCGAACTGTAGGAATAATAAATATCATGAATGTTTAGGACACTGATGGGTTCTTTTTTTACTTGCATTTATTTCTCTGCTGCCATTCATTTTTTTTTTTCATGGTGGGGCATTCAGAATTAGTTTCTCTGTCTCTCATTCTGTCTTGATCGATCTTTATTTATATTTACAGGTATCCCCCCCTCCCCTGGAAGTTCCTTTAATGCCTTTTTTTTTCACCTAGGAAAGAAAAGCAAAAAGCAAGAATAGTGTTCAGCAATTAGTGCTCATTTTGCAGTGAGATTTACAGAGACAGATTGCACCCTCTTCCTCTCACCCTCCTTCACTCCAGTCTCTTATACCACCCAAAACCCAGACCTCCAATGATTCAGCCTAACATACCATCGTCACCATTTTTGGGGGGTCTGGAAAAGCTCTCATATAAATTAATGTGACCTTTGATACAGCCCCTACTACAGGGCTAGTAATATTGCTTCATTTTCACACCTCATCGTCCAACATTGCCAACTTTTTGTTGCATCATGATAAGGTTATGAAATTCGCAACCACAGTCATTGTAGTCTGAGATGCAAAAAGCAATCCTATTTGCTCTGTAAGAGAGACTGCACTTCCTTTTAGGGAGTGCACATCACTACTTTAACTGTACCCACAATGAAAGCACGGGGGCAACTTGACTTTAACCAGTGAATCGAATTATGAACAAAACCGACAGCCTTTGCCCCGGACAAATTTTCTCCTGAAGGAGGATAGAGAATAGCTCAGCTACAACATTATGTAAAGAAACAACAAACAAAGGCTCCTTTATTATTCCTAATATCATGACTACTGTTTACCTTCATCTCAATTTATTGAAGTTCCCCTTTATTGTAAATTTAGCTCAGACCAATTACCTTTTGACAGTGAGAAAACAGTGTCAATTGGAAAATAAAGTATAAGCTTTAAGGATTTGACCCCCCCCACACACACACACACCTTTCATGTAGGAAGCACAATTTATGCCTGCCTGCTCTATCAATTGAGCTACTAAGACTCAACCAGAAGGCTGAAGGCCAACTGACATCCATAAACTCATCTTTCACTCCAATTGATGAATTTTTTTTATTAGATCAAGTATCATGACTCATTATTTTCAAGATGAAGGTAAAAAGAAGTTGTAAAATTAGGAATAAGAATAATAATTCATGATACATCATTGAATAAAAATAAATGAAAAAAAAATGTATCAAAAAGCTGAAACTACTCGAATATGAACAAACATGGTTGCCAATCAGGGGTAAGGATGTGAGTTTATGGGTTGCGTCTTGGTAGCTCAATTAGAAGAGCAGGTTGGCGTAAACGGGGCTTCCCATAGGGGATGTGGGTTTGAATTCCACCTTTGGGTGATTTCTATTTTCCAATCAAGCTCTATCTACTCACTGCCGGAGGGAAATAATCCTAAGTAAAAGTTGTGATAAAAAGCAACTATTAAATCAAGATGAAGATAAAAAGTAATCGTAGTTATAAGAAATTTTCAAAAAATAGGGATCCATAATACTTCATCTACTTGATAAGGATGAAAATTTTGAAAAATCTCTCTGCTTGCAAAAGAAATGTTGTAACCACTGCACATTACCAGCAAGTGTTCAGATGTATGTCTGTATTCTTCTATGTTCGTCAGTCTTTTCGTCTGCACAATATCTCTTGAAGTTCTTGGTGAATTTTTGATGACAGTTTGGGGATGAATGGATTGTGGGCCCAGGAACGATTGAATGAATTTTGGGGTGGATCCAGGAATTGTTTTTTGATTTTTGTGACAATGGCCTTGCCGAAAGTACGCATTCTCCGATCACTTTCCAGTTGTGAAAGTAAGATCATGTGGTTGATAGCATTATTTTACCTGGAAGAGACAATAAACTACCTCCCTATTTGCCCATTTGACAAGACAGAGAGATTAAATATAGCCATAAAACCATTGTAGAAAAATTAAGAGTCTGTGGAAAACTCTTCCAAAAATCTTTGTTTGCTGATCCAGGCCTATATGTATACACACACGCACACACATATATATATATATATATATATATGAGAGTGTATAGTCAATTTTTCAATTATAGGGATTCCTTCAATAAGAATTGACCAAGTAAGCTCTATTTTATAAACAATCTAAATATGAGAATAACTTATATTAAAAAGCTACTAAGAAACAGTAAATATATACACACACATATATATATATATATATATATATATATATGTATATATATATATATATTATACGCACACACACAAAAGAAGGTGTTTATAATAATTAGAGGTAATGTTATCAAATGATTTTCAAAATGGGTTAAAAATCATAGGAGAAAATTTAAAAATTTTTTTATAAGGTTGAGTTGTTTATGACAATGAATTTAATAAGATATCAATGAATTCATAGAGATGTACAACAGTTCTTTCAAGCCAGAGATCAGCAAACTTTTTAGACCTTCAACACCCTCATGGAATCCTTGATCCCACATTGACACTCCCTGCCAAAAGAAAGATATCAAATGTACCAATACCACATCCTAAAATGTACCAAATCTTCAAAAAACATACTAAATCTGTAGTATATAATCATACATCAAAATTGGGAAAATAAGAATATTTTGTCAGAAAATGTAAAATGTACCAAATATTCAATTAAACCCTTTTGTTGTTCATCAACCCTTTGGATAGTCTCATGACCTCCAAGGGGTTGATATCAGCCTCTTAGGTAACTCCTGTCATTAACGGTCAACGGGGAAATCAATGTGAAGGAATCATAGATGCGATGATCACCAAAGACTGTTGAAATAGGATTCATTTTTGGTGATTTTTCCCTCCTTAGACCATTGCCGATAAGTTCTCATCATTATTGAGTGTGAGCACCTCACAAGCTATGCTGTTTTGGAAAGGCTCGAGCCTAGTCTCCTGGGCAAAAACAATGTAGCTTTCATCAAAGTTACTCAAATCTTTCTTCTTACCCTTGGCAGCAGTATTCAACATATCAAAATGAAGTACTCGAGGAAGGCTTACCTACTTGCATACTTCTGACCTTGACAAACGCAGTTGTTACGAGATGTTAGCTGTCATTCTTGTCACATGGCACTGGTCATGTTTTGGCTTATCAATGTATATAGAAGACATTTTTAAGTTCATTTTATCTTTTGCCATGTTTTTATATTCTTTAAATGTCAGACCTTGAGTGTTTATTACATCTAGATGCCTTTCCTGATGATGACCTGCATGTGTTGCGAGTCCTGGGTTTCTGAGTTTTTATTTCTGTGATTCCATAAATTCTGTTATTTTTTTTTTTTTTTTTGTAATTCTATAAGATCTGGGTTTTTTTTTTTTGTTGTAAATGCATAAGATCTGGGTTTTTATTGTTTAATTCTGTAAAATCTGGGTTTTATATCAGTGTCCAGATCTACCTCCAAAAATGAAAGTATATGTATAAACTGTTAGTTGCATTCAGGCAATAATTATTAAGCAAGAGTTCCTTAAAATGGGTTCATTTCGTTAAGGGAGAATTGATGCATGTATCCAACCCATTAATGCAGACTGTTGAGGGGTGATACTTTTTATTCATCTTGTACTCCAGATGTAAGGGAAGTAACTCGTTAATGTAAATTTATTCTAAGTAATGATTTTATGCACACCAGGCATAAATAGAAATTAATCATTGAAAAAAAAGTAAAATAGAAAAATTTTTCCTATCAAAATGCGAAGTTGAACTGAATATGCATACCAGAGAGCAATCATTTAATGTAATGTTTTTATGCACAGAAGAAACTTGAAAAGTATTTGAGAAAGATAAAGAAATTGAGAAATATAAAAAAAAAATTTTAAGGGCTTGTAAATTTTTAAAAATTTGTCTGCAGAAAAATAAACAAATAAATACATAATAAGGGAAAATAATTCATAAAATAAATGAATTCATAACAGAGAAAATTCTTCAGTTTACTTTTAGTGTAAGCAGTATTTAGTTTCTGTGCTGTGAGTAACATTCTTAAGCAGACCACAGAATTGAAGTAGTGTTGTGTATATTGCAATGTAAGTATTTAATTAATGATTAGTTGAGTTTTTATCTCCTTATACTTGCTTAAATTTTTTTTTTCAATGATTGATGGGGGGTGCATTCTTGGTATACATTACACCCTACCTGCCTTGAGCACAGACACAAATGTATTTAACATTAAATCTTTTGTTCAACATTTAAATTGAGAGACTGCTAGTGTTTTGAATGAAAGAAACTTCCATCAGGAATGTGTGTAATTAGTTCATTTATATTAAAAACTATCGCCAAAACTTTCAATACAGGTTTCGTCAGTATTTAAGCTGGTCTGGCTGGCTATGTAAGTATGTATTGTGCATACAGGCCACGCTATTAGAGCCAGAGGGCTGAAAACTTAAACACCTACTCCTTGTGTTTTTTAGGGGGGTTGCCCCCCCCCCTTTTAAATTTATGGTAAATTGGTCCCTAGTTTGTGTCTGGCAACATTCAGCCTTAAATTATAATTTTTTTTCCAGTGATCCTGGCCCAATAAAAAGCTAGACAAGTAAATTATCCATTAATGACCCTTTTTCCCTATTTTTTAATTGATCACTCCAACGCAACATGCCGCCAAAAGATGTCACTTACGTGACAGTTTTTATTGAGTGAGTAATCAGACCTGTCCTCTCATTTGTTCATTTTTTAAAAAAATCTTTTTTTTTTTACCTACTTATCTTCTAACACTGTTTGTCTAGAGCACTTATCAGCAAGTAAACATCAGTGAAACTGGAAGAAAAGATGGATTTCTGCTTTTCCCAAGGGCGTCGGTGTGAAATGATCTCAGATGGGGTTTTAAACTCGGCTTATCAACCCCATTCTCTGTTCTACTAATTGCGTAGCCATCATCACTTTTTTTAAGATAAAGTCTTTATAGCAGAGATTTGGTGTGGAGACTACTTATAACCTTGTGACAGGTTTAAAACTTTTTTTTCCCCTCATCAAATAGTGTTTTAATCAGTTGATTATATCTAGGGCAGTACCCATGCCAAAGATGCATGTTTGGAAGGGGCAGGACTTCATGGGGTATGGAGCAGTCTACCATAATTGTCATGTGAAATACTTTTCTGGACATCATAAGAAATTACAGCTTCATATTATCTTAGTTACTTAGAATTAGATACTCCATATTTAAATTTGGATCTATTGCCAATTATGATGTAGAATATGTAAATTTCAATCTAATTTTAGATAAAAGATCCATAATCTGTAGCTTCTTCATATTTTTTTTATTAGATTTCTGAAGAACCACTGATCCAAACAACTACAAACTCCACACCACATTGCCTTGTGTGCTGACTAATATATCTGGCAAATGTCAACTTCGTACAGTTGCAAGTTATCAATCAATAGCAATGCATTAGATTTCTTGAGAACCCCTGATCCAAACTAGAACTGTAGTGCCTAGTATGTTGACCAATATTCATGGCAAATATCTGCTTCATAAAACCAATTTTCAAGTTATCTCAGTACATACACCCACAGATTTCTTTGATTATAGTTAGATTTGAAGAGATGTTTATGACAGGAGTCAAGAAAAAGTGGAAATAACAGCTAAAAATCCAAAATCAACTGTCAATTGTTGAAAAATGCAGTTTCTGATCATTGTCTGATTCCTAGTCCATTTGAAGATAGGTAAAATAATTTCATCTTGTTTGGAAAAACATCAAGAAAAATAATTCAAAATTCAAAGAAAGTTGTTAATCATATTAGCAACAACTAGGAACTTATTTTTTCACCATAAGCTTTCAGAGTGATTTTTTAAAATTTAATGAATCAAAAAATTTTTTAAAAAAACTAGCTATTGTGATGCAAAACTCAAGATAATCTAATTTCATTGTTAACTTCTAATAAAGAGAAATTAAATTATCGTCTATTTCAATGATCCTATAGTATCGCAATATCAAATTTTCTCAGAATTTTAACTTTTTTCTTTACCCTTCACTTCGACCCCACCCAAAATGCCTGGAAAAAACTTGGAACAAAAAGGAACTTACATTTATTGTAGATAATTTGTGAGAGAGAAAAAAGAAAAAAGAAACAAGTTCAAGGGAAATAACTCGGATTTATAACCATAGGTTATTTCCCTTTATCCAACATGAAAATGAATTATTTTCCACTGGCTTTCCTATGCCGTCAATGATGACGGCGTATATGAAATATATGGACAAGCATAGTATTTTATATACGTGCATAAATTAGATTTTGCATTTCAGCAGGCAAATAATATACTGTTCTGTTGATCACGAAAGGATTTATTCATTTAGTTTTTGGTTTTATTACTTGCTAGTTTACCCCTTGCCTCTAGAAAGATGACAATAATTAAGTGATTTGGCAATTCCGTTGTACTTATAAAATATCAAAAACATTTTTGCACTGCATTTTCTTGTTAATATTCAATATTTCCTGAATATCAAACTAATGATGAAATAAAGTAAAGATATAATTTACCAAATTTAATCCAACATAAAATTCTATTTCTAAGTTACATCAATAATCATGACAGATTACAAATGTACATCACTAATTATTATACATGCTATTTTTTTTTTTTTTTTCTTGTTCTTTGAATTTAGCATTTTTATTATATCATCAGAACATGAAATTCTGTTCTTCTACGTTATTTGCATCCCTTAGAGTGACATTAGCATTGCTAATTATTATATGTATGGATTCTTTGATGAAGATGTTTTATAGACGAAATTTCACAAAAGTCTTTACACCCAGTGTAAAGTAATTTCTTTTCTTGTCTCTTTCTCAGGCAAGTTTACTTATCTGTACAAATTTCTTAAAAGTATGTGCATACTAAAATCTTTATGCAGTGACTTATTCAGTTCTCAGTATTTCAGTATTGATCAATTCCAATAAAATGGAGATTACATTATTTACTGTAGTTGCTAAGAATGTTCAAGCCATCAACAGCATAATTCTCAATGGTGACTGCGTACGTTTTTCTAACTGGGTAAAAAATCTGAGGGCCCATCTGGATAAATCTCTTAACTTAGAAATGCATGTTAATAATGTTGTTTCCCACTATTATAAATTGATTAGAATTGTCTCTAGTATTGGAAACTTATTTTCTAACAATGAAAGCGAGCAGCTGGTTCACTTTATCATTAGATGTTGATTAGACTACACTAATTCACTTTTCTTTATCTTGAATCAATCACTGATCGACAAATAACAAAAAGTTCAAAATGCTGTCGCTCATGTAGGAAATGTGAGTCTATTAGCACCAGCATTATCAGTCTACATTAGCGTGGGATAGAAGAACAAGTAGTGTTCAAAATTTTGATTATAATATTCAAATGTCTGCATTATATGTGCCTCTATGATCTCCGTGCTCTAATTATTATCCAAGATTTGACCTTAAAACTTATCTTTATGAACATAACTCATGGGCACAGGACTTTCAGCTATATAGCACCCGGACTTTGGAATCAGTTACACGATGAAATCTGGAACATACACATTTTGAGCCGTTTTAAATCAAAAAATAGAAACATTTTTTGTTTCAAGATTTTCATTATCATATGATCTCAGTGTATAAATACACTTCATGATTGTGATTCTTGCCCTGTGTTATGTAAGTAACTTTATTGACAAGTTTTACTTTTCTCTAACTCTTCTTTAACAGGTGTTACATTTTTTCCCCCCTAATGCAATGATTACTCAAGTTTTCAAGCAGTTTTGTCCAATGGGGATTTGGGTATTGAGATGCCTGAGAAAGAGCACTTTCTATAAATGCATATAATATATCATCATTTGTCCAAACTGTTGTCTCCATCTTGGTTGTTTTTATATTAACTGTACATTATTCAATCTGGAATGACTGATGTTCTTCCTTTCTTTCAACTGATTGCTCATGTCCACGTACGGTATCTTATTCATATGCAGAGTGTGTAGGTCTGATAATTCAGGACTCACATTGTTTCATAGAAATTCATGGAGAACTCTTGGATATATTGTGTTAACAAACATGAAATGTGGTGTAGACATATGACTTTGGCAAAAGGGAGGTAATTTGATTGGAATTCTTTGAGTACTTTCAGAGATATTGTGTTGACTGAGAAATGGGAAAATTGCAGTCACACATCACTGGCTGAGGTAATGAACAATGCGATTTTCTCTGTCCTCTGTCCCAAACCCTGGACTCTTCCATTTGAAGATAACAATTTTGCTGTTGGAAATATCTGCAACCTACTATTTTGAACTATGGACTATCCCACAGTTACAGTCTTTATTTTTGAAAAATTTGTTTTATACCATTTTTCACTTGTTTCAAAAGAAAAAGTGAAAAGTGAAAGAAGTGTACAGCTTCTATTTTGCTGCGAGCCATGAAAGAGGCAGCATATACCCTCTTCTTCTCTATTCTACACTCCAGTCTGTTGTCCCTCCCACCACCACAACCCCCATTGACTAAGCCTGACATGTCATCCTCACCACTTTTGGGATCTTTCAAGATGCAAAAAATTTTCCTCATATATATCAATGGTAATTTCTTCTTTGCTTTATGTCATTTTAGCTTAAGGAAAGTTTTTTATGGGAACTTTCTACTTTTGGATAGCGGAGAAACTTGTATACATATAATTTTCATTTCATGGGGATTAATCAGTTTTATTCGATTGCCTGTAAATAAGAGAGATCCATAAGTGTATGTAAACATGTCAATTCTTCTGTCATGTCTGATCCCTATTGTTTTGTTTTTTTCAATTTCCATCGAATGAAAAGAAATAATAATGAAAATTTATTAAAAGAAAAAAAAAGGTCAGAGAATGTGTCGTTTGATTTTTCCATGGGGTGATCGATGCTTTTCCAGATGATTCGTATGATCACACAACTGAAGTAGAAGAACTCAAATTTTGTAGAAACATAAAATTCACATATTCCCTCATGTGTGCCAACACAATATCTCCAAAACTTACGAATGGATTTCAATGAAATGTGGGTGATGGGCTTTAGGAAGAAGGGAATAATCAATTGTTGGGTTAGATCTGGGGATATTTTCCTGATTGAAGGATATTTTCCTTCTTTTTTTTTTTTTAATTCATACATTTATGTCGGACCACGCAATATCTCAAAAAGTTCTCCATGAAATTTTGTGGAAGCGTATGCCAATGGCTAAGGTAGGAGTGATTGAATCATAGTGGAGATCCACAAATTTTTAAAAAATTGACTTAGTCTGCAGTGTTAAAGATATACACTCTTTGAGTGCAATCAATTCTTTCACTAGTAGCCTGTTGTTGGAAATAACAAGTTGGAACAATTTTCTTTTTCTTTTTTTTTTCTTTTTTGAAGTTGGTTCCAAACTCTTATTTAGGATGAATTAAAAATCATTAATTTCATATAAATTTTCTTAAAATGTTCTTGATAACAAAGAACTAGAATTAATAATAATGAATATAAATTGTTCCAATTTTTATATCCTTCGCGTAATGTTATTAATCGATTTTTGTTATCTAAATTAGTCTGTACCAAAATGAACACAATTAGTGGTCTCCTGTATAATTCCATTAATATTTCACTTTATGAATCTTGAAACTTATTTCCAATGAGATTTTTAAATGCTTTTCTGCTCTTTGATACCATTGCTATTTTACCGCTTTTTTTTTTTCTTTCCCTCATACTGTCAGTTCAAGATTGGCTTTACACTTCATTATTTTACTACTAATGAATTATTTTGTTTTTTAATTTTCTACTCAATAGTCCAAAAGTGAATGCTATACTTATGAACTGAATATTGGATTAATTCATATCTCTTGTAAGAGAGCTTATGCAAGGGAAGCAACTCTTAATAACTCCTGTGTAATCAAATCTAGTACAGAAACTAATTTAAAATTTAAGTCCAATGTTAGTGTTTACTTCATAAAATCCTTGCACGGCTGGACGGTATTTTCTTTGACAATGACATTAAGCGAGGCACTTTGAGGTGCAAAGTGGCCGAATGGTTAACAGAATTGAGAGCGGGATCGATAAGCGGAGCTCAAACTCCAACTGATACTGTTAATGTTCTCGTTGCACTAATGCCCTTGGGAAAGACCTCTCGTTGCACTAATGCCCTTGGGAAAGACCTCTCGTTGCACTAATGCCCTTGGGAAAGACCTCTCGTTGCACTAATGCCCTTGGGAAAGACCTCTCGTTGCACTAATGCCCTTAGAAAAAGCCACTTCTACTGTGTTGCTTTAAATGAATAGTAGAGCAAACTGGGATATCCAGCTATGATTGGCAATCAGTCTCGGGGGTGAATTACTCTAATTGCAGAAATAAGTGAATGAGGCCCCCAGATGACTAAAGCTACATTGTATAAATTGAGCTTTTTTTTTGTTAATATCAAATGGCTGGATACTTTCTGCACAAACCTCGTATATGTTAGAAAAGATGTTTTGAAAATCTGACTCATCTAGACATTGAAGCCTTTAAAGTCTGACTCTTCTGAAGCGTGATCATGTAGAAAGAAAAGAAAAGCTCTTGTTTCTTACTTGAGACACTGACTTGAGCTTTACATGCTGACTGGTTGCCTTCAACTGATGTGAACAAAAGGAACATTCAAACAAAAAAGTACTTGCACATAAATAATCCGGTTACTCTGCTTGTCGCCATACACAAAAGCTATGTAAGAAGTTTTAACAAATTTTTGTAAAAATGGTGAGCGTTTAATTCAAGTGTTTAACATTTCTAGCAAATAGTTTGTAAACACAATCAATTAATCAATCAATCTATCTATCTCTCTCTCTCTCTCTCTCTCTCTCTCTATATATATATATATATATATATATATATATATATATATATATATATATATATATATATATATACATTCTAGAAATCTTTACAAATTTGAAACACTGAAGATGTAAAAAAAAATTTTCAAAATAATGTCATTTTTATGAGTTATTTCCAAATATTTGTTAATGCAATTTTTGTGAGTGTTTCAAAGGGTTTTATGTCTTACACAATTAGGTATTATGGTACTGTATGTGAATTTATATTTTATCATCAATCATTTATCATGTAACTGTTTCGGGAATTTAAAAACAAAAAGTTATAATAACATAGTTTCCCAGCAGTGTTGATCAAACCTGTACTTGAGCTATGATTTTAATCATTTATAGGGTTGTGTCATAATACATGTAGTATGTTATTTTATACTACACCTCTCTTAATTTTTCGAAATAAAGTAACCTTACTTATATAGGTAACCCAAAAATGTATTTGACGATGACAAATCTTTAAGTATAACAATGGATGTGCCTTGTTGTTTGTGTCTCTTCTATTGAATGTTTACCTATATTAAATCTGTTATGTTGGATTTGATCTGGGACTGCGTGCAAACCAACATATGATATCTTCAAGAATATTAGTTAATCAGAAAGGAAAAAATTCTCTGCCAATGAATTTAACTGAAGAATTTAACAAAATATTTCAAGATCACTAACCTTGGACTGAATCATCCACTTCTTACATCATCTCACTTCCGTTTTGTGGCAAATGTTGAACAATTCATCCGAAAAGTTGCTTGAATTTGCTATTTTCCACTTTCAATTGACAGCCTCAAATAAATCAGAATAAATAGGGGAAAAAACTTTCAGGTTAAGTAAATGGAGCAAAATTCATGCTTCAAAATAGTATATTCCATTATCACAGTTAATAGTTTTTTTCAAGAATAAGTATAAAATAACAAAAAAAACAATTTTGCCCCAACTAATATTTCAAGCTTTACCCCCTCAAGACCTCAGGTGGATCCTAATATCAAATTATTTACATGCATGTAATTTTCTTTCTAAAAGAGTTTTTAGCCACTTACCAGTGACTTATAGTTGACTTATCATCTATTTTTTAGTCATGATTACCTCCCTGGTTGGTCTACAAGAATATTGTGAATATTGAACCAGTTTGCTGTGCAAAAAAAAAGTTGGGGACCCCTGGACTAATACTATTGTATTTTTTTCTTCTCTGATTTGAATGCTAGCCAGAGAGCATTAATTAAAAAGCTAGTCTTGCTGGCCATTGTTGATTCAGTGTTTAATTTTTGTGTCCTTATGCCAGACTGAGCTTAGTAAACAACATTAATTTTGAAAGGTCCCCTAATCAAGGTGGTTCGTAATCAACTAGTAATTAGTTTAAAAAAAAAAAACATCTCGGAGGACACTGAGTTTCACCAAAGGCTGTGTACATTTGCTTTGCACTGATGCCCTTGGGAAAGGCATGGATCATCTTCTCTCCTGTCCCCTTCCCTGCTATGGGTAGATAACAGGACAGAGCACTGAAAATAGGATTTTCAAACTCGAGCTAAGACAGTGTGTATTCACTTCACACTGATGCCCCTGGGAAGGCGTAAATCTATTTCTTCCTCCTTGCAAAATGTCATGGGCCAGCGTGGCAGGGATCCCCCCCTCCATGTTTTACACATACTTGGGGAAGGCCTATGTCCAACAACAGCTGATGAAATAGAAAAAGACAAAAACAAACTCTGTGAGGTAGTCTATCTAGGATGTGGGGCTAGCTACTCCACCCCATAAAAACTTATTTGCTACTGAAATCACAATGTAGCCCTATGCTCCACAAGGAGTTCACAAGGGAAAAAAAATCTAGGAGAACGAATTAAACCGGATTGTAGACTCAAGTTTAAAACATCTCTGAAAGGTCAGAGGTTGTGTTTTGCTTGCAAGGAATGTTTTGGATATCACCACCTCCACTTTCCATCGAGAGCTTTCAGACTGTTGAAAGTAGTTGTCTTGGGGGAAAATTAGCCTGCAATATCCCCACCCAAGGACTCTTGGGGCTCTATTTTTTTTTCTATAAGAAAGTGGTTCTATTACATTATGTTACATAGGTTAGCTTTGGTTGTAATGTAAAGCCAACCCCCACCCCCTTGGTGACCCCCTCCCCTGTATGTTGGGAATATGATGACGTCCTTTCATTTTCTTTCGGTGCGGTGAGGGAGGGGTATATCTTATTTCTGCTGTGTCCTGTCCATGTATACCTAAGTTTGAAGAATTTGGGCGTATTTTTTTGTTGAGAGTAACTTAATGCACTGTTGGATTTTTGTTCCAAAATAAATATATATTATACACACACTTTTTGAATTTCTTTGACCTCCTAAGAGAAAATCTCTCCCACATCACAATGAAGAACTATCATTAGGTACTGCTAGGGCATCCTTGGTTTGTGGTAATGATGCTTTGGCCCCGAAACCATGCTTGGGTCATCATCTGATGAAGACGGGGGAGGGGCAATGCTATTGTTTTCCCAGCAGTAGTTGTCTGAATCTATTATAAGGAAGCACATATTGAATATTTTTTTGAGTAGCTTAATTCTCCCCCTATATATTATTTTGAAAATCAAGACCATTTTTATATTAAACTTGATGATTTCAAGGAAAATACAGGTATACTTTGAATATATTGGTTTTTGATGTAGTACATTTATTGTATTGCTGTATAAATCAATGTAACTAAGTATAAGTTGAAAAAACAAACGTATAAAATTATAATAGAACCTTCAACAGTGCAGTTCTGAACAGTATAGGAACTTTTGCTATGAATCGACCGCACTATTCAATGTATTGCTATATGTATGTGGGTCATTCCATGTCAAGTGGGTTAATGATCCCCACTCGACCATCACCAATTTTTCTTCAACTTTAACTTTGGTCATGAGTTATTTTAGGTTTGAAATGCAATCCTGTGAAATTTCAACTCAACATCTTTACTCATTCAGTCACTATGGATCCAGGAACAGCAACTAAGTTCTGTGCGATGATGACTGAATTATTTTTTCCATTTTGAATTGGTCACCATTCCATATCAGTATGTTCTACTGGACTGAAAATTGTGTTTCAGGGTCAACTTCTGGTAGATTTTGAAAATGTTATCAGCCCTAGCTTTAGAAAATATCATTTTTACAAAAAAAAGTTTTCAAAGTCAGTCCAAAATTTCATCAGTATTTTCAGAGTAATTTTCAGGTAATCATATTCCAGGACCTGACCCACTTTGTGAGCTCCATATTGAGAGGAATATATTGGTGTCAATGCAACTTTCCCACGATTGGATCACTTGACATGTATTCAAATTGTGAACGTCAATAAAAAATATCAATTTTGTTTTGACTCGCTCGTCATGAAATCAGTTAACCTTACTTATTGCTTTAAATAAATATTCTGTCATATTTTTTTCTGGTATTGAACCGGAAAAATTCCTATTTAAAACCAATTTTTCTTCAATTAATTTATCTGTTAAAAGACTCCTTTGAAAAATGACTTGGTGTATTTTTCAACTTTCCCTCTCACCATAGTTTACTAACATTTTATTCAGGGTGTATGCTTAAACACCAAGATCTAAGAATCGATATGAAATATGCACACTCTGAGCTAATATCCTGTATGGGCTTCTATAATGTGCAGTGAACACTATCTGGGGTATCATTATGTTAAGGATACTGGACTCTACGATGATTGATAAATACCCTTGACTCATATCAACTGATAATATTGGAGATAAAATTCATGCTGACATTTTGATTAGTTGATTTGTTTATGTCTATCATTAGAGCTACATGGCTGGATTAACTACGTAGCAAAAGTAGCATATGCTACGGGCCCTGCACATAATGCTTGCTGGCTATTAATTCTGATTCACTGATTCTGCACTAGCTCTATTATTAGTGTTATGCAGTATTGAATGGGGGTTTAAGATTAGCGATTTCCGCCAATTATCACCATTAATTGGAGTTGTTATTTCAACAGTAATTAATGGAAGTGTGGCATTCATGTGATACATATACAACCCCCAAATACAAAGGTGAAACCGAAGTCCTAGCCGCTGTACAAAAATCAAATCAAGTAATACTATTACTGAAATGTCAGGCATATTTGTCAATATCTGGCTGTATAGCAAATTTTAAAAAATCATAATAAAGTTTTTAAAAAAAAATAAATTGAAGTGTTCTAATGATCATGTATATTTTCTCAATTTAGGGTCCCTTTATAAGATAGACTTCAGACCCTGCACTAGCTTAATCCTGCTCTGCTGCCCATAATATTTCATTGAATTTTTTTTTAACCTTTTCCATGCTGTGAGTATTGCTCATTCTTTCGTTGTTAATAAGGACAATGCAAACCCCATTTACACATTGGGTCTCTTATCTTACATTTCCTTCCTCTCTAAGTATAATTTATAAAGATAAAAGATAATGCATAGGTTTTACTGTAACTAGTATTTTATATTTGCATTCTTTAAGATATAACACACACACACACACACACATGAATCTTTTCTTACTTCCCTTTTTTTCTTTCCAATTCATGAAGAAAAAAAAATATAGAATTCACTTGTAAAATACAGACCTCCCCACCCTGATATAACACGGATCATCCTAGTGCATTTCATGATAGAAGGCTGGTGGTTGGTGGACCCCTTATATATATTATTGCCCACTCGTCTAGAGAACAGAAGTTGAACAAGTAACCCCAATATTCTGTGCTGAGTGCTATTTTGCTACATCTTCAGTCCATTTGATTACGGAGGTGACACAACTACCACCCAACCAGGAAATGTTTGACTTACACCAGCAAACTAACTGTAAAAAGGAAATAAAGTAAACAAAAGAATTTCAGTATTCAATAAACAAAACTTTTTATTACCACTTCCGATGATGTGCTTGTTCTTTGTATTCTCTGTTGTGCTACCCGTTTCCCTGGGACCACCGATGAGATGAGAAACTAGGTCATATAGTTACAGAAGGGAATGTGTAGACGATGGGTGTCATCTTTCATGTCTCGCCTGTCCTTGAATACCGCCAATACCAAATCTGCAGTTATCACGGCCCTGTTATAAAACAGTTGGCTTTATTTAGATTTCAGATCATGGATGTGATTAAAGAGAACGCAGCAAGGCAGTTGATTGTGATCCCTGAAAAAGATTTTGCAGATTGTTTTAAAAAGTAAAAGGAATGCTTGAATAAGTGTGTGAGGTTCTAAGGGGATTACTTTGAAGAGGACTAGGCACACCATTGCCCCGGATAGACCACTTTTTCCCTTAATATTAAATACATAGATACTTTCTATATTAATTTTGTATGTTCACTTTCTATTGGCCCTCTTCTTTGTTTCTTGAAATAGCGGAGCCGACTAGAGCAGTGTTTCTCAACATTTTAATTCACCCTATGATCAAGGGTGTATAATTTCAATCAGGAGATATTGCCCCTTGATAAATCTTATGAATTTGAGAGTTACGAGGCCCTGGACTAGAGTTTGAACAAATATTGAATAATTTCGTCTAGTTTTTCTTTTTTTTAAAATTTTAAATTTGATAAATTCCTTTTGTTTCTTTCAGGTAAGTTTTTGGATTAACAACTGTACTGTCCTCTCTTCCTCCTCCTACCAACATGGCTACCACACTGGTTTGGAAGGTAAGTCAATGGTGCGAGTGCTTTTACCAGGACTTGAAAATTACTGGTGCGTTTGACTGAATGGTCTATTTGTATGCTTCAAGATGATGAGTCATATTTTTGACATCACATTCAAGGTTATACATAGGCCTAACACCAAAATGCAAACAAGAGCAACAAGGATTATTTTTGTCATAATTTTATCAGATGGGGTGCTTTAATAATTCTATGTTGTTTATTCAAACTATTTTCCTTGTCTTTGCTGTTTATTCTTCATGACCTCTGGCCATCATCGGGTGTCTGTTGTATTGTGAATGACAAACAGCATTCTCAGATATATGCCTATTTTTTTAAATTTTATCTCTTGTAATTTCGATCTCGGTTTGTTTTAATACAAATTTTTGTGAAATTGCCCGTGGCTTTGACTTTGTACATTGTATTCAGCCAGAATATGAATTTTTCCTGCTTATATACTGTGATATATACAGTTGTTCGGAGACAGTAGCTGTCATTCTTACCACTTGTCACTGGTCACAATGTTTTGGCTTATCAGTATGGATATATTCATTTTCTGCGTTTTTCTTAGTCTGGCTGTTGTATTAGGATACCTTGTGAAGTATGAGTCTCTCTCTCTCACACACTACAACAAATGATTTTTATCAGATCAAAACAAGTATTCTAAGTGATATTATGAATCACCACTACCCATGTATGCTGTGGGATGATCAATTTTATGGTTGTGAAAGGGTTGATCTATGACAAAGTTACTTCTCTTTTGTTGAGCAGTGATCACTGGAAAAAAAGTCAGAATTTAATAAAAAAAGAAGATTAGTGACAAATTTAGCATAAACTTCCATTACATACTGAACCCCCATCCTATTATTTGAGGACAATTTAAAGAAAAAGCAAAAGATTTTTCATACTCGTGGAAGAGATTGTGGGTGCAAAACATAATTTGAACTCGGCTATTGTGGATTGCAGTGATTGATTATTTATAGTGTCAAAACAGCTTTTGTTGGAGTTGTGCAGATTAGAAAAGGACATTTTGATGACTGACTGCATTCTGTTGCCATAGTAGTTGAAACAAGCTGCAGCTGCATTCAGTCTTCATTCAAAGCCTCTGCATCTTCTCCCTAGCGAGCATCTTTATGTTCCCAGTCCTGCATCTTCGAGGTCAGCTCATAGTTTATCAAACTCATCCATAGCTTCCTTTGGCAACTTGACATACACCTGAGGAAGGCCAGAGAATCTGTTGGCTGAAACAGTGTTTAAAACAACTAGAATTCTAAGGGAAATTATGAATTACTGCCACCCGTATATGCTGCTTTTTCAACTCCTAAATCGAGCAGTAGTTGTGGTGAAATCAAGTTATGTTGATGAAAATACTACAAGTATGGTTTAAATCATAAATTCATGATTTGAAGAAAAGAAAAAAAAAACCCAGGCAAACAGGTCTGGTTAGTCACTCATTATGTTGTGTTGGGGATGATCAATAATAGTTAATTTTCCTTTCCTTTTTTTTTTTTTTTTTTTTTTTTTTTTGCTGTGATCTCTAAAAAGTTCAAATTTTCAAAAGACAAGTGTGAATGCTACCTGACACAAACCAAGGGACTAGTCTAGCATGAACTTACATAGTAAATTAACCCCCTCCACCCAAAAACTGTTTATGGGGTAATTTTCAAAATTTCAAGTTTCCACTTTTAACAGTTAAAGCTGGGCAAGATCCAGATACGATGTATGTATTATGCATAGATGAATATATAAAAATGTAAGAACACATCAATAACCTCAATCCAGCTGGAGTGATTAAACCGGTCTGTTGTGGGTGGCAGTGATTGACAGAGATGAGAATGCTAAATAATTTCTGGAATAATTAATCTATTATTGTAAATAATAGAAGCCTTTACAAAAGAAGCTTTCAAACAAAATGACTTGTTGAAGATTTGTCCTCTTTTCACTATATATAGGCGTCCTTGTCTCTCTATAAGTTGGTTGGTCTTTTCATTAAAAAAATTGGTGAAAAATAGATGATCTCCGTTGCATGTTTGAAACAGTTTTATTTTCATACAAATCAAACAATAGTAATAACAGGATATCTAATAAATGTAATATATACATAAATGTGTTGAAATATTTGATAATTTAAACTAGTATGATATATCATGAAACATGGATCTACACACAAGGCCACCTTACATTCAGTACATTTGTATCCTACTCCCTGAATTCTAACTATTTTGTGGACATACTTTGAACTTTCTAGTGGGGTTTTGCCTTCTTGTGAAAGAATAACAACCTATTGTAAGACGAGTTATCTCATCTGCGGCATAATTTCAGTTTTGAGTCGTGTGGATTTTGAGAGTTTTCTCTTATTCTTTGCTTTGCATACTATTCAGGTGGGTGATACTCATGTGAAGAGCAGAGTAACCGAAGTAGTGCCTTTTGTACTAAATGTAGCATGTTTCTTGTTTTGGCAGTATAAAAATTCTGAGTTATTTTCTTGCGATTCTAGCCACTTTTAGCTATTTAGAATGGTCATAAATAGGATAAATCTCTTTTCAGTGTGTTCAGGCGGTTTTTGAGACTTTTTTGACTTCAATTTGGTGGGGAAGGAACTCCTGGAATCAAAATGGCTTCTGTTAACCATCAATTGTTGCGGCTGTTGATGTTATTTAATTTCTTTTTCTATTTAGATAAAATGTTGAAAATTTTCATGATGGTGATGAGGGAAGCATGTCAGGAGAGAAAGAGAGATTGAAAAAAAACTACATTTCCATTTTAGCAGGGTCTGCTAGAAGGTTTAAGGTTGGGGAAACAAAAAGTGACTGCTAGGGGTTTGGTGCAGGGCACAATAGACTGAAGGAAAGGGTGAGGGGTGACTTTGTTTTCTCGTAATTGTTTTTTTGTTGTTTTTTTTCATCTTTTTTGGAAAATTTTTCTATTATTGTTACTAGCATATATAGTCGAAATGTTTTCTATTTATGGATCGGCACCAAGAAGCCTAAAGCTATTTTATGAGGCAATTTATTTTTAATAATTCAAGTATCCTTATTTCAAATTTTCCTTCTAAGTCTCAACTCTGTATTAAACATTTCTTCCAGTCACTTACATGTTTGTTTTTCTTTTATTCTGGTTTCAAACGACCACCTTTTCTGTGACATATTATTCATTATGTCACAACAGATTATAACATTTAATTTCAACCCTGCTATTGTTTTTTAGCTGTGTTAATCTATTTCACATGGACCAATTCATTATACCTTTTTAGCTTAGAATAGAACTCGGACAGGACATACAATTGAACATACTGATTCGCATATATGAAATAGAATATAACGATGATGATGGTGGTGATGGCAAATGAAAATTTGCATTTCATAACCAGAATCTAATCGTTACCATGTGTTTGTGTAGATACACAGATTATGTACCACCCAGACCCCCAGATTGAGCTTTAGTTAGGCTCCCACTGAGCTTAATATGTTTGAACTTGATTTCAAAAAGAAAACAGTATTTGTTACATTGTAGATATGAAAGAGTTATCCAAAAGTATTGAAATATCATCAAAAAATATTTCATTAAACCAATATTTGCTCTTGCCCCCCTCTTTCACTTCTGGGGCCCTGGGTTTACGTTTACATAATGATTAATCCGTCACTAGGTGTGTGTTTGATGTTTTCTGTGTGTGTATATGTTGTATACATATTTTTTTTGTGCTTGTGTTATATGTGTGAGTGTAATATGTGCTTTGTTGTATTGTGTGTGTGTGAGTATGATATGTGCTTTGTGAGTGCTGTATGATACGTGCTTGATATATGTGTTTGCACTAATGATGTCTGTGTGTGTAAGTTTAATGTTTATGTTTAGTTATTTACTAATCCTAACTATGACACAAGGCCATAGTCTTAAGACACCTAATGAGGATCAAGCTCTCAACAAGTGAATGGCCTGTGAGACTACGGTGGTAGAGCTCCTGTCTTTGATTGGTAGATAATAGCTAGATCTATAGGTGATATTAGATACTTTGAATACACCTACCACTGCACCTCCGACCACATTCAGAGTACCATTGGGCAAGATTAACACCCTATCAGTTTCCTCATGACATACCAGATGGTTTCAAAGATTTGAAAACATTTTATACCAAATTTTTTAAATCTACCTGAATTGAAATTGTAATTAGAAAGAAAATTTAGAAATAATACAAATTCCACCTGATCTGATACATTATTAAAAAAACAGGTCTGTTTAGTCATTCAAAATAAAATGTTATGTGACCAATGGCTTTTATGGATAAGTTACTTCTCTTGCCTTTTTGTTGAATCACTAAAAAATCCGAATTTAAAAAGAAAAACAAACATGAACGCTGCCAGACAGAAACTAAGGGACCAATTTAGCATAAGCTTACTTTGTAAATTTAACTCTCTCTAAAAAAACTATTGGGGAGGATTTCAAAATGTTTTTCCTAGACATAAGAGGAAATCATTAAATTTTTAGCTCCGTTGATTTGGCCCCTACATGTCATACACACATACACATTTATATAGATACATAATCAGGTTGAACCACTTAAAAACTGAAGAAAATTATTTCGGGAGTTTTGGTTGACATTTTCTAAGGATACCAACTCAGCCTCATACAAAATATAGTCCATGAGCTCAATTTCCAATATCAGTACCAAATTAGGGACAGAGGATGATTGTGGTTTTTGGAATTTAGTAGACCCTTAAGACATAACAAATATATGATAGCCTTGTATTATTGGATTTTTATGCATTATTGATTTTTTTTTTTATGTCTTTTATATATTTCTATATTTGAAATTTTCTCTGCATTTTTCTCATCGATAAATAAAAACTGTGTTAATTTAGGGTTCCCAGTCCCAAAAAATGAACTTGGCACAAAGGTTGTTGTGAACCAATACTTGACCAGTTGGAAAAATGAACATTTTGGCCTAAAGGACACAAAAAAAAATATATAACCCCACTGTTAAACAAGGCTATCATATATTTTCTATGTCTAGGGGTCCACTACATTCCAGAAATCACAGTCATCCTTTGCCCCTAATTTGGTACCTAAAAAATGGCCTGCTTGTAGACTAATAAGAGACTCAATAAAAAAAAGAAACTTTTTTTAAAAAAGTCTTTGCCAAGGTGTAGTAGTCTCTGCTGTGAGTCTGAATTTTTAACTTTTTCTCCTAGGGAGACTACGGTCTTGGAATTTTTCTGTTTGTTGATAAACAGACCTGACCTGTAAGATGGAGGCAGGGGCTAGAATCCTTTTTCTGATACAGTGACTGTCGAACATTGCTCAGATATCTATAGTCACTTGGTTGAGATAAAGATTTTGTGTCAGTTGTGTTCAAGAAATATACCAAGTGCAATGTATCAAACCTTATAAAATCCACAGAAGATTACAACTGCACAAATAGATGGAATTAGAAGCTGTCAACCTTTACTATCACCATAGGTTTCTTTAATTTTCGAGTTGGTCCATTTAGCTGGCTGACTTGTTGGCTGGCTATGTATGTATTTTGTGTGCAGGCCACATCAATGAAACTAGAGGACTGGAAATTTAAACATTTATTCCTTATTATATCTAGAAAAAATGTTTTGTTTTTGCTTCTTTGTTGTTGTTTTTGTTTTTTTTTTTAACCCCCCCCCCCGGTTTTTAGTGGAGGGGACCAATTAACAATTTGATTTTTAATTTAATTGCTTGCTTATTTTAGAAATTCTTATTTTCTAGCAAAAAGCTAGAGAAATAACTTTTCCATTGATCACTCATTTTTTCCAATTTTTCAATTGATCAGCCCCCCCCCCCCAACAACATGCTACCAAAAGATGCTGGTTACATGACGGTTTCTACTAAGTGATTGATCCCCCCCCCCCCACTAAAAACCTAAGGGGAGGGATAAAAAAAACAAATCTTCTGTGGATTTTATAAGGTTTGATACGTTGCACTTAGTAGTTTTCTTAAACACAACTGACACAAAATCTTTATCTCAACCAAGTGACTATAGATATCTGAGCAATGTTCGACAGTCACTGTATCAGAAAAAGGACCCGTTTCTTTTCTTTTTTTGCCCAGATTAGAACTTTGAATTCTATTTTAGGTTATAGAATTACGATACACAAATCCTTATAATGACTGATAAACCACTTATCTATTCCAATTGTACCAGAATTTGGTATCTTTCTGTATTTATTCTCCAGGAAAAAGTTTCTTTAAGCTAATCACCACGTCAACACATGACCTACTGACTACATGTTGGTTGAAACTAACCTTATTACAGCCATTGGCTGGATACATTTTGGACATAGTCACCTCCCCAAACATAGGTTTAGAAATGGGGGACAAATTGACGTTTTGACTGCAGAAGCTGTTGGCTAGATACTCACTCAAGATCAACTCAAGGGGGACGCAAAAAAATTATACAAAATAATTATGTGTGTTAGATGTATAGTTCTTGGGTTATTAGATACACACACACACACACCCACACATTATCACTTGAGTTGTATAAAAACTGCTTATCATGATCATTTTGGGAAAGATCTTTTAGATAACAATAACTGGCTGATAAGCATTAAGCAAAGGATATTTAGAAGAAGCTACTTATTGTGATCTCTTCAAATATAAATATCCAATTTTTTTCTTTATAGATTAAGTGTTTGGAGCCAAACGATTTTGATAATAATATCCGTTTGATAACATTATCCATGATTGTAATGAGTGGCTTCCTCTGTTTATATTCTATGAATTTCAGTGACTGATCCTAACCATCTTTTTTTTTTGTTTTTTTTTGTTAAAAACAATGTTGACGACAGATTCTGATTTGCTTCAAATAGAAGTAGCATTCCAAGAGAAATCATGAATCCCCGCCAAAACATTTTCTCTATTCATTGTGAGAGTGTGTGTGTGTGTGCGCAAAATTTCAAGTTTCTTCTGTGAACAGTTAGAGCTGGGCGAAGTCTGATTACATAGATACATATAAATGTCAGAACACATGAATAACCTTAATCTAGCAACAGTGATTAAACCAGTCTGTTGTGGGTAGTGGTGATTATTTTTTTTTTTGTTTCAAAGTGATTGCTATTTATAAGTAATTTCATGAACATGCGTATAATTTTTTAGGTTTTTGTATAAAATCAGTGAAATGAGTTTTTCAAGGCTTAATAATTGACTGAACCTCATGATATTTACTGTACAAATTGGTTTTGTGTATGTGTGTTGTAAAAATTGCAGCAGTGTTAAGCAACTAAATAGTGCATGTTGCAAATTGCACTGAGCTCGTGGGAAAATGCATTCCTATATGTCTGCCTTGCCTGAGACCACTTTTGAATTTTTTCCAGAGTAATTTACGCAACTTTTGGTTCATTGCTCGTATAATAACGAGTGCCAAGAATTCCATGTGCCCATTCTCTTTTTATTTTCGTACTTCACATGTTTTTTGACCTTCCCCAAATAGGCTTGACGTTATCATCCTGAGGACTTGAAACAATAGCAAGAAGGCAGTTTCATTTCATTCTTTTGTCTTTCATGACAATATCAGAAGTTATATCTGATCTCTTCACTATGTATTTATGGTATTATTTACTGTATTCTCTCGAGTTCAGTGTGGTCTCAAATGTAGTGCTACCTCCCACCTATCCTAGCTAAAAATCAGTCGTATATTTTAACCTCTTATCTAATGCAACCACCGAGTACAGCCATAGTTATTTATATTTTTTCAAGATATCAATGTAATATTGTTGCAAATTTTTAAAATCTTATGAGATAAAAGCCATGACCCCTTTGTTTGCTCAATCACAAGTAAAGGGGTGGATGCGAAGCTTTTCATAACGGGGAAGCCCTTGGTGGATGATATTTATATATCTATGATACATCTTTTTATAAAAGCTAAAAGGAAGACAAATGACAAACAACATGGCCTTCTCACCTTGGACTTTATTCCCCCAAATCTGGCTGTATAAACTGTTACTAAATCTGTCAACATAGGTTTCTTCAGTTTTCAAGTTGGTCCGGCTGGCGGGCTATGTATATTTGATCACACGCACTGGCCACAGAAATGGAGCCAGAGGGGTTGAAACTTTAAACATTTATTCCTTATGTCTATTTGCTATGTAAATCTATGCTGAAACGATCCATATCTATGTTCATTTGTTTGTTTGAAAATTCAGATTTTTTCCATTCAGATCGCTGACCAACAAAAGGTGAGAGAAGTAATTTATTCATTGATCACTCTTTCATCCAATTTTTTCATTCACTAACCTCAGCACACCATGATACCAGAAGACGTTGGTCGCATTACAGTTCTTATTGAATTGTTTGTCTATCGAAATATTCTATTTTGGCTACGGCAGATTTCTATGAAAAAACGTCAAACAAAACTATCATGAAAACTGTCCAAGAAAGGTTTCTTCAGTTTTCAAATTGGTCTAGCCAGCTGGCTATGTATCATGTGTGCAAGATGTATCAAAAGAGCTAGAGAGTTGAAACTATTTTTTTTTTCAAACCACACCCTACCCTACCCCACCCCACCTCACCTCAAATAGGGTTCTATTTGAGGGGGTCAATTTGCAGTATAAGTTTATGCTAAATAGATTCTGTATCATGTGTACATGATGTACCAAAGGAGCTAGAGGACTGAAACTTTTTTGTTTTTAACTCCCCCCCCTCCCGGGTTCTAGGGGAAGATTAAATTTGCAGTATAAGTTTATGTTAAATTAATCCTCAGTTTGTGCTAGCGTTCATGTTTGTTTTTTGAATATTCACGATTTCTTAGTTATCACTGCCCAACGATGGCCGAGAGGAGTAACTTTTTCACTTATTCTTTTCCAAATTTTTTGATTTCTTAATTGATCACCTATAACAAAATATGCTGCCAACTGAGATTGGTCACTTGACAGTTTCTTTTGAGTGACTAACCGACCTGTTATATTTTTTCATTGTATTAGCTCAAGATAATGGTTACTATGAAAGTTTGGTAGACAACTCAGAATAGAACTACCAAAATAAGAAAAATAGACGTCTATCTTCTCGCAGAAAAATCTATAACTCGGTGGTGTCTGTCTGTTTTTTTTGTTTTGTTTTTTTTGTTTTTTTTAGTTTTTGTCTCTCTTGCTTTAGAAACCACCTAAACATGGGCACAGCCCAACCAAATTTGGCAACCATACTCAATGGCCCTAAGGAAACATTTTAAAATGAAACGTTTTTGGATTTCTGAAATGATAATATTGTAAGGTCTACATCCACACTCAAATAAATAACAATAATCTGATTTCCATTTATCTATCTACCTATCTTACTATGATACGTCTATCTTTTCCAAATCCCACTTCCCCCGGATATTTAAGTTGAATGTGATCCAAGATTTCACTATGGTCATGATTTTTCAAATGAGGTACAATTCAATCAAAACCATGATCTCTTATCTCAGCTAGAAACAGGCAGAATGATATTATAGATAGTATCTGGTCAAAAAATTAGGCCTTCACTGAAAATACCACTGGTCTAAGGATGGGTTTTCAGCTAGTTGGTTATATAAGAAATTTCAACACTGCCTGATGAATCAACAACCCTCATAGTCTGATGACATATTACAATTTAACATGTTGATCTGTCAAGGGGCAAAGGTATGTGTTTTTTTGTTAACTATATGCCATGAAGTAGTTGTGGAGAGAGTTTTTAGATGCATCCACGTATCTCTATGAGGCAATTTTCAGTCAGTGGTTTGGTCTGTCGGTCTCCAATATGCAAAATATTGATTTTTCTTCTTCATCTATAAAGGGAAGCTACTGTCACAGACTTCCAGGAAAAGAATTAAAATACTCTGTCCCTACTGTTTTGATAACATTTGATTGAAAATTCTTACAAAAATTTGAGCCTGATTTTGAGGGATTTGCTAAGAAAAAAAATGTTTTATTATATCAAATACTAAAATTACTTTTTCTGACTTCAATGTCTTTTATTTTGTTAAAACATTTTTTTTTTTCTATAACCAAACTTCCTGACCACTGACAATCCATTTTTCAATTTTCAATGCCCTACATACAGATAGAGTGCTTGAAACTGGCTAAAAATAAATTCTTGGACAAAAGTTGCCAAATTCAGTGTTTAATCATCAAATTCTTTTCTTTTTTCCTTTCCTTTACCACTAGAGATATTCATTCTGAAGATAAGAATTAAGGGGGGATAGCTGTAAAGTATAAGAGTTAGTGGACAGAGATAAGAGAAGCCAAATCCTTACCTACATAAATGCAGATGATGTTAGAACACACCTATGATTATTTTCAATTCTCCCATCTGGCAATTTACTGTATCACCATTTGTGATGACTGGAGCCAATGAAAATTCTGCCGTATTTCTTTAATAAATCCTACCTGTGGTATCTATATAATGCTAAAAGCCTGATTTTGTTTATCTGTGTGTGATCTCTGTAGTAGCTGAAATGGTGCATTGTAGGCAGAGGTAATGAATTAAGGTACCCCAAAAATGCACTCACTCGAAGAATGCAAAGAAACAGAGTGATTTGCCATCGAATGATTATAGTGTGTGGTCAACATTTGTGCACGCTCCTGTCTATACTATAATGACTGATTTGTCAAAGAAGATAACTATCAGATGCTATTTATGAAGTAGCCTCTCTAGTATGTTTATTTGCATGTGCAAAAAAAAAACAGGTTCATTCTGGTTAAATCAGATTGAACTAATTTTTTTTTTTTACAGAGGGTAACCAAACAAGTCACAGGGGTTGTCTAGTAACTATTAAACAGCTAGTATATATTTAGTAAGATGGCAGGAGTAAGAGTATGTGTCATAAGGGAGGAAATGATGTATAATTTTTTTAGTCATTAAAGTTATTGCTGGTGTGCTAATGTGTACATACTTAGATAAAAAGAATTTCTAATTAAATAAACAACACTGCAATAGATAAAAGTAAGTTCTCATTTACATATATATGATATTTTATACTTCACATGCATTATAAATACATGTAACTATCTAACCTTTAAGTGAAAAACTTGATGATTAACAGTATTATATATCACCACTTTCTATATAGTCTTTTGATAGTTCGTAATTCTTTTTTTTACAAATTCAATTCAAGAACGCAGAACATAATATATAATTTTTCTTGTAAAATTCAAATCCAGAATGTCAATGAATAATTGAATATACAACGACAGAGTATGTAGAAGATCTCACCACTAGATAGTAGCAAAGAAGCATGAAACAGATTTGTAGTGAGTGATGATTCCCTAAGTGTTCTTTTATCAGAAATATTAAGCACTTCCATCATAAACCAACTTCATATCATTAGAATATATATATATATATATATATATATATATATATATATATATATATATATAGTGTGCGTGTGCAATGTAAGAGACAGTGGTAAAGGCATCAGTGGGGAAGAGGGGGTCCTAAAAATATTTCCATTTTGGTAACATATTCCTTTCCTTGTTTTACGTTTTGTTTATTAAATATTGCATCAGAAAAGTGAATTTGGTGGGGACCTACGTAAGAGAAAAGGAGGGTGGAGTGTGACTGTAGCAGATGTTGTTTGTCAGGGGTGGAGATGCGGTTCGACTGAGGGGGTAAGCGTCATAAGTACCGGAAACTGCTCACTTTACTTACTACCTCTAGCATCACTTGAAATTAGTCATAGCATTCACTAAGTAATAAGTATAATAACAGTCTAGAGTAACATGGTACAACTTGTATCTCGGTACACAACACTGGCAACAAATGAGCTATCACTGCTTCTTGAGAGCAGTTTTATTTTTATATATATATATATATATATATATATAGTCATGCCAAATCAGTGAAATTTCAACTTTCTTTCAACTAATCAAACTTTTTTTACCAAAAAATAAACAAATCTGTAGTTTTAACTTTTTTTTACAAAAAAATAATTTGATCAAAAGTTTATTAAATCAAAACAAGGAGATAAAAACAACCTTTTTTTACGATCAAAATTTTATGCAATCAAGTTGAAATGAAACTTGTTTTGCAAAGATTTAATAAAATTTTGCCTATTCAGTGTGTGCATATATATATATATATATATATATATATATATATATATATATATATATATACATACATAATGAGAGGAGTCTGTGTGTTCATAGATATTATTAACGAGAGGTCTCTGTGTGTGTTTGTCACGCTATAAAAAGTACCTAGATATTAGTGCAACCAAACCGAATTTGGCATGCCTACTCAATGGACCCAGGGGAAGGTTTTGAAACAAAAATATTTTTCGGAGGGGTTTCTATTCACAATGTAACTTCAGTGCCAAAGTGAACCTTGTTTCTACCCATACTATTTTATATGTTAACATATAATTCTTGAAGGGGTGTAAAGTGAAGGAAAACCCATCCTTTAAGGGGTCAGAAGTGAAGGACTCTTCCCTAAATTGAAAAGTTTTGAGAAAAATATAGTATTTTGAACGTTCTAGTGGGGGCTCTATTTATAATGTAACTAAAATGCTAAATTGGAGTGTTACATCCTGTTCAATATATACCTATATATATGTATTCTAGCTGAATAACCCATCCATGGGATGTATTCAGTTGGTATATAAAATGAAAAACTTCTGCATATCTAATTTAGGATTTGGACAATTCTTATATTCTCTGTGCATGAAGTGGACGAGCGGATGTCTATTATCAAAAAACTGTTGAGAATTTTTTATAAAAGTTTTCAAACATATCGCAATAATTTAAGTATCTTCTTTCGACTTATAATTTTGGTTGCACTTCCTAAAAAATTGGCTAAAGTTAATTGTAAAAAAAATAATTACTTTTGCACAATTAAGATAAGTTTTAGATTGTTTTTGATGTCAATATTAGTTATTCAAAATTAATTTTGATTTCTCCATTGTTGGTGTCTGTAATTTAAAGTCTTCCAAAAATTCAGTTGATTGAATTATCACTTGACTGGATTTTGGAAAAAATATTGGTTGTTACCTAAAATGTAGTCAAAAGTACATTTGTTTACAGGATTTGTCCATTATGTGTCAATTCAATTAAAAGTTGAAGTAAGTATTGAGTCAGTTTTCCTTACCCCTATGTGATGAAGCCCCCATTGGACTGCGAAAGTATGGATGACAAAAGATGGCATAAGTGTATTCCCTACATTAAAACATTGTCATATGACTAACGGCTCTTAGGTATAAATCTTTCTTTACCTTGAACTGATATTTTTGAATTTTGGATACTTCAAGTGTTGTAGACCCTGGGCATCAAGTATAGATTTATTTCAAGAATTTGTTGATTACCAATTCTCCAAAGAAATTCTGATGCTAATCTATAACTGAAGTCCATTGCAGTTTTCTCAAAAAAGGAAAATTAAAAAATTGAAAAAAGCAAAACATACAGTTTTGAGCAAAAATGGTCTCATAAAGATCTCAGGAAACAACTTTTCTATTATTTTACAGACAAAAAATATTGGGTTTTCTATAAAATCACATACTTCTGGGGCCAGATGTGACTGGTCTGGAACACTGTAAAGATTAACGGTTAAGTCAATCATTTGAATTTAAACTAGGTTATATTCACCGCATCAGTGAATTATTCTTTTCACTTCTCCCAACCGTGTCCTTCCATCCTTCTACACAGTATCACAAAAAGTTCTCAATGGATTTCAGTGAAATTTTTGTGGGTCATGGGGTAAGGAAGAAGCGATTGAATTCTGGGGTAGACCTAGGGATTTGAATCAATCTCATTTTCCCCAGGTCCCCAGTTTAATCTCTGGAGCAGACGTTTTTTTAATGGCACAAATCATGTGCTTTATTTTTAATTGAAATTTTGAATCAATCAAACAATGAAGAACTGAATGAAATATATTTTGAATTTAATATTTATCCATCCATAAAAGGTAGTTTAGATCTCTCATTCTCTATCCTTCTTATCACATTGTTGACTTCAATGTGCTCTCTTATATCCTCACTAACAGTGATATGCCACTTTATGTCCTGCTGCTTATTGTGGTCCCTGAAATGAGCATCTAATGCTCTGCTAATTTGATTAAAATCTCTCCACCTCTTCATTGCACATTGTTTTGATCTTTTGTGCCTCCCTGTGAAAAGGTGTCCCTTATTGCAGCATTACTACATTGCCATGCATTTTCAAACACTACACAAAACAAACTTGCAACAAAGAATAATAAATACTAAAAAAAATTTTTTGGAAAATGTATTCAAGCCAGTGTAGTATTATGCTTGTTTTCTCATACTGAACACAATGTGATTCATCAATGTCATCTTGAGAATATTTGAGTTCTCCGGGCAAAGCATTGTAGTAGGGCTCCTGTCCCTACCTTGACCCTCAACACAAGAAAATTAGGGTTTTATTCTTGAAATTGAATTCCGGGGCCTTTGGGCAACTGTCCAGTGTGCCTATGTGATAAGACAGCCTTGGTCATCAGATCACATGAACTTCGTCCGCTCTAGAGTAGCCGATTTGGACATCATACCACCCAAGTTTAGGAAATCATTACCTCTCATATTTATGCAAGAAAATTCAAATGGTTATATGAAGAGGAATAACTACTGATCACAGTTACTTCGCTTCCAGCTTGAGGTGAAATTTTTCTTTTCATTCTGTCGTATTTAGTAAATTTTTATTTTTTCACCACAGAAGACTTACACTGTCAATTAGGAGTGGTATCAAGTGGTTTATGACATTAAGAGTCTTTGCCCTCTTCCCCCTCTGAAACAGTCTAAGGGTGAGAAGGGTTTTTATTTTTTTGAAAGTTAGATAAGAATTTGTCAATACCCATGAATATGTAAATTTTTTAATGCATTATTGCCAAATCAGATGCGCTGCATGAATTCCATGGATACCTGTCGACACTTTTTGCATATCAGGTTCAATTCAGTATTTCATCGCACTTGTCACACCTAGCTTTACACATTATATGGCTTGTTTTTTTTTTTTGTAACTGGCCAAAAAAGCTAGCAATAGGTCCTCCACAACCAAAGGGAGAATGGCTGTTTGGACTGTGTTGTCAGCAATGGGTTCTTCCCATCCCCACCCTTAGAGTTGGCAGTTGAACATCCTCCCCATCTCCCCCCCCCCTCCAAAGGTTTTTAGGTGGGAGGATGTTGAACTGATCCATGTTATCTTTTTCTACTCTAACATTTTGAAAAAAAAAGTGAAAAAAATAGGTATGTTGGTCAAACTGCAGGCATTAGGATGTGCCTTTGATCCTTCCCCCTTTTTTAATATATTGGTGGCGATGGGATCCCCAGTCCCTAAGCTGAAATTATTTATTTTTATTTCCAAACCCGAAGGCCTAAGTTATAGTTGACATGTTACAACTCGAGAGTTACTTTATTGACCTGACTAGTATCATTTACAGTGATTTTTGAGGTTTGAATTGATTCATGTTCAAAATATTCCCAGATATTTCGTAACTATCCAAAAGTAATGCAGTTCTATTAAACCTTTAGTCTCAACACAACAGAAAGTATTCATCTGTCAGATATACCTGAAGAATCTATCTTTACATCAGGGAATTTTCTCATTTTGACATTTTATCCTGTTTAATTTATTCATTTTTTCCCTCTGTATTCAGAAAATCCTACTGTGTTGGACACATCACAGGCACCACTTGGCACTTGGTGCACTGGGCAACTGTTCATGTGACTGGAACCTAGGGCCTGGCCTGGCCTGTCCTGCCTAGCCACAATTGTTCTACTTCCAAACCTGTAGGTTTGACCATGATATCCATAAAACCCCAACTATTTTGTGTGGTGTATGCGTTTCAACAAGATTGTGAAACTTGTAATTTCATAGATCCCTGGTATCACAATCATTATAGTTAGTAATGGCTAACCAGCTTGAGATGCTGACCATTACTACTGTTATGAGTTGGATTCTCACTGGGTGTCCCACTACTCTGACCATGAGTTAAACTAAGCTGTATATACACTGTAGATATTATAGCAGAATATCATAATAGTTACTAAGTTTAGCTTAATTTAATGTAAAGCCCCAACAGTCAGCATCATAAGCTTGTTAACCATTACTCCACTGGTTGAGAAATAAGGGATTCCAGGAAATTGCTTAAATGTTCAGGGATTTTACAAGATCAGTAGTTTTTCATTCTTACTGTAGCTGTGTTCGTCAGAAATTCAGTAACAGCAGCAGTAGTTGTGCGTGCTTCTTCATCAACTCTCTCTCTTTCTCACTGA
>OY735214.1:13204478-13329478 GCA_963457665.1 Thysanoteuthis rhombus
ATGACATTGCTACCGACAACAGACCGGTTTAAGTTATTCATAAATTTATGATTCAAACCATATCCGTAATAGTATTTTCATCAAGGTGACTTAATTTTACCACTACTGCTCAATTTACGAATTAAAAAAAAAACAGCATATGGGTGGCAGTGATTCATAATTTCCCTTGGGATGTTTGTTATTATTAATTCTGATAGATTTATTCATTTTTGTTGATTTTTATCTCAATTTTCCCCCGACCCCTCCTACTTCGGCTATTAAATTATAGTACCCCCATATGGTTTCCAATACAATAGAGAACTTATTGTTAAGCCGTCTTCCTTTCATGTTGAAGTTTCTCGTCCACACGGTGTTTAATCAGGTTTTATATTTACTTAGGTTTGTTCGGTACAAGAGGCCAAATTGGGGGAATGTAGGAAGATTGTGTTGCGCCGATCTTACAAATGGGGAGACATTATCTTTTTATTTGCTTTTAAATCAGCATTCGGAATGTTGGGCTGGTCTGGAACACCGATCTGTGGCACAGGTAGGGTTAGGGAGAGTTGATGATTTTGAGACGGACATATTTTGAGCGGCATTATACCCTCTAACCCTTCTCCTGTTGAAGTTGCAATTGGCAACAGATTTGAAATTCATTCAACATCTTGACCTCACCTCTCTCGGTCTCAGTTTTAACCACTTACTCACAGCTCTTACCATGAGGTACATATTCTAATATTTCATTGAAGGATGAGTAAAAGCCTTAGTTCATTCACGTGAATTGAAAAACAGTGTCTTAATCAAAGGTTTCATTTTCATCATTTTCTTGATAATTGATCAATTCGTTATATATATATATATATATATATATATATATATATATATATATATATATATATAAAGAGAGAGCGAGAGAGAGAACGGTATCTTTTGATTGCAAATGCTATTGTGAGTTTATGTTTCGATCTTTAGATTGAGAATACCGTTATTCGTGGACGTTAATCAATACGTTGTATGTTTATACTTTTTAAAACCTTTGGATGAGTGTTCAGATCGTTTGATGTTACCTGGAAATAGAATACCCAATTTCAGCCACATTTTGACAAATGCAGCCACTTTTAGCAATTCAAAAAATCCTATTCAAAAGGGCTGCTCAAGAATTACGTTCTTGCGAACACGCATCCAATGAAATGAAGAGCAGCCTGGACGAATTAGGGAAACAGCCAACTTTCGTTGTTGTTATTTTTACAGGCCTCATTTTTCCCCTTTTTCAATATCACTATGCAATAAGTGTATTGAGGGTTGTTTTATTTGCCACGTGAGCAAACTTGGATTTAAACAAGACTTGTTCGAGTTTTTTTTGTGTTGACCTCAATTAAATCTATTCAGATAGGGGTCACCAAACATTTAAAACCGTCGCCCCTTTCATAGGATCCTTGCTCTCTCATCGACCCTCTGGCAGGGTTACCAAAAGAAGGATATCAAACGTATCAAGACCATGTGTACCGCATCTTCCAAAAACGTACCAAATCCATGGTGTATAATTTTAGATAAAAATTGGGAGATTAACAGGAAATTAATATTAAATACAAGGTAAACACGAATATAAGTCAAAAGATGTGAAAAGTACCAAATATTCAATTGACTTCTCCTGGCATTTATCGACCCCTTGGGTAATCTGATATTGACCACTGATTCAGAACTTCATTTTTTAAAAATCGTTTAAATTTAAGAATGGCTCTGATATTTAATGACCAAGTCAAGTTTACATAGGAGTACTTTTCAAGGCAGCCCCCCCCCCATCTAGAAGATGTGCAACAATCTTCCTACACTAACCAACATCCCTACTTTCATTTGGCTTTGTACTAGATATATCTTTACAGAGTTTATGTAGTCACCCAGGTGTATCTGTTTGTCCACACAATATCCCGAGAAGTTCTCTATGAATTTCGATGGCATTTTGTGGAAGGCCAAGGAGCAGTAGATTGAATGTTAGGGCGGATCCAAGAATTTTCTGCGATTTAGTCAACATTTTAAATTGGACAACTGTTTGGATGTAATAATAAGCTTGCGTCATCACGGTGACATTATCTTGATGGAAGCATGGTGCATTTAGATAGAAATATATTGTAATACTCATGACAATGACGTTTCGGAGGTGTGCACTCTCTAAGTGTTTTCTAATTGTACCCAGAGTTGTTTAGTCTGGGGCCGATATGTTTACTTTTAATCATTTTTTTTTATTTTTCAAAAATCAGATCATATTGACATCATCTTGTGTAGAGTGAATATTCGCCCTTTTCAATTCGATCATCTTTTGGGTGCCTTTTATCAATATGATCCAAAAGAATCATCTGAATTAAATCAGACGAATACTGAGCGTCTTGCCGTGAAGTTGTGATTAGCAAGGCCGTATAGAATATACTGTAGTGATCTTTACTGGGTGCTTCATACATGTAATCTTGTTTTGTGCTGTATACTATATCAATATAGTCATATGGTCCGTCTGTCTGCCCGCCCTGTCGAAGTGGTCCGTTGTCTGTCTGCCCGCCCTGTCGAAGTGGTCCGTTGTCTGTCTGCCCGCCCTGTCGAAGTGGTCCGTTGTCTGTCTGCCCGCCCTGTCGAAGTGGTCCGTTGTCTGTCTGCCCGCCCTGTCGAAGTGGTCCGTTGTCTGTCTGCCCGCCCTGTCGAAGTGGTCCGTTGTCTGTCTGCCCGCCCTGTCGAAGTGGTCCGTTGTCTGTCTGCCCGCCCTGTCGAAGTGGTCCGTTGTCTGTCTTTCGGAACAGCTGGGGAAAAAATAGAATTCTCGTTGAATTATTCATTATTCAACAAGTAATTTGTCACGCCTTGATTTAAGGAAAAGAAAAAGTGGTTCACTGTTTATTTTTGCCTGGATTTTTGTTGTTTCATAATTAACTTAAATGAGGATAACCTTTCTTTTGAGTTTCTAGACGATTACTATAGTTTGTTTTTGTTTTTTCGGAACAGTGGGGATCGAGTGTTCCTAAGGATGTAGAAATGAGCAGTATGTGTGAGGATGGATGGAACTGTCTGAGAACGATGGAGGATAGTGTGGATGTATGGGAGGGGGCTATGGTAATTTTTTGGTAGGATAACCTGATTGTGATTTCACCACCATCCCCTTGCTGAATTCAGATATCAGCTGGTCACCCAGGCCTAAAGGAAAATGGCTACAACGAACAGGGCCAGACCCAGGATTCGTCTTGTGGCCACAAAAATGTACCATGTGTCCAGTTCTGGTGATAGCGACCCGAGGCAGCATCTTCCCATTGCGCGTCAAGTACAGGTCGGGGGGACAGGGCAAATTTTCTCCATGGCCACGTATACGCGTGTGGGCCTCCACGTTAAACCGACCATGTGTCATATTCTATCCTCGTGGGGAGGTGGTTAAATAAATAAATACGACGAAAGAGAGAGAATGCATATGGGTGGGGTTAGTTGTTTTAGGGGTTGAGACCAACGATGAAATTGAATAAGGCTGTGACTACTGTTTTTGTTTTGTTCAGACCGCTGCAATCTCGTGCAACGTGTAGGTGGATAGACGGTGTAGACAGGTTGGATGATGAATGTGTAGTGTTGTATTTATTTTTATGTGGGCAGGTCTGATACAGGTTTCGATTAGGGCTAGGGGCAACTTAGTTCAAAGGTCTGAGAGACATAGAGAAAGAGGGAGCAACAACTCTACTCATACAGTAAAAACTAGGGCGAAGTCCCTTGCGTATATTATTCCCTTGTCCCTTGTGTAAATATTACAGTAAAACTGCGAAACTAGTGATTTCGTGAAATCCCTAAACATTTCAGTTTCATGGTGTGATAGTTGTGATTAAGAAGTCTATGTTGCTGGCCATTACTGTTGTAATGATTCCGTTCTTTTACTGTAGCCTTGTGTCAAACTAAGTTAAACAAAAGTGAAGATCGATTTTATCACAGTAGTAATTCAGGTGCTTCACGAAATCCCTAGGGTTGACATGAAATTACAAGTTTTACCATCTCGGCGTAACATTAAAAACTAGACGAAGTCCCTTGTGTATGTCTAGGGCGGGCTGCTTGGTTTCTGTGAAAAGAAGGTCACTATTATTCCCCAGTTAGCGAAGTGGATGAAAATATCAACAACTTGCTCTTTTTGTTAAATAATTTGCGTGCCCCCCTACTGCTTTTTTATCCACCCCTCCCAGGCCCTATATCCCCCTCTTACCCGCCACCGTCTCTCTCCCTTACCCTTTTGAGGGATGATGTCTACTTCAGACGGCTGCCCCCATGTTTTTTTTATAGAACCAGATCAGGGTTGCCATTTTAGCCATTTTATGGCCATACTTGACAAATCTAGCCTTTTAAATTTGAATTTTTGGCCATTTTCACTTTGTTTCATGACACATTCTTATTTTTGGTGTGAACTTCAGTATTTCAATGTTTTATAGATAATCATTATTATCAATTTGTTCGTATTACAACTTCGTTTCATCTTCGTTCTTCAGTTGCTTTTATAATCGTAACTTGAATACTCATTGACTCAACAACTCAGGCTGTCGCCGTATAGTTGTGATAAATAGGCTACTGAAAAATTAAGACGAAGGTGGATAGTGATTTGAAAGAAAAAATGATTTACATTACTTCTAATAAAAACAAGAAATAATTGCTCTTATGAACAATTTCGTCACTTGGCCACTCTTGGCCAGAAAAGTCTCCAACTATCTGGCAACCCTGGACCAGATGAAGAAGAGAAGTACATCTTATGACTCAGATTAATCTTGTTAAACAGAAAGAAAGGCGAAGGATGGGGCGAGAGAAAGTGCTGTTTAAGCTTTTTTTTGTTTTTTTGTTGTTTTTTTTTGTGGTTGCGTGGTGCGTAACTATTATTGGCTGTGATGTGTGCGTGTGCGCATAGTGGATTCATAGTTTTGTAGGTAATAATCTTCTAGTTCGCAGGCGCGGCGAGCATAAACCGCTTAAAATTATAGAATATTATGCGTACCTGAAATAGTCTTTCTGATCCTTTGTGTACATCATTTTAATGTTTGGTAAGAAATAGTAAAAGTTTGTATCAGTAGCGGCCATCAGCTGTTAGCCTCTGTTGTGCACTTATGATAACCGTTGCATAGCGATGGGTCATGGACGAGTAAAATTAGTAGGCATGTGGTTCCAAAACTTTTTCGAATCATAACACCCTCATTTATCCCGATACTGGACAACATGGGCGTCTGCTGGGATGGAGGTGTTGAACAGCGCCCCACCCCGAATCAGGCCTTCTCATCGAAAGTGAGGGGGTTTGAAAGTTGTAACCTTCTTGCCAATAAAGGATAATTGTGCCATACAATTGTTATAAGTAACTCCAACTTCCCATGTAAAAGAGACTCTGTCAAGTGTTCAATCTGACGTCTGGATCATGCGTAGAGTTGGTGGTACTTGCTTACACTACAAATCGCTGTGAGTGCACTATGTGTGGAATGCCCATTTGTGCAACTTGGCTGTCATTAAGATATATTCCAAAGATGCCCTCATTGACCCCAAGCAGTGCTGCCAAAAGAAATTTATCAAACATTCTAAAACCACATACTAAAATGTACCAAATCCATGATAAATATATATATATATCAACTGATCGTCATAATGAATATGATAGCAAGTTATATTTTATATATTTTTGTTTCTTACACAAATGTTAGCTTCTGACTCCAAAAGTTCAATAGACCCCTCTTTTGCATCCTGCCAAAATGGTGGTCTTAAAAACTTGTAGCGGTAAAATCCTAATCTCAACCGGACCTGAGACTTGCAAGCATCACTATGCTGACACGTGCATTGACCCCTAGGAGTCAATATCAACCACTTTGGGAACCCCCTGCCCTTTAGCAAACGCTTTAACATTCATTATCAGACACCTCACCGTAGCCACAAAAATGTCCCGCCCTACCAATCAACCAACCAACCAAATTAGTGGGCTACAGAGTCTTCTCTCTTTGCTCATCTGTGTGCATCTCCGGGCACTTGTGGTCTCATTTTAGGAGCTACAACCTTGAAAATATGCATTAGTACACCACTAAGACCATCTGAGAAGTGCCTTTTTTTCTTTTTTCTCAGGTCACTGTTGCCATTTCAAACCAACAATGCCCAAATCTAGCACTGATATTTTTTTTTAGATGATTAGTTCTAGTATACACATGGGTTACGGTGATTCATTTATGCAAGGTACAGATATTGAGCCTTTTAAATCTCATTAATTGTATATGAATATGGTACATTTATTCTGAATTGTGACAGAATTGTAAAAGAAGTAAGCCACTTTAGATGCTGACCTTGAGCCACTTCATGCTATATCAACTGTCCCATTGTTTATTTGATGTCAAAAGGTTTGTCTTGGTTCTATTTACGTGTACCGTAATTATGTGTATAATTTGAGAAATTTAAAATAGGTTTTTTCATTTTTCAAGTTATTCTGGCTGGCTGGATATCTATCTATGTATCAAGCATACAGGCTGCACCATTGGGGTTGGAGGGCTGAAAACTTAGACATTTACTCCGTATTATGTCTAGAAAAGGGGATTTAAAAAATTTTTTTTTTCGTATATAATTGTTCTATGCAGTCAATTATGCTTACAATAATTCCTGGCCTCTGATAATCCCTTTTTTTCTGATTTTCAATGCATTTCCATTGTAAAATCATTTGTGACGAATTTTCATTATATGTATAATCGCCCAATACTATCACTGATGCTTGCATTAATTCGCCCACAATACTACTAGGATGCATAAAAGAAATATCATCATCGGAAAATATAGTGTATAGCGATCAGAAAAATGGAGGGTAAGTTTGATTAGATTTGATCTTCTGCCAGCCATAGGGGTCTCATAACTCAACTGGTACATCAGCTGGCATGAAAAATTGAATTGGCAAACCAAGTTCAAACTCTGGTTAGGATATTTTGCAGTCACTTCACAAATATCTTTGGGGTGATTATGAACACTCCTCTCCCTATCTATATGTGAATAGCAGCCCCATGAAAACCCACAATTGCTAAAAGCTCAAAAAGCCTCAGCTGGAATTTGAACCCTCTTAGCTAATATCTTTCTCTGTGCTGAAAACCATTATTCAAGTTTTTGAAGAAAAGATTTCAATTTTTATTAATAATTAGCAGGGAAACAAAAGAAGTTCTCATATAATATCATGAATAGATCTATGCTTTTCCCAAGTGCATAAATACAAAGTAAATACAAAGAACCTCAGCTGGAATTTAAACTCTTTGTATTAATCTGTTTCTCTATGCAGAAAAGTTCTCAAAATATTTTCTAATTATAACTAGCAGGGCTCAAAAGAAAGTTGAAACTCTGAATGGTAATTACACCAAATTGATTATTAAACAAATCTCTTTAGAATCTAGGATGAATGGAATTTGGTCATGAGGTTGTCTCTTCAGAGTTAATTATTGTTTGTAAAAGAGAAAGCTAGAATGTTGTTGGAATTTAGGCACATTCTTTTATTTCTAATCCTTTCATTCTCTTCATTATTGTTGAAGACAATTGGAAAAAATGCTTGACACATTCCAAATACAATTCAATTCTAAGACTGTATTTCTCTATTTCTCTCGAAGACCATTTTTTTAAAGTTAGAAATGATGAAAGTACTATTCCTGGGAACATAGATCAAGCAACAAAAAGAAAAATACAAAAGTTTTTTTTTTTTAAATGAGCGGTATAATTCTAAAAAATGAGGTCTTTCAAGACGTTTTGAAAATCTTAAGAACTGATTCTGTGGCTTTATTACACCTTGGCAACCAATCGAAGGGAAGCTTACTGTCCAAATTTGGCTCTGTGTGACATCTGGCTCTCCCCTAAAAGATCTCAGACCATGGATGAGATTAGAGAGATTG
This sequence comes from Thysanoteuthis rhombus, assembly GCA_963457665.1. Taxonomy (NCBI): domain Eukaryota; kingdom Metazoa; phylum Mollusca; class Cephalopoda; order Oegopsida; family Thysanoteuthidae; genus Thysanoteuthis; species Thysanoteuthis major. Next base: position 13,212,341 of record OY735214.1, read on the forward strand.
TAATGAGGCAGCTGATAGCAATCCGAAAGAAAAAAAAAAACTCTTTGCAGATGTTTCGGATGCTGAGATGACCTTGCTCTTTATCTCAGAACTTCAGACAACTTGAAATATAACTCAATAGTCAACATGGTTGCTTATAGTTGGTCAGAATGAAGTCATTAGTTAGAGGATGAAGTATAAAGACTGCATTGATAAATTGTACAAATATATATTTTAATATAAATTTATCTTTTTCAGTAGTTCTTTAAGGATAACAATCTTCAAAAAGAAGTGTGATTCCAAGAGTTTATGCTGACCTGCTTCCGTCTTTACTCTTGTAGTTTGTCCGATTCCTTGTTATACTCCGAACTACACACAGTTGACTATGGCTGAATGCAGGCTGCAGAAGGAACAGACATTCTTTGTCAAAAGATTCTCTTTGAGATTTATCATCATTGCTAATGCAGGAATTACTAGAAATAGATGCCTTTTAATTTAACAAGATCTTTCTCTCTGGAAAATGTTGTTTCAGTGACTATTCAACTTGCTTCTACACCTGTTATAAATAAATTATACCCATCAAAATAAGGCCCCAAAAAGCTTTTTTCCAGAAATCGAGAAAAAAATTTTTAGAAGGGGTGTAGTAAAGTAGGTTGACAATCGTTTACCAGCAAGCAAATATAGTATGTGGTGCTAAAAGGGTTATAGCTGATGAAAACAGGATGGCTATAAGACGAGGGTGTTGGTGGGGGTTGAAAACTGCTTTGAACTGCCTTATAAAATTCTTCTCGAAGGCCTTGCTTCTGAGACTACTTAATCTTCTGTCATTGTGATATCTTGAGGTGATGTTAGATTGTCGTGAATCAGCTGTTTTCCTTAGCATCGCTGCAAGATACAGGGAGAATAGGGTTGGTTCAAGGATGTGTCCTTGCTTCATTTCTGCAGTGATTCCTCTAATATACTGTATCAAGAAGCAGTAATAGTATGTGTACGTGAATCTTGAGATAACTGTGTTTTGTTGGCATAGTATTTCTCCCAGATGAAAGTCTCTCTAGAGATTATTATATCAACTTCAGCATTATCTGTTTTCATCATTGATACATAGATTACACTCTCACAGTTTCTATTTATATATGTGTGCCTATTTTTTTTACATAGGTAAGAGGGATTAAATTCATGATATCTTGGAGCATTTTTTCTATTATTATTTAGATTGATTAATAAAGTTAAAAAAAATTTCTATTTTTTCTTCATATACCTTTAACCATGCTGAGGCAGTGTCTGTCTCAAAAGTGCATGTTTAGAAATGACTGGACTTTATATGTTGTGTGGAGTCACCTACCATAATTGACTGTTGAAATGATATTCTGTTCTTTGTACATAACTATGAACTTAAAGCATTTTGGATACTTCTCTTCAGTATTGCCAATTGAGATATAAAATATCTACATCTAGATAATTCTAAAGAACAGAATTCTAAGATCTATAGACTGTAATTTTTTTTTGTTTTTATTTGATTTCTTGAAAACCACTGATAGAGAAAAACAACTTCGAACTCGACACCGCACCACCTTGTGAGCTGACTAATATATCTGGAAGATGACAAAACTCAGTGTAATAGTCAGTTGTTGAGTAATAGCGGAGCACACAAGCACCTTCTTTGTAGTTAAATAAAGATAAATTCATGCAATTACAGCTCCTAAAACAGTAGCTGTGCCTCCAACTAAATCTCTCATCATATGGGCTGCCTCTATGGCTAAAAAGCTCTAACTGCCCTGCTATTTGCCTGTAGAAGGAATAGATTCATGCCTTTCCCAATGATATTAGTGCAAAATGAACCAAAAGTCAAACATGCCTTTCAATTTACTATGTATTTATGTTGAATACACAGAGAGCTTATATTGTGGCGGTGATTGAAATATCTTGCGAAACTTGATCGTGTCATGCTTTTGTAATTATGAAGGTCTAATGTTGAAGAGATATTCTGGTTGTATATGTTTGCTATTAAAACTAATTTAGAATATGTCAGGCTGATCTGAACACTGTTGTGGAAAAGTTGAATTGTTTAAATGAGATATAAATGGGTTGTTATTTACAGGTTCTATTTGTAGAAGTTCATTTACCATTTGTCGTTAGGTATTTGTTTCTGGTTGTTAGAAAATAATTATATTTATTCGGATTGTTTATTGAGTTCTCTTAGACAAAATGGATTTGTAAAAGAAAAACAGGCCTGGTTAGTCACTCAGTAGTAGTAGTAGCAATTGTGGTTTCTTTTCGGGGCCAGATTGCTGACCAGGTGCACAAGATGGACTGATTTACAAGCTTCGAGGGCCCTAACTGCCTTGCTATCTATAGCTGTGGGAAGAAGTGGATTCCTGTCTTTCCCAAAGACATCAGTGCAAACTTTTCCTGCTAGTTAGTCCATCTGACTCTAGTGAGCTGCTTGCTTTGATATAGATATTATCGTCCCCTGCCTACCTAATATATGTAATCTCACTGAAATATTTATGCTTAAATTTCCGATCTATTCTATCACCGCCGATCCTTTGGTAAGTTATCACTCAATGGTCTGCATCAGTTGTTCAACTCACAATGTATATCAGTTCGGTCTAGTATGACCGACAGACAAACCAGTAAAAATGATGACATGGGCCTTTTAGCTTCTTCTTACTTTTTCTTACTTTGTAGATATGTTTTTATTATTTATGGTGTATCTGCCTGGAAATGTTTGACTTCATCCTGTTAAGTCCAGAAATTTGACAGAAGAGTCCATTCTTTTTTGCTGGGTTACAGTATGTTTAAATGTTTTTTTTAAAAATGTGTTGTCGACAGAGAATAAAACGATTAAAAATTGAAATTCTATTCCTTTACATATTTTTGTTTTTTCCCTGCGGAATTAATTGCTTGACTTATTCTGAGTCAATAATTGTGTCCATCCATTATACACATGGGAGTATAATAACCCCTACCAATGAAGTTAGAGCAGTACATGTATAACCCTATGTCTGTCTGTCAGTCAGTCTTTGCATCTGTCTGCCCACATAATATCTCCAAAATTTCTCAATTAGATTTTGTGGGAAATGCGCTCAGAAGAAGTGATTAAATTTCAGGGTGGATCCATGCACCTCTCCTACAGTATGACTCCACGTCCAGAACACAGTATCTCCAAAAGTTCTTAATGAATTTCAATCAAATTTTTTGGATAGAAGGGCCTGGTGAGAATTGATTGAATACTAGGGCAGATCCTGGAAGTTTTCTTCAATTGTGTGTGCTTGCAGCCTTGGCAGAGGAATGCACTGAATGCTCTCTATTTCAATTTGTGCTGAGTCAATATTTCTTTTGCGTGTGAGGTTTTCTTATGCACACACTAACCACATCAATGCTTTTGGCTGTCTTTCAAGTCAAAACTGTTAACGATTATAAATTTATATCTCTTACGACAGGAGAATTGTTCTGTTCTGGAAATATATCAGCTGACTTGCCTAAAATTTCCAGCTTTTAAAACATACATTTATGCAAATGTACTGATTGGTAGAAAGAAGAAAAATTTGTTTCCTGTCAAGATTCTAGTTCATGGTCTCCAAATTACGCCAGTTGAGTTCCAATCAATATGCCAAGTTCAATCACTATGCCTTACTTTCAAGGTCATTATTTTCAGGAGACTTTATTGGAAACACTGCTATTGTTAGTTTTTTAATCAAAACAGTTTCCCCCCACCCTGAAGCTATGTAAAAGTGGAGTGTTCTCATGAAATCTTTTGTAGGCTGAAATTGCATCAAACAAAGAAGCAATTACTATTATTTTATATGGGGGAAATTTTTGAGCGTTTCCAGACCCAAAAATTACCCTTTTTTTTTCTTTTTTTTTTCTCTTTTTTTTTTTTCTTTTTTTTCTTTTCCCCCTTTTTTTCCCTGCATTGACATTTTCCCATCAGATGTACAAGATAATCAGAGATGAAGCACAGATGCCCACAGACTCAGTTTGAAGCTGTGATGATTTGAGTTTATCTGTAAAAGTGAATTTATAAAGCAGGGATACCTCTATGATAAAAACATTTATTGATACTGTTTGTGTCGATTCAGAATCATTATGAATCATTATTTTTTGTATATTGAATTTGACTAGTTTTTCCTTTGTCTTGATGATGGTTGTTTTAACGCAATTTTCAATTGAAGTTATAGCTCGATTGGAAATGAAGAGTAAGTTGTCAGTGAGAGTCGAACTCTCCTCTCATTACCAAAGAGTCTAGTTCACGCCTTGCTGCCTTCACCAATCAGCCGCAAAGGATTTCACGGATTAGCAGAAGCTGATTTACACTTTCTAACTCACTTCCTACAACCAACTTTCGGTGCCATAGTCATGTTGTTTACGTATAAGATCTAGTAGTCTTACTAGATTAATCAAGATAAATTATGTAACAATACTTCATCTAATAATAAAAATAGTGTTGAAATAACTTTCAAAGACTGTACAGATTGGTGTGAAAAAAAAAATTTCCTTTGCTTTTCACCTTTTTTTATTTTTATTTTTAAAGGTCAAACTTGAGGATTTTGACAAATTACATGAATATCACTTGAATAATTATAATTTGAAATTTGTTTTCTCACCTAAGAGAGGTCTATGATGACCTGAATTTTTGCATAAATCAAAATTGTCATTACTACAAGCGGAACTTGTTGAGAGATTTGAGTCCATATTGCCCTAATGACTATTAAACATTTTTCATGTTCATATCACACTCAACGCATTTACTTACTGAAATAAAGACATCATCTGTTAGTCTTGTTGTTTACACCTATAGACAGAGGCTCAGCTGGAGATTTGGAGCCCCCTCTAACATTTACTGAGATTCGCTATTGTATAATGTTAGTAGAAATGCAGTAAGTGAACTACTGTTCATAAAGCTTTTAGAGAGCCCCTTCCATTGTGGGCCTAGGCGGCAGATTAAAAATTGCTTCCTCCTGCTCTCTCCTTCAACTATGCCACTTCTCTACTAAAGTCGCAGTTGCAAGTAGGTTTTTATAGGGTGAAGTTGCTAACCCCGCATCCAACCCTCCTCCTTTATCTGGGTTTGGGACCAATCATGGCAACTGCCTAGCTGTTGTCTTTTTTTTTCTCTCTTGCATGGAGTGCTTACAGTGCTCCAACTGTCCTATTTACCTATGCCTCTCCCAAGGACATTAGATTGAAGTGAATGTAAACAGCCTCAACCAAAATGCAAACCTTGTCCATTTGTTTTCTGTGTAAGTAAGCGCTGTGCCACTCTGATCCTCTCTATATTACTCTTATGTACGACAATTTTGTTTTCATATCTAATGGAGTCTTGGAAGAAAAAAAAGATCATTTTTATTTTCTATGACAACAGCATCTCACTGCAATTGAAGAAATCTGTGTGTTCACATTTACTTGACAACTGGCCATTTTACAGAGTTGGTACTGGCCAGATATTTCAGTTGGCACACTAGTTTCGGGTATTTAAGCTGTTTGGATCAGTGGTTCTCAGGAAATCTAATGAAAATAAATATGTAATGATTATAGATCATTCTTCAGTAATTGTGAAATATCTTCCCTGATTTCCACTCTTTGGAATTATCTTAATTTAGAATATTTATGGCAAACTGCTCTACACACCATAAAGTCTGTCCCTTTCCAAACATGCAACTTTGGAATGGGCACTGCCCTTGTAAAATCACAAGTGATTCTATCAAAATTTTGTCAAATAATCAATGGAGTTATTTTTACATGAGTACCAAGTCTGTTACTGAAGCTCTGGGTGCTTCCTGAAGGAAGCAGTGAGAATTTCTGTTGTGAAAACAACTTGAAACAGGTCTGGTTAGTCACTCAATGGAAACCATCTCATGACCAAAGTCTTTTGGCATCATGCCATGTTGGGGGATCAATTGAAAATTTGAAAAAGAGGTGACCTATGAACCAGTTACTTCTCTCGTCTTTTGTTGATCTTGCTGAAAAAGCATATTTGAAAGAAGAAAAAAAGCATGAATGTGGCCGGATTTCCAATTTAGCATAAACTTTCATTACGAATTGGACCCCCCTACACACACACGCTTAAAACTTATTCAGAGAGAAATTTTTTTAAAAAAAGGTTTCTCTTGGCATGATACAGAGTGTTGAAATTTTCAGCTCTTTAGCTCAACTGGTGTAGGTAGCTTTTATGTGCATGGATAGCCCAACTGTCAGCCAAACCAACTTAAAAACTGAATAAACCTGTAGTGCCAGTTTTGGTTGATGGTTTATATTAGTGTTAGTCTGATTCTATCCCTAAGTGTCTCAATTAGGTAATGGTGTCTGCAATTATTATCAAGTTTATCGAGTCGCCTGCCTAAGCCGTCATCAATGCTAAAGTATTTCATAAAATGAGACCGTTTCACCCCGTTGGGTGTATTAATCTCCTACCCTTTTCCCCACCCTTGTTTTATGAGTTTTTCACAAAAAATCTAAATTCCTCATCTGCAGTCATATAGTTCAAATTGCTGCCAACTTAAAATTCCTCCCAACATATCAAGGATGTGGGAAACACTTGAATCAATCACATGACTCTGTTTTATTTATCCATGGGCAAAGTGTAGCACCTGTCAGTCATTCCCTGGTGACACAACTCTATGTAATGGACCCTTCCGGTGATGTAGTAGGATTAGAATTTTATGTTATTTTGAACTTTATAGAAAAAAAAAAAATCCATAATTATTCAATGGTGAATGATATAAGTAATCACAGAATTATTTTTAAGTATTGCTGTATTTGTTTTTTCTTTTCTTTGGGGGGGGAATAGTTTTCAAATGATATCTACATGAACGAAAAAGTATGTTTCGTTTTTCTTAGAGTAATGGAAGGAAAAAAAGAGAGAAAAATTGCATATGAAGTGGGTGATGTGAATCATAATATGTTCTGTTGCTGTTTTGCATCCAACGTCTTAGGAGGAATGGTTTGAGTGTGGCACAATGAGGAACAACAATATATGACTGAGTCAGAGCATAAAAAGAAATTAATATTAGATAAAATGTTTTGCTTCACCTCAGTCGAAGATTTTGTGTATGTAGCTGGTGGGGGTCACAGTGAGAGGGAGGTTGTGGCATGTTAAAAGCCTATTTTATTTGGAGAGCATAAATACATCTAAACAACTTATTCTTGGAACGATTTTTTTTTTTTCTCTGGTTGTTTCGGAATCTATATAAGAACAATACAGCATACCTCAGCCAATGTCATTATGAAATATTAAAGAATAGAGCACTATTCTTGCAATATGTACAAATAGTGAGTTACTTCCCTTGAAATTTAAATTCAGTTGATTTTTCATTTTTAAGCTTTTTCCATGTGAGATAATAAAAATGTTTCTCAATAAAAAAAACAAATTCCAGGATCTGCCCCCAAGTTCACGCATTTCTTCCTTGCCCCAAGACACATCTAACAAAATTTAATTGAATTACATTGGGAACTTTTGGAGATATCGTATCAACAGATGGAAAGACAGAAAGTGTAATACATGTGAGTGGCCATAAGTGCCCAACAAATCATTTTTGAAAAGTTGATATTTTCATTATTTTTGGAGCTGCAGTGCTTGGTTTTTGTCTTATTTTGAAGTTTGAACAATCTGAATCATAATGTAGAGGGTTCTAGCTTCAAAATTGGGGGGGAAAATTCAGCATTATAGCTCTCAAAATGATAAAATATCAACTTTTAAAAAATGGCTTGTTGGGCACTCATCATACTCAGCAAATGATAAGTGTCCAACAAACCTCTTGTTGGCAGAGGTAATTATTTTAATGGTCTTACTTCTCATTCTGAGCAAGATGAGAATTTTTTATGGATTGAAAAGATATTGTTCCTTCATCTATTGAAGAATTGAGATCTCTGAATAATTGTCTTTTTACTGCTATTCTTTGTTTCTTTTCTTCTCTCTTTTTGTCTTTATTCGTATTTTCTTTCTGGGATTCTTTTCGAAGACCATCTACTAAATTGTCAGCAAGACTTTCTTCAGTTTTCTAGTTGGTCTAGCTGGTTGACTATCATATACAGACCGCACCAATGGAACTAGAGGACTGAAAATTTAAACATTTACTATATATTATGTTCAGAAAAAAAATTTTTAATTGATTACCACCAAAACAGCATCCTGCCAAAAGATGTAGGTGATGTGACAGTTTCTCTTAAGCAACTAACCAGACCTATTATATATTTTCATTCACTTGTCTAAAGAGTATATTGGTGTATGTAAAAGATGAGAAAAAATGTTAATAGCAGACAACAGGTTGATCTGAGACAGGTGCTCTATTGTGTAACATTGTATAGATGTTTGATCTTTTGTCGGGGCTGGGGATGGGCAGAGACACTATCAAGCAGAGTAAACAACATCATGTGTAAGTGCTTGTATTTTTGACTCTTCTTTAACCTTGTTGGCTGTCTGGGGAAACTGTTGCATCATTGAAAAAAATTTTCAATTGTAGTTTTTTCTTTCTCTCTGTCTGTATGTCTCTTTTTTTTCTTCTTTCTTTTCTCACTTATCTTCTCTAATGATGATTATGTATCGACAAATAAATTCAACTTCTGTTTTGTCAGAGCAGATTTTTATTCTGTCCCCCAAAATGCAACATTACTCTCATGCAATGTTATACTTTAAATGTTTCAGATGTCCTCTTAGAAACCCTGAAATTACCTCCCCCCTTTTCTTTTAGTCAGTCTATTACATTTTCTCAAGCCAGAGCTCATTTCTCTTAATTGATATATAGCAACACCTTGATTAGCACTCAAAGTACATTCCTGAAGTGTTATATAGAGTCATTATATAATATATGTAGAGATTATGGTGGCAATTGTTTTGAAATATCTGGTGCCATTGTTGAGCCTCAACAAGATGGAATGGATCAATGCTGTGTATATCATCTGGTAGTTACTTTCTGAAGCTAATGAAATATCACTTGGTGTCAATGTATATTGCTATGTGATAGATTATTGTTTATGTCTATATTCTCACACACGTTTCTTCAACCAAAGTACACCCTAAACAGTGTTACTTTGGAGACTTATTATTTGCTCAAAAAATTTAACCCTACTTAATTCATTATAATTAGAAGAGCGCTATAGCAAATCAGTGCTAAACAGGTTTGTGTTAAGGGTAGTATTGTAAATACACAATATTACCGTACTTGCTTGGAAATGACGCAATCTTTGATATAATGCAGCCCCCACTTTTTCTGGTTAAAGATCAGTAATATCCTGTTGACTTGTTATAATGCGGAAGCCAGGGTTCATAATTTTCTACCTTGTTATAAGTGAGTGCACATTCTAGAAAAATTTTCCGTTTTTACAAACCTTAATAGAAATCCAGACCTCCCCCCCTCCCCCCAAGTTGAGACTTGACCCATGTAATCCATGCAGAAGTGATAAGGAAATCGTGGGACTGGGGATAGGGTGAGGCTAGTCTGGCAAAAAGACAGTAATGAAGGGGGAAAAAAATTGAAAATCGTGACATCTCACCAGAAGGTTACATTTTGACTAAACTCTGATACATATGTGGTGAGTTCCTAGAGTAGGAGTTCGACAGTATGTCAGTAATATTTCAAGTGACAGAATAAATAGAGATGAGTTTTGTCTTTTGACTACAGAAATGTTTTTGTCTAATTCATTTCTTTTTTTTTACAGTTAATATAACTTCATTCAATAGGGGTCCTTCTATTTTTTATTTAGCTCTTTTCACCTTGCTTTTATATACTACATTTCTTGCATTATACACAAGTAAATATTGTATCTTCATCAGTAATGAAATAAGGCATAATTACCTTCTTTTTTTAATTTCTTTTCAGGTAAGCATCTTTTTGTATGAAATGACGCTGTTTGCTGTCTCTTACGGGAAGTGGTGAGTAGTAAGACTATTAACAGGTCAAATAATTTTTGTTTTCATCCAATTCAAAATGGTGGTAACATATTTTCTGCAAATATTAAATGAATGTTTCAGTAACTGAAAGCATAGTAACTCCTCTGGTCTGCACAACATTATAATGGCGTAATTTGATTTTCAATGGAAGTCGGACTGTGTGCCAGGCACTACCATTGCTGCTGATCTTTCAAATCTGAAAGAATTTAAAACATTTTTGCTTACAATTGAAGCCTTGATATCACATGATGAAAATGTACGGCATCAAACCTTGCAGGGTGCGTTATTGCTGTGCCGTTGGTGCTTCTTTAGTCTTATGTGATTGAATATTGAATTCCAGGTGACAAAAAATGAATAAGCTATAGGATAGAAAAGATGGGAGATGAAAGGTTGAGCAACAAACATGCACACTAGTCAAGACACGTTTGGTAACAAAAAACTTGAGTTGTGATACTGTGATTCGTTCTATAACACCCACACTTGGTGTTTCTGATTTTCTTTCTCTGGTGCTGCTGTGATGAAGAAGAACTGTGGACAAAACTGCACAAGTCAGATGAATGGCACATATATAGTGCTTCAAAATTTTCTCATCTTTCTAGTTCGAAAGCAACTGTTTCGTTTATAAAAAATGTTTTGCACCCTGTTACAGAAAATCAAAGTGTCTTTGTAAATCATTCATCTTGTAGTTCAGTATATACGGTACTTGATTCTGTTGACACAGTAAAATTAATTATTGAGCAAGGAATCCAACAAAGCTCTGGAACGGCAAGTGGCCATAAGTCAATATTATATCTAGATTTAAAATTCGTGTTAGTTGAATGGAATTTTGCGATATACAATTCAAATAGTTGAAAAGATTAGCATCTATGTGATGAGACTTTGATTTTTGTTTCTTCTTCTAAATGTGCTAGATAGCGGGGTAATCCCATTCCGACATTAACTCTTGAATTCATTCTGGCAAATTCAAATATACTATCTATCCTAAACTCAGTAATTAATTGTATTGTATAATAAGTAATTAATAGCACTGTATAATTAGTAATTGATAGTATCGTATAATTGGTAATTAATAGTATTGTATAATTAGGAATTAATCAGTCGAACCTCAACACAACTCAAGTTTTGAGCCTTAGTTTCTAATTGATGCCCCAACCCACTGTTCAGAATCACTGTTTTAAGGTCAAACATTTTCAGCCATTTTATTGTGAAAGTAAGCTGTTCTTGGGAGTCTCTTGTAATTGTTGGCAGAGAGATAACCCAGTGATAACATCCTGGACATCTTCTTTCAACAACCTAGTCTTGCCCAGCAATCTTGTCAGTTACTACTGCAATTGATTGGGAATAGCCTGAATCAACGAAGTCACACCTCAAAGTAACATTAACCAAGGTTTGCTTGAAACTTCTCCCTGGGGATTTCTTGACCCGAGAGTTTTCATTTCTATTGCTTTGTTGTGTTGATCTGGGTGCCAAAAATCTTGTAGACCTGTTCTACTGGGTCTTATCTGAGGGAGAAAAGAAGTGCAAATCACCAGCAAGATGATTGAAAGTAATAAAGTATCAAGACTTCATTTTCAAGTGGAGGGTAGACATGAAAGCCATTGGATTTTTAAAAAAAAGAAATTAATGAAAGTTTAACAATTCTATGATATGCAGTAATGTCTCAGTACTCTAGATACATTCCTAAAAAATGCAGCACTTAACAAAACAGTGCTATACAGGTTCTTTATAACAAAGTAGCAAATTTTGCTGGAGATTTGGGTATGTGTTGGATTATAAATCAATGTGAATTATGGTTTCTTATATGTAGCGTACAATTCTTATCATAATGTACATAGTGGTATCCCATTGAAAATATTGTGCCAGCACTCATTTTAAAATATATGATGTCATTGTTGAGCTTCAACAAAATAGGATGGATTAATGCTGTGTATTTTATTTGGTAGCTACGTTCCAGATTTACCACTGTATTTGAATCTAAATAGTCTGATTCAAGTGTCCCTGTTATAATGTGCATGTTGGGGTTCAACCACCTTACAACCAAGCCATGATAAGAATTTAGCCATTTTGTTGCTATATCCAGGTATTCTGGAGCTAGAATAATATTCTGTGATCCACCATCCACCCTCATTATATCGCGAACCACATTATAAAGGGGTGGCGAGCTTGTGATAAAATCAACAAAGCCACACCACATGTATCCGAGTAACATTAATCAGTGTTTGTTTGAACTCTCTTGGGGATTTCTATGCCCAGGATTTTTCATTTCTTTTGCCTTTATGTTGCTCTGGTTGCCAAAAAGATCCTGTTCTGCTTGATTTTATCTTTGGACAGGAAAGACACAAGTAGATCACAAGTAAGCTCATCCATTAATTGTGGCAAGTGGCAAAGAGTTACAGTTATCCATTGATAGATGAATGCCCAGCTCACAGATACAACCGAATTGCCATCAATAACAACAGAATAGAAATTTCATTGAGCTAGCCGTAGAGCTTCAATGATGGAAATTTCCATCATTCGCAGTTAATGGGTCAAAAGCAATCAGTGGTGACATCATAGATAAGTTGAGGATGAACATGAAAAAGTTGGTGTCCTGCAAAAAGAAAAAATAAATGAATAGATAGATAAAAGCCCAACAATTCTATGATAGAAAAATAACTCCATGTTTTTGGCTCAGTAAGACACAATCAACAAAAATTGTCAACAGAGGTTTCTTGAGTTTTCAAGTTGGTCTGACTGGCTATATATGTATGTATTATGTTAATGGAGTCAGAGGGCTGAAAATTTAAACATTTACTCCTCATGTCCAGAAAAAAGGGGTAGGGGTTCAAAATTCTTCCCATAATACTGTCAGCATGAAAGCAGACAAAATTCCAATACTGGGCCACCTAGCAAGGGTATTAAGCTACGTAGGAGCCTAATAAAGAACTGTCTACCTCACGATGAAACTAATTTTTCTTCTATTTGCATTTTTAGTTTTACATAGTCAAAGTATTCTATATTCTTATTGTTGAAAAAGCAGCATTCTCTGAGATATGCCTATTTTTTTTAAATTCATTTATTGTAATTTTGATTTCAGTTTGTTTTAAAAAGAAGTTCTTACAAAATCTCATGTGGCTTTGAATTGCAATTGAACATGAAAAAATACATTGAACATTGTAAAATATTTTAAGTTTAAAAGATATTTCAGTAAGACGATCAATGGGCATTTGCCTAGTTTAGTCCATAATTCCGTAGGCAATTCTGAAACCGGTCTGTTTAGTCATTCGATAGAAACTGTGCCATGTTGGGGATGATCAATTGGAAAAGGGGGCGATCAATGAATAAGACACTTCTCTCGCCTTTTGTTGGGCAGTGATGATTGGGAAAAGTCTGAATATCCTACGAGAAGGATGGAAACTAAGGGATCATTTTAGCATAAACTTACATTTCTAATTGACTCCCTAAAAATCTATCAGTGGGGGGGGGTAAAAATCGTTTTTTTTTTTCCAGGGTGAATGTTTCTATTTCCTTGGTGCATGCATACATACATACATATCTAGAACAACTTGAAAACTGAAGAAATCTATATTGACAGTTTTGGTTGATGATACTCTATTAGTCATAAAAAGAAGAGTATACAACCAATGCACCCTCCCAGTAGTCACCTATGGAGCTGAAACATGAAATCTAACCAAGAGACTGACCTGTAAACTGAGAACCATGCAATGTGCATTTGAGAGTATCATGCTCAACATCACATGGAGAGATCACAAGACAGCACAGTATATTAGGGGGAAAAACAGGAGTCCAAGACATCATAGAAACCATTAGGAAACTCAAATAGCAATGGGATGGCCATGTTGCAAAAATGGCAGACAACCAATGGACATTACAACTCACAAAATGGATCCTCAGAGATCAAATGCTGAAATGAGGCCGCCAGAATATGAGATGGCAAAATGAACTGGACAGGTTCAGAAAATGTTGGCTCCACAACGCCTACGATAGAGAGATGTGGCGAATCCTGGGGAAGGTGTATGACCAAGGATGGATGATAAAAGACTGATGATAATGAATACCAGTTGAAAAAATATATAGAATATGGAAAAATGCTGTTTTCAATGGCAAGAAATAAGGAAATTATTATTTTGACTGAAAGGAGAACACCAACTGAAGTGGACCACGTCTGGGATTAGCTTTTGTGAAACGGAGAATTAATTTTTGTGATTAAGCACATTTCTTTTAAATATTTATGATACCTTTGATAGTTTTTTATTTTATACTGAATATGATTTATTCACTTCTAGTAATGTACTGGAATTTGTATTCAGTCGGATATCCAGTGCCAGATTTTTAAAAACCAAAATACGGGTATCCTATTTCTCTGGATTACATGAAATGAACAGAAGTAAATTAAATTATTAATCACAATGGGCACTACTAACTAAAAGTTAGAGTATAAATGATATACATAACTTCTCAAAGTGAACCCAGTGGTAAGCCTCTGCTTTGCAATGGTCTGTTATGTTATTGATAACCTTCCCTGCCTTTTAATCTTTACCCTAGAACTACTTGTTAGAAAGGTCAGTTGGTATCCATGGGTGTCTGCTGCTACTTTTGCAGGAGCATGAGCAGTGGGGGTGGGGGCTAAAGGGAATTATTTTAGTGGCCAACACCTTCATGATATTGTCAAAATTTTCTTGTTTCAAAATGTACTATTACTATTGTTTTGGATAAAGTAAACATGACTTCTACTGCCAGCCTCAGCAAGGTTCTATGCTGTCGAAAAACGTTCATCATGGGACAGTTTCTATTGAGTGACTAACCAAATCGGTATCTCTCATTTTGAATTGAGTTTGGATTTTTGCACAGCAATGATTAATGTTAATTTTCAAGGTTTATATACATCAACGATTCACATAGCTTTTTGACTTCCATGGGTTTATAATCTAGAGATACATACATCTTGGTGACTGTGAGATAATCCCCCTTCCCATATCTGTTCAGTGTCACACCTCTTGGAGCAACCCTCACTCTGACTTTTTTTCATAAAGAACAGCAGTGCTGAATCTTACTCCATTATCTACAGCAGCCACCTGGGTGTCTTAATCCTAGTGAGGGCTTGTTAAGTGTCTCATCTGATAGTACCAGTAGTCCCCTGCCCTTTTGACCTATGCCACCTTCCTCCCTGTGCTGCCACTGTGGGATGTGGATATATCAGCACTGTTTACTCACTGCTGAAGACCGATAACTGCAGACTGATAACCTGGGTAGTGGCTATGAAAAATAATTAAAATCAAATTGGAAGAAAATACTGGTAAAAAATTAATAATGGTTGACACAGCTTCATCTTGCTCCTCATATTACTTCTTCATTAGGTTTCTTGCTTCAAGTATTAGTCATTTGCATCCAGATTAGTAGGTTTCAATGTGTCCACTTATTTACCAAAATGGCTTCACTTCGATATCATTCACTATTTGTATATATTGTTTTGACACATACTCACATATACACTATGGTGGCCGGACAGTCCGGCTTTTAAGCACTATCCTCCGGCCATTGCCACATCAAGCCGGAAGTTATTTCGTCTTCTTCTTGAAAACAGACAAATTAAATTTCTTTGAAAGGTCTGCCATTAAACGAACTCACAGACCCCCAGTAATAACTATATAACCTCCCCATCTGTGTTGGGAACTTTTGGTCTAGTGCGTCCTCCTTTTGAAAATTTTGAAATGGCACCCTAACACACACATACTTATATGTACATCATTGGATGGTTTTTTATATAATTTTTATATATATATATATATATATATATATATATATATATATATATATATATATATATATATATATTTATGATATAATTTCAGAGACATTTTATTAGGAAACATATTTCATCTGGCACTGGAGTTAACCAAGTAGCAAATTGAACAGCTGAACACATAAATGAAGAAAGATGCTCAATTTCTTCATTAATTACGTGGTCAGCTGATCAATTTGATGCTTGGTTAACACTGGTGCTGGATGAAATATGTATCCTAATAAAATGTCTCTACAATTATCACCCCCCCACACACACACACACACACATATATATATATATATATATATATATATATATATATATATATAAGTCTTTGTTGTTTAGAATCCTTAATAACTTTATTCTTACTCTTTGTGAGTGTGTTTCAAGTAGTATACCATCACCAAATAGTCATGTAATTTGGTATCATACGGAATTGATTTTTTTTAAGCAAAAAACAAAAATGAAGTCATTTTATCTCACTTGAACTTATCTCCAAATGGCATCCAGCTGTCTTTTTCTTCTTTTTTTTATCCCCCCCCCCCCACTCCTTTTATCATCGTTGCTTTCTCCCCTCTTCGAGGATGGTGTGACGTCAAGAGCTCTTCAACCTCTTCACTGCCAAGCATATTTTTTTAGCCTTGTGCAACTACTGTGCTGGGTTTTTTTTCATAAAAATCTTCATTGCATGTTTTTAAAAAAATTTTTTTTTTTTTTGTACAAATCAATTAAGTTTTATATCAAAGTATCTACTAAATGTAGGATACACTTGGATGTATATAGATTATGGCTTGGCGGTACATCAACTTACCACAATATACCAGTCTATTTTCAAACCTGGTATAAGAATGAGCAATACAGTTTACACTGATATAGCCACAATGATACCAATTTAGTCATTTTGGAGCTAGATCTAGCTCTCTCTTTTTTTTTTTTTTTTTCTTTCTAGTTAGCTTGTCCCCATCCTGTCCCCTCCCTCTTTGGTATGCATGCCAACCCCATCCTTTACAGTTCTTTCAACTGTCTACCTCACTAGCAGACTATTGTTCTATTTACATTTTAGTTCTAGTTTCTCATTGTCAGAGTAGTCTGTGTTCTTGTTATAGTTGAAAAATCAGCTTTCTAAGAGATATGCCTATTTTTCATTTATTGTAATTTTGATCTTGATTTGTTCTAATAAAAGTTCTTATGAAATCTTCTGTGGCTTTGACAAAACTGAGACTGTAAGTCGAAGAATTGTTCCTTCTCCAAAAAAAATAAGATTAAAATGAACTCTAAATTTCTACAATAGTTTTTTATTAATTGAAAGAAAAACATAGTCTACAGCATGTAATTTTACCATTCATACAACAGCATAAACAAATCACTAATCATTGTCAGATGAAACATGAATTTCCACAGTCATCAACGTCTCCCTCCCTTACTAAAAGATTGGATGCCACTTGTTGAAGAAGACGACAAATGTCATCTGTACATTGTCTTCCATTAGTTGCTTTTCAGTTGGTCCGTCGGCTGGTCCCATCTATGTAAACTACAGAAAGGAGGAGAATGTATGACATCATCAACAGAACATTTATTCAGATTAATAAATGACATGTCAAGCGTTTGTTGCCAAGTATCATTTTTTAATAATAGCTAAAACTGTCTTTGGCTAAAATCTCAATTCCAGCCAACTTTATTGCTAAAAATGTTTATATATATATATATATATATATATATATATATATATATATATATATATAAAGCTCACTTATAAAATAACTATACACTAAGACCTCAGAACAAATTATTGATTAAAATTGTGCATTTACTGTGATTCAAACGTACTAATTATTTTTTATTTTTTTTACTAACTAGATTTTTGAGTAAACTATCCTCACGTACCTCTTCCTCCTCTTCCTACTACTACTACTACAACGACTAATAATGCTACTACTATTGTTTTGAATCCCTTTGAAACTGGAAATCACAGATATGGACGTAAGGATGGTGGACGCACCACTGAAGAACTTATGGTTCTTGTTTCTTTTCGTTGTAGATTTCCTTGTAGCATAAAATGGAGTAATTTGGTTTATTTAGTGTCATTTGCCATTTTAAAGAAAAGCATAAGATTGTTTCTTTGAAATAGTGTAAGTCAAGCAATTGTAAGTCGGGAGACTACCTGTTTCTCTTGCCTCCCGCTTCGGCAGAATGTGACTCAAGGTCAAATTACTTTGGGGGACCGTACATGCAGGCGGTATAAAAATAGCTATAGTCCTCGCAACTAATATCTTGGAAGCATCGGTAAAAATAATGACCCTCCCCTTTCAGTGCAATGGGGAAGCACTGCCTTGGGGTGGGGCTGGGGGACTGGCCCCGTGACCGAGCAAAGGAGACTTGGCTAAAGGACGAATCCTAGACCTCTTTCCTCAGCACGAAGTAATAAAAATCAAGCCTTGGAATTACTTACTGGCTATCATATTGCCTAGTGTCAAGGGAGTGAGGGTGACAATTTTTGCAGTAACACATCATGTCGCCATTTTGATATGGGCAATTTTGAGTGGTTTAAAAGGACTAGATTTTTACCATTGTTCAAGTGCCGTTAATTCAAGAATACCGTTCTTGAGACTCTTTTGATTGAAACAATAATGAAATATAAGAGCCATCAATTTGTGTTTTTTTTTTAGTTTCATTTTATTGTAAAATGTAAAACCAATCTGTATTGTAGAAAATTGAAGAATCAGTCCATCAGAATGTTCGATTTCAATTAAGAAAACTTCAGTCGTGCACATTATAGAATTTTAGTGGTCACTTTTGAAATTCAAAATTAAACTCAATACAGAGGAAATTGAATCCACACAGTTACCGAGCTATGAATACTACCCCAATAACAATTTATTCTTCTTTAAATTTAGCCTCTTTCAGTCTTTTAAAATTGCCAATATAAAAATGGCACCGTGATACGTTATTGCAAAAAAAAAAAGAAAAAAATGTGGCGGTAGTAAAAAATTATGTCGAAATTAATTTGTTCCTTTAATTATTATTTCATTTGTTTTAAATACTCTTTGTAGACCCGTTATCACGCGGAAGTCTGGGTCCATAATTTTCTTCCGTCTTATAAGTGAGTTTGCATTGTAACAATTTTTTCACTTCTGCAAATCTTGATCTAAGTTTTCCTATTGCTGTGTAAATTAGAATGCAGGGTGTAATTTCCCAACAGTGAGTGAAAATAGGTATTGAGTTATGTGAAACAATCTATCACTGTAATATCATTTACTGTAGATATCTCACTTACAGTGACGGTGCTAGAGGGCATTGGGAGTCCAGCTAGTGTCGACGAAGAGTGGGGAGAAGAGAGGAAATAGTTGTTAAGAGACAAGAAAGAAAAAAAATGCAGGGAAAACTGAAAGGAATTAAAATAGAAAAAAAAAACGTTGAGAAAAGAAAAAAGCTGTCCTGAAGACACCCCCTCTTGAATAATCAAAACTATCCCACCTATTTATCAGCTAGAAGCTATTGTCTTTGTTACCAAAATCATTGGAGAAATACTGATATTATTAATATTACTTCATCTCTTATCGCATCATCTCTCTCTCTCTCTCTCTCTCGTGTGCTAGGGTTGGTGGTGTCTTGGTTCTTACATGGGGGAAATAAAGTCAACTCTTGAGGGGGTGTTTGACAATACGTTGCAAACTTTCTAGCGACAAATGAAAGGGAAAATGTGCAATCAGTTTCGTTTATTGACTACTAATGTTTTTGTCTAATTCATTTCCTGTTTAAAGGTTGGTGTAACCTTGAATCAGCGTTTTGCATGTTTTCGACTATTTTTGATATATTAGGGGTAACTTCTGGCTATTTTTCAAAATTTAGCACTCTCTGGCAGTGCGAAAAATATTTTTTGAGTTGGCAACACTGACCTAATTAGCCTCTCTAGTTTCATCTCTCCGTGCGACTGACGGCCGAATGAAAATAGATAGACCCAGGGATTTTCCTATTTTTGTATCTAGCTATTATATTCAGAGCCGAATTTAACGTTTTGAGAATCAGGATCTACGCTCGTACTGCGTTACAAGCGATTCCACATTATTTTGGGTCTACAGTCTACTGTGTGTATAAGTGATTGGATATAAATAACTCCTATGGTAAAAGAAATTTATGCACATCTATGCTTCCTTAGAAAATGTTGCTGATGGTATGAATTGCTGAAAATGGCATGGATACCTCTGCCGTAAGACTGCAGATACTTCTGTATAAGCAGAGTTCTTTTTTTTCTTTTCTTCTTCTTCTTCTTCTTCTTCTTCTTAAGACCACGTTTGCAGGGGGGAAAGATTGGAAGTTGGCCTTAATAAGGTAAGTCCAGAAAGTATTCAGCCATTTAATATTAACGTAAAAATAACCAACTTACGGTAATGGTTCTATAGTCCACTTCGAAGTACCCTCCCACCCGCCTTGGGATTTCACGTACTTATCCCAGCACACCTTCCACTTCAAAACTCTGCGAAATCCACTTTCGGGATAGGCATCAGCTGTCTCCTTTCATTCTCGTTAATCTTATCCATGGTCTGAAATATCTTTGGTGAAAACCTTGAAGTCACTGGGAAAGTATGTACACTAGCAACTCTCACAAACTACTTTTACACTCTTTTAAAACATATTGCAAAATTTCAATATCTCCTTTGAAAATTTCATCTTTACTATTACTGCAAGAAATAGCATGAAGTTAGTTGTAAAAATGAAAAAAAATGATAAGTACTCTTGTGTACTCTCAAAGGATTCCTGTCCAGATTGAGGTGGTGTTTATGTTTTTGACTGAAATGTCATCAATCTCATCATAATTGACAGATCTGTGTCACCAGAAAAAATTACTTGAATCTTTCTTTTATTTAAAACACATTTGTTATGATAAAATTCATAGTGTTCAAGTTACAACTGTTTCCATTGCCACACATCGCTTTTTGACAAGTCTGTAAGAGTTGCTAAAATACACTGAACCTGATACATCATATAACTATGCAAAACATATATATTTTATGAAATTATTTAACATTCATAAAGATTTAATTAGTTCGGGTCTAATAAGGATCCAACACCTCTGAAAATCCATGTACCGTTTACTAGTTTGTTCACTTCTAAATATATAGAGTAATTGTTGAAGTAATTTTTAAGTAGTCCAGTTATTATACTATGCTCTAAATGATGAAGATGATCTTTTTAGTCAACTCTCAACTGTTTTATCTGATATTTGGCTTAACAGGGTCCATTTTAATGAGGGTTACACACACACACACACACACACACATATATATATATATATATATATATATATATATATATATATATATATATATATATATATATATATATATACACACTTGTCCAAAATGACAGGCTTATTTATGTATGGATCAGCATTAAGGAACCCAAAGCTTGTGGGTAATTTCTTTCTCACAACTTATTCTGGCTATTTTTTTTTTATTTATTCATTTTTTTTTTTTAGGTTTATTGAGAAAGGGTGGCAAGGACATATGGATGGATTCAAGTTTTCTTATTTATTTGGAAACCCTGAAAATTCATTTATCATTTTGAAGTTTTTAAGATATGGTCACCTCCATTTTGTATTCAAGATGGCTGCCATATCCAGACATTTCATTCATGTCTGAAAGAGTTAGTGCATCAATTTTCAGTAGTTGAATTTTTAATTTTTTCAAAAATAAAAATTACATCCTTTCATGTCCTGCTGGTTCTGTAACACCTATTCCCATCTGGAACTGACAAATCCAATCGGTTGCAGGTATCACCAAGCCATGTATAGCTCAATATGGTCTTGTATCACTGTCTGCATCGTAGGAGTTGGATCGGTGGGTTAGTAGTTAGTCGAGGGTTACAGAGATAAACTCTGTATTGAACTGTTTTTGGTGTGAAATTTTTAAGCTCACCTACATGCACTCCCGGCCTGAATGAGTAAAGCACTCAACTCAATCATAGCAGAAATTGACTGATAGCAACACCAGACAATCCTTTCATACTGTATTAGTCATACTGATTACCAGCTTAGGAAAATAAAGCTTTCCTTTTTCTCCCTTGTTTTATACTCAACTCCTGTTATGTCAGTCTAATTTTTCTAAAGTTGGTGCCCGTCATGAAGGAAATATTTCTCATTTGAGAGAAATTCATTTTCTGGTTGACCTGAGATGGTATCACATTCACAGGTCATTACTCTGTGTCATAAAAACCTGTTTCCCCATCCTCAATGCCTTCTCACCATCCTTGAGAGTACCCACTCACTTGGTCATTGTCATTATCTTCCTACCTGAAGTAGGTTGTCAATAGAGGTGTGTTCAGGTCATGTTTTTCAGTGTCCAAAAGGAAAACCTAAGGTTTATAAAACATTAATAGACTTGTTCATATCCAAACTCTCTCTAAATACACTTTTGTGTTACAATTTTCCTTCCTACTGAAAGACTTATCATTCACACTGACCTATAGATCGTGTATGATGTCTGTGTGGAAAGTATCCAGCAGTTCGAAACCAACAGGGGGGGGAGTAGCCTACCTAGGGCAATAGTGCCTTAATCCCCATCAAAGTATACCACTTGGGACTTCACACACTTATCCCAGCATCTCTTCCACTCAAGTCTGCAAAGTCCTCTCTCAGGAATGCCATCAACTGCCACGAGTTTCTACTTAGTATTATCAATGGTCTGATATCTCTTCGGGAAAAGCTAGTAGTTGCAAAAAGCCCAATCTGGATGGTGGGATGGGTTGACAGACCTTGGTGATGCAATATTTTAACAGTAAAAACCTACATGAGATGTGATGAATGGGCTGGTTTGGTCATTGTGGATGTGACAGTCACACAGTATGCAAACTTACTCAATGGCATCTCACTGCTGATTGAGTAACCTGATGGGAGAGTGTCTCATCATGTATGAGCAGTAAGGTCTCCTCTGACTGCCAAGTTACATCGAGGCTGCACAACTACTTCTTGAAATATTCAAAATGTCTGGATACTTTTTGGACAGGCCTCTTATATATAGTTCATATAGTGAGGCATTCCATGTCAAATCACCCCAGAGCTCCTCAGGCACTTCAAAAATTTACAAGAGCACTCATTCCAACTGCAGTAACAAATTTAGGGAAGGGTGTCAGGCTGAGAACTGACAATGTTTCTCAAGCTCAGAACTTTTCAGCGTCCTCTCCCCATGTGCATTGAAAGAAAGCATATCCCCAAGGAAACTCAACAAAAGCACAAAAATTTTGTCTGATCATCTTCAGATACAGAAGAATACATAGTGAAAATATGAAAGCATATTGTTTGTGTGAGAAACTATCAAGTTAGACATTGCTTTTTCTATGTTTTGGATTTTCAACAGTTTTCAGGGTTTTGTTGGAGGAAAAGTATATAAGATACACATGATATGATTACATTTTTGCATTCTACAGAAAAAATTAAGCCTGAGTTACCAAGTTAGGTCAGAGGTTAAACGAAAAGGCTTGTTCATCAAAATGCATACAATAGAGTAATTGATATGGAATAACTCTAATGCTTTCTCCATTCTTATGGGAGTACTTTCTGTCTAGAAAATATCAAAGCATACACATTTCACTAAATGCACTACAATATATTGACTCTGTTACCTTACAATCCAAGAATTTGTACATGATTCCATTGCCTTGGCCAAATTTTTCACATAGCTGATATATACTTGATCCAACCATTAATGTTTATTTCAGAGCCAGAGTAGAGCAAAATGTAAGAAACCATCAACCAAAGCTGGTTTGACTAGTTGGCTATGAATGTATCAAGCTAGAGGGCTGAAAATATAAACATTTACTCCTTAATTTTAAAAATACTGTTTGTTTTCTTTGATGGACCAAAGAGGCACTAAGCACCCAAAATTGACCAAATTGAAACACACATTGTGCCTTTACACCATATGACATCAGCTGAAACATCAGTTGCTTACTGACATAGACAAAAATACCATGTGTTATTTCACTTCTTTCAATCTAGAAGTCAAATATTCAATGAAAAAGATTAGAAATAAAGTTGTTTTGTTTGTTTTTTTAAAACCAACACACTTTTTCTAAGTTACTTACATAAAAAAATGTTGATCATTCAATGAAAAAAATGGAATTAAAGTTTTTTTTTCCAAACTAACACATTCCCAATAGTTACTTACCTCCAGAAAAACAAAAAGTAATGTTTTGTACTTTCAATACCACCACGTTTGAAAGCAGTCGAGTATTCAATAAAAAAAATCGTAAAAAATTTATTTGATAAAGTATTGGCACTAACCATCATCCTCTCCCCCTAATTAGTTTGTATCAACAGATTTATCATTTTGTTGGGGTTGGAAAACTCTGTGCTATTCAGTGACTGGATATTTTTTTTTCCAAAAGCCTAGTGATGAACTTGTGACGAAGTTTGGATATTCACAACCAGTATTTAGCTAGTGACTATTTTGTCTTGAAATTTCTGTAATTCTTCATTTGATACTGCTCCAAAATGACAGTGGAACTCTTCTGTGGATTGAATTAAAAACAACAAAACTCTCTTATGAATAGAATTTTTTTTTTAGTTTTAGAAATTACTTGAAGATCAAAGAAAGGTAACTTTATTCAGTTATTGTTTCCTTTGATATTACCATTCATTTGAAAAAAATGAATTTAAACGTTTTTAAAAAAAAAAAAGAAAAATCTGACGTAGCGGACCAACACATATGCTAATTTTTCCAACATATGCACCGAACGTGATGAATGATAACAATTTTTCAGTTGTGGGAGGCCGATATGTATTTTTTGGCAGCTGATCATAGGCAATATTTATTTTTAATTCTATACTGAGTTTTTCTTATGCAACCTTTCATCAGGAAGTCTGATGTACCTACTTCTACCAATCATAGTTTAGTATCCAAAATTATCATGGTTGTTTTCTCAATTCATTTCATTTTTTCCAAATCTTAATAGTTTTTTTTTTTTTTTTTTCATTATATTTTATTCTATTTTATTTTCTATGTTTTGATGAACTTTTGAACAGGAATTTCAACTTGATTTACTTTTTTATGGAGGTGCAATTGGTATTGCAGTTACAATGTGGGCAATGATTCGGCAACCGAAGTTCAAACTGCGGGGCTGTTTATGTTCACTTCACACTAATGCCCATGGGGAAGGCATGAATTCATCTCCCTCCCCCCAAAGCTATGGGTAAAAATATCAGGACAGATTGGGCTGTCTAGCCTTGGGAAGGTAACCAGTCTTGGAGGAGGACAACTCTGATTCCTAACCAGGGAGTGGAGTTGATGCCTTATTTGAAATCCTTCTGGCAGCTCCTGCAGCTAAGCTGATGCTTGACATATAGCACTCTGCTCTCCTCACCTCTGGACTACATCAGTGAGCCCGAGAGAGTCATTCTGATGACTGGACATCACAGGGTCTCTCATAAGCAGACGGGAAAAGAGGATAAATTCCAGATGAAATTCCAACCTGTAGCCCCCTATGCCAGAGGATGGGTTGCTTAAAAATGACTGCTCTTACTCAGTGACAAGTGCAAATCCAAATCAGACTCCTAACCACATCCCCAATCCTGATCTCTCCTACATCATGTTTGTTATCAAATGGTAGGAATCTATTTTTTTTAAATTATATTTGTTTATCTTATTTGATTAGAACTCACCACCTTCTACGCCATGCCAATAAATATCTGTTGGTTGGTTGGTTGGTTGGTTGGTCCTGGTTATGTTAAACTTCAGGAAGAGAAAGGAGAGGGTTTTGTATTTCATTTACCAGCTGCTATTATGGCATAAAAGGTGTTACGTTAGTAAATCAATCCAGATCAGTAGATGACTTATCAAGCGTTGTTTTTTATAGTGTTGCTTAGTATCATTTGTTATTAATTGCCAAAACTGTCATAAAATCGGACAAAAATGGCTAAACTTTTGGATTTCTAGGTAACTTCATAGCTAAAAATGTTATGTATACTCATTAAAATCTCACTTATTAAAAAAAAACATACACCAAGACTCCAGAACAAATTATTGATAAAAACTGTGTATTTACTTCAATTTAAATTTACTACTTGATAATTGTTATGGGTTTTTTTTAAAAGCCAGATTTCCAGGGGTACCATCCCCAGTATCCTCTTCCACCTGCTACTAGTACCACAACTAGTAATACTATTATTACTTAGTTTAGAATCCCTTTTAAAATTGGAAATCACAATTATGGATGTATGGATGGTGGACACATCATTGAACCTGTAGTTCTTTTTCTCATTCTTTTTACCAAAGTGGTCCATTTTTTGGTGTTCAGGGGCAGTTTCAAGTGGTTCATGAATTTAGGAATAAAAATCTCCAAATCTCTTTGTCTTTAAAAAAAAAATTGATGTATGCTGGTATACAAGACGTACATTGAATTTTCTTGGAAAAAACTTTGCAAATGTTACACTGCATTCAATGTGCTGGTATTATGTCTAAGGGGTCGTCTACTGAAGCTTGATATGGTCAGTTATAGAGTTTGAATGATTTGCAGTGAGTGGTAGTCCTCCAAAATACCCTTATTAACTGGTTGTCTTATAGTCCAACATATGTGAGGCTTCAATGAATTGCAGTTACAGTCCACTTGGATATTGTAATGGTTAGCATGTCTGCCTCACACGTTGAAAGCCCGTTTTTGATTCCTGGTATGAGTAAAGAGGATGGAAAAACTCTTCATTGGGGCAAGTTTCCCTGAGTACTTAGAAACTAATTGAATACTCTCTAAGCTGTGTGATAAGGATGGAGCTCTCTCTTCCAGAGTTAATGTTCCTAGATGAGAATACTGCAAGAGCATTACCTCTCTCCCAAAAGTGGTGTGGAGAAAATTTTGTGGACTTGTGAAAACAAGGAGTAGAAAAGGCTTGATATTTGATTTTTAGAAATTCTTTGTTTGAATTTTGGGTAAAAAATGTCTAAATAGCATTCAGATAAACAATGGCCAGAAAGAGTGAGAACACATTTGGAGAGAAAAAAAAAGAATTTGAAGGAGTGACCAGAATTTCAGTGTTTTATTTCCTGTTTCTTTATTAACTCAGTACACAACACTATTGTTAGTCAATCTTGTCACCCCTCTCTCTCTCCTTCTCAGGTTGCCAAATCAGCCATTTTTCGGCTAGATCTAGCTGATTTTTTCAAATTTAGTTGATTGAATCTAGTTGTCTAATTTTTTAAACTTTTATTTATTTTCATCTGATGAAGTATTGCAAACCATTTTGAATAATTTTTTTACTACTATATTTACCTTCATCTGAATTGTTGCTTTTCAATGCATTTTAGCCATCGATCCATACTGTTGATTTATTCACTCAGCTGCTGAAGGGAAACCAGTCTGAGTTTAGTTGCAATAAAAAGCAGCAACCTTTAAGATGAAGATAAATAGTAGCAAAAAATAAATAGTAATGAATAATCCTGTCAGTTTAATAAAAATGAAAGTATGATTTTTATCATTTGTACTGGACTCTTGGTGTATAGTTATTTTATTTGGCAAGCAGTCATTGATACATATGTATATAACATTTTCAGCTATAAAGTTAGCTGGGAATTGAAAAACTTTTGGCTGATTTTAGCCATTGATTGATGGTTTAGCAATAAATAACCAACAATTTTTGGCACTGCCTCAATCACACACATATACATACGTACTCACACACGCACAACCCTTTTTTTTCCTTTTTGCGTCTGTCGTCTACCCACTCAATATTGTGTCTCAATACCCTGTCTGTATCTACACACTAATCTAATGATGTATATAAAAGAATACCTTGAATAGTGTGAGTTTTGATGTAGCTGGGTTACAGTATTGTTGCACAAATAAATGTAACTAAGTATGTATTAAATCATGATAAGACCCAGCAGAGTGCAGTTTTCAATGGTACAGAGAAGTTTGCAACCAATTAATTGCACTGATTAAGGTATACCTGTAGTTATTGGATGCATTTCATTATAGCTGCATATACTTCTCTATTTGAATGCCCTTACACACACATACACTCACACACTTCTCTGACCACTCCTTCCATCTTTTTATGCTTTTGCTTCTTTTTTTTCTTTACCTTCTCCCTTTTTCCATGTGTGTGTGTTTAATATATATATACACACAAAACCATATATAAAGCTACATACACACACTTCAATATTAAGTAATATATACACACATACACTTCCATATATTTATTCATATATATACCGAGAGAGAGAGCGAGAGAAATAGAAAGGTATTTGTATTCCACAAGAGGAGTCCAATAAGTGTAAGAAGTAAGGAAGGTCACACTAGTTGGAAATAAGTCTGTATTTTCCAAGTTGGATGTATAGTGAAAAAGTTAGTGTTCAAAGTTGTATTTCCTCTTTTTTGGTAGCTGAAAATATGACTTCAAATGCTAACCTTTCACCAAACGAATCCAAGTTATGAGATACAAATTTATTTCCATCCAGTGTTGCTATTCCTTACTTATATATATACACACATACCCACACTTCTGTACACTCACACACATTGATGCACATTATTATAGCCTCTTGCATTTCTCTACTTGAATGCTCTCACACACACGCACACACACTTCTGACCACTCCTTCCATGCTTTTGCCTGTTTGGTTTTCTCTCTCTTTATTTCCCTCCCTCCCTCTTTTAGCCCTTCTACTGAAACAGAATTGATCACCCTTCCTGGTCAGTGGACTACAATTTTTCTACTCACTTTGTGTTCCTGTTGAGATTTTATTCTTGTTCCAACTCTTGATATGATGAACTCGCTATAATCACCACTGACTCATTTTGTCTATTTATACCCTTCATAAGTTTAAATCCTTCCCTAACTGAGGATTGTGAGACTATTTCTCAGTGAAGAATAGGTTTTCAAGTTGCTTGTCTTGAAGCAAGTACCAGCTATAATAACTAACAACTGGAATTACTACTACTATTCACAACTATCTGTTATTTATTACTACTTCAATGGCAACTGCTACATATGATGATCTTTACAAACCCAGCAAGGTAAGAAGTAATTTTATTATTTCTAAATGTTAGGTTTGATCCCTACTTTTAAGCCCTCTAAACTTATAATAGCTTTCTCTCTCTCTCTTCCCCCATACTTCAGCACATTTTGTTTCGCTCTCGTATTTTAAACCTATGATCCCCTAAACTTTTTAGGCTATTGACTCCCTCATGGAATCCTTGATTCCTTGTCAACTTTTTGGCATACACAAAAATAAATTGAAAAATAAATTTTCATTGAGGTTTGTTTTATTTATTTATTCCCCCTTTTTTTTTAAAGGGCAAATTTGAACAAAACTAAACGTAGCTTCTTTTATTTCATAGCAGAAAGAAACAATAATATAGATGTATGAAAAATTTGTTGATGAAACCATCAGATATAACTATGTTATTATCAATGTTTCAGTAAACAGTATAAAATAGACAATAATAATTATCCATGTGTGTAATATATATCAGCAAGTTGTATTTTATATATTTTTATTTTGTATATGTATATCAACTTCTGGCTCCATAAGTTCAATCCACAGCATTTATCAACCCCCTTTTGACCCCCAGGCATTTATTGACCCCTTGGGTAATCTCATTGACTCCCAGGAGTCAATAGCAACCACTTCAGAGACCTATTTTGAATCACTGCTTAAAAGCAAAAACCTGCCTTAGCCCTCTGGATTTTTTAAAATACTTTATCAAAAGTACTTATTGGAAGTGTACAGTGGGGTAATGGTTACTGCCGCGGAAAACAGAATCAGCAGATCAATTTTGAGTTTCGGCCAAGACTGTTTCAATCAATTCAATCTAGTGACCTTGGGGAAGGCATGAATTTACTTCTCCCTCAAGCTGTCAGTTAATAGCAAGACAGTTGTAGCCCTTTAAGGCAGTCAGTGGTTACTCAAACAGAAAAAACTTGAAGCTTGGCAGTTGTCATAGCTTGTCCTAAGCATGCGTGAAAGTGGCAAGGATAGCTGGATATGTACATAGCTTCCCTGGGCAAAAGAAATGTGAGTTTGAATCTCATTCTTTACTTTCAATCCATACTGATCAATCTTTGATCAATGTTTCTTTGTTAGAATAGCAATGATTACAAAATTGAACTTTTTTACTCTTCTGGTGACCATGAAGAATACCAAATTTGTTGTCTGAAACTGAGAGGTGAGTCAATGTCATTATTCCATTGGTTATTCCGACCAGTATCCTCACCCTTACTGTTTTTATTATGTTGGGTCATTCCATACTAAGTTATCCAATTTTAAGAAAGTGCCCCATTCAGATTTTGCTCTTATTTGGACTACAGGTTCTTCTGGGTCTGAAATGAAGTCTTGTAGAATTTTAGCTTAAAATCGTCTATCATTAAGTCTCTCTAGATCCAAAAACAATGACCACTTGGTTCAGTACGGTGATGGCCAAATTATTTTTTCCACTTTCCACAATCCACCATTCCATAACAGGATCTTCAACTGCACTGAAAATTGGTTCTCAGAATCAACTTTTTATGTTGATTTTGAGAACGTTATCAGCCTAGCTTTAGAGGATGTCAAAGTGGACTCCGAGTTTCATTTCAAGCTATTTTTTGAGTAATCATAACTCGGGACCTGGCCCACCTCCTGAGCACTGTCTGGCAAGAGAGTTAATAGTATCAATGCACTTCGAAACAGCAGAGACTGGATTTTTCAGCTTTTATAGATCTTCTGGTATAAGGTCTCAAAAATTGGGTAAAAAAACATGAATGAGAATACTAGTTTATTACTAATTGGATAATGGCTCCCCAACTTTCTCAGCTGTAGACATGAACCAGTGAATCAGGGTTCCGGTATCTATAATTTCTACTATTTGGTCATCTGGCTAATTTTCTGACCATCACTTTCTGCTAATCTCATTTCCCACCTGCAGAAATTGATTTATTCATACTTACAATATTTAGTTTTATGTCTTTTTTTTTAATGCAATATTCATGTGAGAATATCTTTTGATTATCAAGGAACCTTGCTATATTTATGTTATTGGGTCTTCAGGGAAACTGGTTTCTTTTTGTCACTCACAACTTTTCACTATGTCACTTGAAACTGTATGAAAATCAGTTCATTGATAGACTCGACACAAGGGTTTCGATGTTCCAATATATTTCAGACTATTGTCTTGATGTATGAAATATCTTCCTATCATAGGAAATTCCTGGATCTGCCCCAAAATTCAATCAATTCCTCCTTAGCCAATTCCACAAAAGGTCATTGAAATTCATTGAGAACTTTTGGAGATATATTGTTAAAAAGTGGTTCCCAGAAATATTTTGTCGCAGAACACATACCTATTTATTTTCGGACAACCCCCTCCACCCTAATTTTAGTTAGACATTGAATAAAACAAAAAAAATTTCAGAGTGAAAAATTCATTCATGTAAAAAAAACATCAATAGTTTGGCTGCGCTTGGGTCAAACCCCTTCGCTTCATAAAAATCTAAAAGGTAAAGAGAATTCATTTCTCCATACAGTATTATGCCGAAACTGCATGTCCCATTTCAACTCCTTCATTTGTAGTTCCTGTAAATGGGGTTTGCAAACTAGCAAAACAAATCACCTGAGTAGAAAGAGTGAATTCATCAGTTTTTGTATAAGTCGCTCTTATTTGTGCACGATTTTGTTGGTGAGGTCATTATCATCATCATTGTTGAGGCTAACAGAAATAAAGTCAAAACTTGACAATACTTGGAGTTTGAAAAAAAAACAACTATTTTTGATTGTTTTGAAATGTTATTGTTCTGAGAAAAATCATTAAAAACATATTAACACAGAATTTTATTAAAAGACACCTTATTTTACTGAACCCCAGAGTTGTCATGTTTTAGAGTAAGGGGTTCAATTCAATATACAATTACAATGCGGAACTGGACCCTGATTTTATGGCCACTTTGATTTACATCATTCAGAGAATTGAAGAAATTCTCTGTAGTCAACTTTTCTTATCCTGACCTTATATTGGTACTATGAAAATACTATTAGTACAGGCATCTTCCAATACAATGCAGTTTGCGGTATCAAAGACACTATTATTACATTTCTCGAAGTGTCCCATGTATAGAACTGTTTGCCATATATGATTTTATATATATATATATATATATGTATTGAAACTGAATCTTCTCAGCCTGTCACAGGAAAGTGATGTAAGTAAAAGACTTCTTGCATTGTAGTAATGGCAGGTGGACCCTTTCTTTGAATTTATGTCCTTGTTTTTTAATAGAGAAACACTATTTATTTTTTCTCTTAAAAAAATAAGAAGGCTTTTGTTTGCAAAATATCAACTCAAATATTCAACTCTGTATAGAAAAAAAACATGTGTTGTATGAAATTCTTACAGAAAGTATTTGGTTGCTTTAGTCACAGCGTTTCAGCCATTGTACCCTTCTGGCATTCTTCAGGTATTTCAAAATGAACTGTCCATTTTACCCATGGGGGTTGATTGTTCTCATTTTGCTGTCTATGCTAGACATAACTTGTATCTGTTGATTCTTCCTTGAACCAGAACATATAACTTTTTAGTGCTACCCAACCCAGGGATTGAACTCTTGACTACCAGCTTACTAGATATGCCTAACTAACACTTTCAACCATTAGACCCTAGATTGGCAAACTTTTTTTTAGAGATTGGAAATGTTTTTATGTCATGTGGTCCAAAGAGAATTAAAACAATGGAACTGATCATACAAGGCTATTGAAACAGGGTGTAAATTACTTATTGGTTGCTTTCTTTTCATTGTAGGCATGAACATCAATGTATTTATCAATGAGAACAATGAAAATTTTTAGGGTGGAGCAAAATATTGTTTGATTGTGGTTAAATTTTGTATATATTAATTGAATTGCAGGAATGTGTCGAGTTCAAACATCAATTTGTTTAAGGCCGATGCAAAAATAAGACTTTTGCTTTATTTTTCTGTACTGAATTGTACTCTTTGCTAACCAAAGATAGATTCAGAAAACTAAGAATTTTTACATGAAACGTCGCATATTCAATGAAGATTGTGGGCTGAATTCTGCCTGCTGACTTCAATTAGCTGATCACTATTCGAGACCATTGTCCCATAGAAAGTGGCTGTTAGATGCAACAGTAGAAACGCTGTTACTATAAAAACCAAGAGGAAGACAGTAATCCTAATAAAATAAGTGTATAATAATAATGATAATGATAATTCTTACCCTAGAAAATCAGGCAAAGCTTACCTCTGTTGTTTTTTTACAATGTTTTGGTTGATGTATTCTTTGAGTGTATGTTGAATCTAATGGTCTTTTCAAGTTTATTTTTTATTTTCTAAACAAGAACAACAGTGTAACAAGCTTACAACTAAATGCCTAGGAGCAATATTATCTTAGCTACTGCTCACTGCAACTTGTCCAAACCCTATAACAGTCCATATAAAGCATGCAAGGGCTACCTTTTTGATCTAACCGGCCAAATGAGACATTTTTCATCTTCAATCAGGCCACACATTTACTTGGAAAAAAAATGTTGATTATATTACAGAAAGCCTACTCAGTTTCTACTTTAGAGAAACATGTAAATTACAATTATTATACTATTGATTTGTGAAGCCAAAGCAATAATAATTTTGCAATATAAACTGTAAAATGGTCTCTCAAAGAAAAATTATTTCAAATCCATGAGCCACAAAAAATGTTTCTATGAGGCAAATCTGACCATATGTTAGATAGAACTTTAGAAGATGCACCTCCCCAAGTCTGGATACAGCGTAATATTTGCAAGTTTGAGTTTGTTTTTGGATTTGATGACAGTCTCATTTACAAGATTATATGGTCTGATGAAAGTGAACTGGAAGGACTATTGGGAGTTATTCACCTGAAAAACTTGTCATCCAGGTGTGTTTCACAACTGTGTCACGATTCTGACAATTTGTAGAATGTGGGAGAACTTGCCTTGCTTCAGCTCAATTCACCCTCCTCACCCTACAGGAAATGTAGAAATAGGTGTAAACCCCCTCTCCTCTTCTTCCTGTTCTTTTTCCATCAACTGCCCTTCCTCTCTCTCCTTTTGCCCAATCCTCTCCTCTCTCTCTCCCTTTTCTCACTCCTCTCTCCTTTTCCTATTATATTTAAGACGGAAGAACTGATAGGCTGTATTATTTCATAAATTGTTGGATAAATTACTTCCTACTCAAAAGTACTTCACTAATTTTGGCTTAGTCCATCAAGAGGTCACAGAGTCTCAGTAGACTGACATCCAGTGGAGATTGTATTAACTAAGTAGGCCTATTGACTTTTTTATGTTTACAAACAAAGCATAAGTTACCTTATTTAGTGGTTAGAACAGAAAATTTTATAAAAAGAAAAAATGCAGTTAACCACAGCATCATAATTAGATAGCTTACTTCAGCTGGGCAACCCAAAGGATGATCAGGCATTTTCATGCTCCGCAGATTTGTACAAAACCAAAATTGCATTGTTAAATTTAGTACCCACTAATGTACCAATACACTAAATTTGGGCCCCTGGTCCATGTACTATGTCTGCAATGTAGAGACAATATTTGTAATTCATGTGTGTGTTCATCAACAAATTAGAAGCCTAATGATGGTTAAAGAAAAAAAAAAAGCATCCGGTTTACACAGCAAATTTATTTTTCAACATAATCTCCTTCCTTTTCAATGCACTTGACCCAATACTTGTCTATGGATTGAACATAATTCATTGAAAATTTCAGATCAAATAACTTTCAGGATACAGACTTAATGATCCATCCCTTTGTGTGTATGTGTGTGTTATTGTTGGCTTGCTCCTTATTTGCAAGGATCAGGGGAGGACGGTCTGTCTATCCTCTATAGGCTTGAAGGTCTTTGCTCCAAGATTTGTAGACCTTTTCTCAATTCAATTGGTATATGAAGATGGAAGACCTGTCTACTATTTTGATCTAGCCTCCCGTTTTGAATCTGTTCTGCTTTTTCTAATCTAGAATAGAAAATTTTCTTGAAAGTTTTTTTAACCACTCTGTTCATGTGTGACATTATGTTTTGATATCAAGAAAATTGGCTGTAAGATATAGTTTTTTAATTGGTCCACTAAAGAATGTTTTAGTGTAAGTCATTCCATCTAGAACTTGTTTTTATATATATATATATATATATATATATATATATATATATATATATATATATATATATATATACTGGTGAAATATATCTTTAGTGCTCCCAATAAAGCTTTCATCAGATGATGATGACGACGACGACGACTCTAGGTTTGGACATCTTTTTAGGCGTTGTGATGCTGAAACATCATTATCTCTAGCCCAGGGTAGCCGAGCAGTATCTCTCACTACCCCGATACTTTGTTGCTTGAACATTTTTGTCTTATGATATGCTTACTGCACCAAACAGGATGCTGCCTCTGTCCCAGTTCCGTAATTTATTTCCTTTTATCTGAGTTGTTTATTCCAAGAAACCTCAAATAATCTTGAAATGCCTCAAAACTCAATGAAAATGTATAATACCATCAACTGTTTCCTTCATATTCACATTTTAGAGCTTCATATGTTTTCACTATGTGTGTATGTATATAATTCAGTCCAAGGTTAATGATCTTGGCATAACTCGAAGAATTTAAAGATATCATTAGTTGGTTTACTGATACAACAGATTCAATATTCACATGGATAAACTCACAATAGGTATGACACGAACAGTAAGTCACATCTGTTGTTATACTTACTGATCCCTCATTGTCAAATACGTTTTTGGGGTAATCTATGTAAGTAAGCCCTGTGTTTAAAAAAAATTAAATGATGTTTAGTATAAAATGACATCCATCTACAATACATCATAATTATACCCTGTATAAAATAACAAACTACATGTATTATGACACAGCCCTAAAAATGATGAAACAAAGCTTCTGAAGTGAAGAGCTCGTATTTGTTACTTGGAAGATTTACATGTCTTGAGGTGAAGGGTTGTCAGAATTGTCATCTTCTTCATCTTGGAAGGTGACAGAAATATCAGGAACTTATGATGACAATAGCAACACATCTGACATTGAAGACACCAGATTCCAAGTGGTGACTACTCTGTTCCATGCTTCTTAGCCATCTTTTAAACAGCTTTTGGAGTCTGCTGCCTCTTTGGAGGAGTACTCTTATGTTATGGCTGACCTGGGTAGATGAACCACAGAATGTGAATACTCAGTAGTTGATAGAAGCCTACACTGACTATAGAGTACTACTGTACATAATAATAATAATAATAATACATATACTTATAGTTGGTTCCCTACATTTTCATTTAACTCTGAATTATTTTTCACTATTTCCCAACTGAGTATAGAAAAACTCTCCCAAAAGTCAAAGGGAGGTAATCTTACTCAGTTATTATTTTCTGTTGCTATATAATTCAAATTTTTTGATATGAATTTAAAAGTTAATTTTCTCTTTTTTCCAACAGGACACAGATCTCCAACAGAAGATTGACCATGAGATCAAAATGCGAGAAGGTACGACCAAATTACTGGCCGCTGCCAAGAACCCGTCCCAGAAGCTGGAGGCTGCCAAGAATCTCATCACCACCAATTCTCGTATCATCAATTACATGAGAGAATTGCAGAGACGTACAACTGCTGAGGTGATGGGCAAAAATATGTAAGTACAACTTACATCTGCTAAGACAGATATAACTCTGGGGTGGGGTATGAGCCGGGGACTGTGGAGTTTATATCTGTATTTATATCTCCAAAATAAAAATATAACTTGAGAACAGTGTTCCTTCTAATTTTTTGTAGTCAGTAAATACAAAAATTTTATGTTCAATGTTTTTTCCTGTGACAAAAGAATGCTTGTGCAAATGTAAACTTGAAATTGTTTCAGGATAGTTTTGGTACAACCTGTATTTCATGGCAAATAAAACTGTATTGACATCTATCCATAAAAAGCTATCTATGCAAATGAGTATTAGTTAAATTGTATAATTGTTTGTAGTGTCCTGGCCTAAAACTAAAGTGGATTGACGTGTATGCAATAGATTAACAGAGCTTATACAACAATTACAGGATTTTGAAATTAGATAGGCTGTTTACCAATGAAGAATACATCACAGAAATGCTGATTATTTTGAACTAAAAGAAAAAAAGAGTAAGTGTGTAAGTTTACATTGTAATAAAGTAAGTTATATTTTTACAAAATGAATTTTTTTTCTAGGAATTTTTCTTCATACCACATTATATCAATGGTGATTTTTCTCACATGACATTGTCCTAAGACTATATGTCTGATCATCATTTGAAACAGTTTGAATTGAGTTGAAAATTTGTTAAAAAAAAAAAAACTTGGAAGGAGAATGCCTGAATTATTATTTTAACTCATGATCCCTAGTGCTGATCCAGATATAAATAATCTTGTCATATATTACAGGTATATGCTTGTGTTTTAATGTCTTGCAAGTATTATTGCATTCAATGAAATAACATATTTAGTAAAGTTTTCATTCTATACTTTGAACTACTTTGTTTGGTTTGTTGCTCCATTAAATAAGACATCAATGAGTATTTATCATTTTTATGTGATACCAAAATGAATTAATAACAATGACACCCATCACAAATATGGTATTTGAAAAACCAACTAACTAGTTGAGAAACAGTTTGAGATTATTTTCAACAAGTGTAAATATCACTCATTATTGTGCCTATAATTATAAATATATTTATTGATCACTTCATTATGTTAGGTTACTAATTTTTTGTGCACACATTAATTTCCTTTCTGTACTGGTTGCAAAACCTGTGTACATGTGCGCATACGCACAACTTAGAGGGAACTATGCTCTTGGGAGGGGTTAGTAGAGTTTATGCCAAAAAAATAGATTTTCATTGATTTTATATCTTTACAAAGAAGCTACAAGAAGTTTGTGAAGCTTTTGTTAGGTGGTTACATATAAAATGTTGTTTTTTATTAGTAAGATGAAGGATGATGTAAATAACAGAAAATAATGGATATTCAATAAGGCAGGTGCATACAGTGCTCTGCACTCGATGTGAGTAAGTAGAGTTTTTGCACAAATTGACGACATTGATTTTGTAATAATTTTTGTAAAAACCAACCAATTTTAATGAAAATGAATAAAAGTTCAGTTTTGTGGGTACGTAATATAAATAGCTATTTTGTACCACTGCATTGATATTTCTTAATCTTATTTTATGTTAGACTATTCTTCTTCAGTATTTTTTTTTATATTAATTATATTAATGTATTATGCAAGTGCACTTTTTCTTTACTGGTCAAAATATGACACATTTGAGCAATAGCCTCTTTTCAGTAATCCTCTAGTGATGAAATGCCATCTCCATAAAATCTTTGATTTTTAGAGGTCACAAATTCAGTAAAAGCACAAATTATTGCTTCTCAATTATTGAACTACTCGTATGAAGTTCAAAATGCTCAAAAATGATAATCTCTAGGAGAAATATCAGCTGAATATGAAAGATGCTGCAAAACTTTATACCCCAATTCCTTAAACTTATAAACTATCAGCTGAGAGATGTGTGTGTGTTTAGCACTGCCACAAGTATTTTAATCAGTTCATGTGAGCCCTATTTTTACAATTCATTAACCTTTCCAATTGCCTTGAGATGACATGATATTGTCACTATTAAAATCCAGTAAGTGCTGTAGTGTGTGGGTCATTGGCTGTTGCTTTCGATATATTTCTTCATCATTAGGAAGAGGGTTATTTTTGGTATCTAAATTTTACAGACCTAAATCTATTGAACCAATGCTGAACAGTTTGCACTGTGGTAGTGTTCACTCAAAATGCTTTGTCAACATTATCAGCAGGCTTGTGTCCCAATTTGAAATTGTACTTGAAAATTGATCTGCTTGGATAAGCACCATTACTCCAATAATGAATCATATCTATTTATATTTAATCTGTAGAAAATGCAATTATATTGATAAATCTATCATACTAGCATTATTATGATGTTACAAAAACCTTTGACATTTCATGTGTGACAATAGAATGAATTAAAAAAATTTTATGAAGTTAACTATTTTTTTGTTTTCTCTAGAATAATATGTGCTAGAAATGGGAAACACTATTATTTCACCATTTTTATGATATTTTGATTTCGTCCATATTGTTTTCATTAATGTTTGTCTCTGTGTATGTGTTGTCTCTCTCACTCTCTCTCTGCGTGAGCATGTGTGTGTGTGTGTGTCGACAAGCAGCATAACAGGATTATTTGTATGTAAGTAAGTGCAAATTGATTGTTGTACAATGTCATAGGAGATGAAAACATTTTCTTGCTTCTTTTCTAATTAAATATTTCTTCTTTTGTTCAGGTCAGTTGAAGGCAACCAGTCACCATGTAAAGCTCAAGTCAGTGTCTCAGGTAAGAAACAACAGCTTTTCGTTTCTTCTAATTATGCACAGTCACGCTTCAGAAGAATCAAATTGAAATGCTTCAATGCCTAGATGAGTCATATTGTCAAAACATCTTTTTTTTCTAATTCATACAAGGTTTGTCTATAAAGTATCCTGCCATTTGATATTAACAAAAAAAATAGCCTACCTAGGGCAATGTTGTTTTAGTCCCCTTGAAATATTCCCTTTGGGACCTCACTCAATTATTCCAGCATCGCTTCTTCCACACTTCAATACAACAGTCTGCAAATTCCTCTTTTGGGAGTTGTCTCATCACATTCTCCTCAATCTCGTCCACAGTCTGGTATCTGCTTGGGCAAAGCCAAATCTGATATGTAGATGGGCTAACAGACCTACTTGGTGCGGTGTTCTGCCAAAAATCCCAGCACGAAACGTAGTAAATGCATTGGTCACACAAGCTCGCTCAGTGAAAACTCACTACTGCTTGAGTTAACCCACTGGAGTGTGTTCACTCATGTCCTGCAAGGCTCCCTCTGATTGGTTGCTAAGTTACATCAAGACCGTGCAGCCAGTTCTCAAGATTTTCAAAATGACTGGATACTTTCCAGCAGACCTTGTACTACCTGTGCTTTGTCCTCAATAATACTGTACTCATTCAACATAATTTACTGGTTCGTGTATGATACTTACATAGATGCTTATTTCATGAATTCTTTATTTTACTTGAAAATTGCCTGTCCATATCCCTTCTTTTTTTTTTTTTTCAATTGTAAAATAATCTAATTTCCGATTTTCTATTGCTTTGTCATAACAGAAAAACAGTTTTTGCTGAAAATATCATTTTTCCTTATAATTTTTCATTTCAGATATAAGGATTCCTCTTATGTGGAAAGACACAGACCATTTTAAGAATAAAGGAGGTTGGTTTC
The DNA here is from genome assembly GCA_963457665.1 of Thysanoteuthis rhombus. NCBI lineage: Eukaryota > Metazoa > Mollusca > Cephalopoda > Oegopsida > Thysanoteuthidae > Thysanoteuthis > Thysanoteuthis major. The sequence continues at coordinate 13,252,306 of OY735214.1, forward strand.
GTTTTTCTTTTTCATATCAATTTGTATGCTATTTATTTGTATTTCCTAGATGACTAATATATTATTCATTAGCATAGTATCTGTTGAAAATGACTGGATTATTTATGGAGGGATGAATTATGCAAATACATGTTTTAGTATAAATGTTTTCCCAGCACTGATGGATTTTCTTCTGTCCCCTTAATATTCCATTCATTGTATGTAAGAAAAAAAATATCATTGAATTCTATTTTCATTTTTCTTTTTTTTCTAGTTCTCCACTCAGATAGTGTAAAGGTTAGCATGTATGCCTCATGTGCAGAAGATTGTGGGTTCAATTCCTAGGGCAAATTTCCCCGTGTGTTCAGCAACTAATTGAGTATTAGGTTAGAAGTATCCTGCTGAAGAAGAGATCATAAAAACTTGTATATGAAGTCCTGGTCTCAACCAGACTTGCAACTTGCAAAGATCACTGAGCTAGTGCATGCAACTGAAATTGGGACTTAATCCATTTGAAGTTGTCTCTTGAAAGATGTGATGCTATATCTCACCTAACCTCTCTGAAATTGATATCCCAATAATAATGAATGAATGAATGAATGGAACTAATTATAAGTTGAAAAAAAATCGGTGATTGAAGATTTTAAACTTTTAAAGTTACATTTGTTTTATTAAAATGTCTTTATATTTGCATATTAATTTCACCCCATGTTCAATGAGATATTTTAGAAGTATATTTTGCTAAGACTTATTGATAGGAGTATGCCAAAAAAGGAGCTTCTTTAGCACAAATTGCAAATAGCTTTAATCAAGGTGAAGGAAGTAATGTGTCACATTGCACAGTACAGTGATCCTTAATGCATAGCCACAGGCCACTCAGAGTAACCATGATAACCAATGTTCATCACTGAAAGGGACAGCTGTTATCATTACCAGTGTAAGGGCGCTTATTCATTTGTTGATAATGACAAAATAACCTAATAAGGGCATTGCAGCCTGTTTTCCTTTGGAATACTCTCCTTGGGACCTCACATACTTAATCAAAATATTTGCAAAGTCCTCTTTCAGGATTGCCATAAAATTGTCTACAGTTTGAAAGCTCCCTTTCAATGGCAATTTTGGCTTTGAGAAGAAGTTGCAGGAGGACAAATCTGGATTGTAGATAAGGCTAATAATCTTTACCAATGTGATGTTTTGTCAGAAAGTCTGTAGACTTGTTCATTGTGAATGTGACGGTCATACTGTACTCAAATTCACTCAATGGTGTCTCATTGTTGACTGAGTAACCCAATGGAAGATGTCTGTCAATGCATACACTGTAAGGTCCCCTCTGACTGGTTGCCAAGTTGCATCAAAGCTTCATAACTGGTTCTCAAGATTTTCAAAATGTCAGTATATTTTCCTGACAGACTCCACTCATGCAGTGTGATATTCAACCTCATAGATTGCAAGTTGAAATTTCAAGGTTTACTTTAGGGAAAAATGTGACATCTTTGACAAACGGGAATGTGGTATATTTTCTATGCAAGAATTGAAGGATTAATTACTTTTTTACTCATCGGTTTCAGATCATCGTCGTTATGCCGTTTTCTGCCTGATAAAGATTGGCACAGAAATCTATGACACAAGTTTGATATCAAACGTTGATCGTAGTATGACAGATATATCATTTGATGATGTCATTGTATTGTAAGTATTGTCTTCTTTAATTGTATTTTAGTTCCTTGAATTCTTCTATAAATAATAGAATTAAATGTACTGGACTAATTGATAATTATATTTTATGATATATCAATGCTTCTGCTTGAAAATGAATCACTATAGTCTAGTTGCATCATTTTTGTCAGTATACCCCTAATCTCTAAGCATATCTCTCACCCTAGACTCTACTAACCCACCTACCCAACCCTGACTCTTCAGACAGTATACAAGGTTACATAGAGCAATAAATGGCTTGGCAAAATCAAAGACCTGACTGACTTGAGTTGTCAGTTTAATATAGTAATGGTTGTTACAGAACCAGTGGAACGAAAAGGGTTGTAATTTTCATTTTTTAAAAAATGAGAATTGAACCATATACTTATTTACTTTCTCTCTCATTCCAACCATTTTTCCACAAATGGCTTAATGTCATAACGCCACAGTAGATTATTATTGTAAATAGTGCACCCTGTTAAATATGTATAAAAAAGAGACGTTTTTGGAAGCACTACATGTTGATTTTTAAGGCTCCATGCCAAAAACTGTGACCAGGAACACTGGTACAGACTGAAAAGTGAAGAATACTTGGCCACTATCTTTCCTTTTTTTTTTTTTTTTTGTTTGGTCAGGTGAGTGTCAATATAAAACTGATTAATCATCAAATGCATATCAAATTATTGAAAATGCTTATTAAAATAATATATCAAAATCCCCAAAACGGTTACATGGTAAACAACTGATGATTCCTACTAGAGATAATTTATACATTGTACCATAATTATGAAATATATGTGAAACAGGGGAAAAACACTGGAGAAAATTACATAAATTGCATTGACAGATATTGGGAAATAGGTGACTGAACTGACACAAAAAAAGGAGTTTTTTAATGTTCAATGTTTAAAGCTGTAAAGCTTTCTAGACTACACTATAATATATCATCAATATCATGTCATTACTTTTGTCTTTTTTTCAAAATTTTTTTATAGTAAGATGAAAATAGTAAATATCTTATCAAGATATGACCCATTTAAAGCAATAACTTTCTTCCCAAAGTTCAATAGTCTCAAATTCAGCAAAAGCATAAATTATGGGTTCCTTATTATTGAACCTTTTATTTGAAAATATGATGTGTCGGTGAAATTTCCAATAATAATTAGCGTAAATGATTTCTTTTTCTTCTTTCAGTGAAAATGTCCCAAACGATTACAAATGCACATTGGAGGTTTATTGTCACAAACTGCATGAAGATCTGACGATTGCGAGCACGCCCAAAAAGATTCGAAAAAAGTTCAATGATTTCTCAGGTTCTGTTGGCAGGAATGTTGGAAAGAGATTATCGGGACTAGTGAGTGTTTCTTTTTTGTTTTGTTTTTTTTTTTTGCTGTTTGTTTCTATTTCTCTGCTGCCCTTTACACTACACTCAGCACACTCACACACCATCCACCATGTTTTATTTATTTCATTTTTTCCTGAAGCAGCCATACAATGAATGGAAGCTCAATAAGATTGAGAATTCAGTTTTTTTATGGAAATCTAATATTGATATCTTTCTGCATGTGTGTATGTGTTTGTGTGTGTATATATATATATATATATATATATACATATATATATATATTTATATATATATATATATATATATATATATATATATATATATAAAATTATTTTATCAAAATTCCAGTTTGATAATTGCTCTTTAGCATGCACTAGTGTAACTGAAATTCATTTTCCGTATCATTCAATTGATTATATATATATATAGAGAGAGAGAGAGAGAGAGAGAGAAATATCTTTAGGACTGGAACCTAATGATGAAAAATGTTTGTTTTTTTAAGTAACAAAGATTTATTTTTCAGTATAATCTCCGGCTAAGATTCTTTTTTATACACCACACATTTCTCAAAAAAAAAGCTTGAATACTTTCAGTCCATTAGATCCTTGATATTTGTCAGGTTTTAGAAAATCAATTCAATAGAATTGGTGTAACCAATACATAAATATAAATCTTGATAACAACTGTGGCATTTTTACTTTAAAGGAAGCCACTTATTATAATCATGGAAAATTTTGTCAAACAGTCATTGTTACCAAAATAAGTCGGTTTTTAACACTTTTAGAATCAATGGAAAAATCATTATTTTTTATATAAAATTGTGTATAACAATGAATTTAACAACATAATTATGAATTTTTAATAATGAATGCAAATTTTTCCAATTTTCATTGCAGCTACTTATTACTATCTAAAAGACCCTGTCTCTAATTGATTACAATAAGCGGATTCTGCTAGCTATTCTTATTTTGTAAACCTTAAGAATGATTGGTGTTTACTCTTTGATGCATGTAAAATATTGAATGCTAATTTCTTGAACCATTTCATACTGCTTCTAAACACAGTGAAACTCTTCAATAAATGGAATTTTTTTTTCAAATAGAACTGTTTTGTGAATTGAAGGGAAAAAAATCTTCAATTTACCTAATGGTGCAAGGTAACTAAAATCAAAAGTCTTTCCTCTTGATTCAACTTTTTTTTCAATGAATTCAAAAGTTGAACTGGGGAAAATTAGATGTAAATGCCTAGAAAAGGAATTTTGATCTCTGGTGATGAATCTATGAATTTTAATGCGGGACATTGTCTTTTTCTTTCAGAGTGATGCTGACATTCTTGGAAATATGGTGTTGTAAGTAGAATTCTTTTCTTTCCACTACCCTCATTTGTTTTTATCTCTTTTTGTTGTGGAGTTGAAGAAGGAATCCACCTTCTCTATTTCAACTTTCAAATTCTGGAATAATAAACATCTTATTTAACCCAGGGATAGATAATTAAGATTGTCCAAGACTTTGTTTATTTTGGGGAAGAAATATTGTTCGTTGTTTTCTGTTTTTGTAAGAACTTCTGAGACAATCCAATGTTACTATTATAGATTGGTACATTCAAACTAGTTTCCTTGCCTTTTTAAAGAAATATTTTTCAAGTATTTGATTTATATGTTTGCCAGAACTGAAGACAATGATGATTCCATAGCTAGGCCTTCCTATTGATATTTACCAGATACCAATTGGAAGTAAGATGTACTACCTAACAATTTCAGGGAGCTTAAGGCACAAAATAACTTCCTTGAAAATAGATCAAATTGATAGAAAATGAAATTCTTTGTTCATTTATATTAACATTTCCAATAGGTTATCTATTCAGATATTAATACATTACCCCAAATTCTGGGTTGGATTCTTGTTCATCTCGAACTACAATAACAGTCTCAACTGTTGGAATCTTGGTGAACAGGCTCACCAAAGACTAGGAAACATGTCTGGATGAATTAATAGTCATCAGAGAGAGGTGTTTTGTTTTCTTTTTCTATTTTCTCTTTGTATTTCTAATGATTTAGAATTCAAAGTAATTGAAATTGTATTTATCAAGGCAGAGGATTGATGTGTTTGTTGTATATTTGATGTCATCATTTGATTTGAGGCATAATTATTCTTTCCCTTATTATTTGATTTCTTTATCTTTTTCATTAGGGGACCCAAATTTGAACTTGTCACAAAAGGTTCCCTGACCTTGGCTGATGCGGATGATACAGTGAGGACCTATGACCTGACCATGGAACCAACCGCAGGTAAGGAAATCCTCCTCTAATCATTTACCCTGTCAAATAGGTTGGGTTGAGATTTTAAGATAAGCTGTTCTCAGAATCACAGGTAAATTTTCTTTTTCTCTTTCTGTCCTCATCTTTTTTTTCTATATACAAATGATTAACTGATAATAGATTTTGCACTGGACAAAATTTCTCCTGAAGAAGACCAGAGAATGAACTGATTGGAATATCAGAAAAAATGATGAGATTCATCCCTCTGAAAATATCTTGTTGGACAGTCACAAGATAATCTTTCTTGGTTGGCCTTATTGCTCAACGAGTGTATTTAATGGGCTATGACCAATATATGTATGAAAGGGACCAAAATGTACTGTATGTCCTCCTCCAGACATGCCTTTAGAGTTTGTATTTTGCATAAATTTATAAAGTTGACATTTCCTCAATTTTTTAATTTTTTGTATAAGGATTTTTTGTTGGCCTTTTCTCTTGATTTGCCCTTAATTGAGTGGTAATTGTTTTTCTTCTGCAGATGGCAATGCATATGAACTTCCATTCTTTGGTCATTATTGTTGTCGACTTGCTGCATTACCTCACTGTCTGACACAGGCAGCCATGACTGGATACCTCAATTTGCTGGTAAGTTGGAAGAGAAAATGGCAATTTCTTGAGAGTATTCTGTGTTTTGGTTTGGTAGAATTATTTTAGATAAGAGGCACACCAACTTTTATTAGTTTTCAGATCATTTCAGTACAATATCAATGATTTTTTTTCACATGTAATCACTTTAGAGTCAATAGCAGGATACACACAATGAATTCTTCAAATACCAATGAGCATTATTTAGGATTATAGTCAATCAACATCTTATTAAATCTTAAATTTTGAAACTGCTTGTAATTGACAGTGGAACTCTTCCAGCATAAAATATAGTAGAACTCATCTGTTAATTGAAGCGAAAAAGAATTGAAAAAAATCACCAAATAGTCAAAGGAAAATTATTTCAATCAAAAGCTATTATTTTGAAATTGGCATTTGATTTTTTTCATATGAAATTGAAAGTTTAATCTATAATATGAAGAGTAGAATTTTAAAGATTTTTTTAATATAAAGGCCTGCTAAATTTGTTGGTTTTTTGGTTGTTGTTTTTTTTTAACTGATCAAATAAGAGACGTTTTTGTTATATATAGAAACTGATTTGCCGTCACTTTCAATGATTGAACAACCGTAAAGTCAAAATTTTGAAGTCATATAAAAAAAATCCGTTGAATAAATATAGTCATAATAAATCATATTTATGACATCACTGGTATTTTCCACTGGAAAACATCTAAAATAGAGTAAGAAAAACATTTAGATTCTGGAAAATCTAGTGTTACTTCCACTGGAAATCATCTAAAAAGTAGTAAAGAGAAAAAAACTAGAAATTCTCCTCAACACTGATGTTATGAATAAACCAATCAAAATAACGCCTGAAAAGGTTTTAAAAAACTCCTTTTCCAAAAATCAAAAACATTTTAAAAGGGTTCTAGTGGAACACTGATGCTAATTTTCAAGTCTGTAGACAGAACTGTATGGCCAGGAGTACTGGAAGACACAAAGATATAAAAAGGGATAGAATTCTTTGCCTCTTTTGGTGGCTGCAGTTGTTCAAATATACATATTCAAGTTATTCAAATGCTGTTGAAAAGCCAATCTAGTTTTGTTTTTGTTTGCTTTGCCAGGTGGATAAAGACACCAATAAACAGAAACGTTATTGGTGTGTTTTAAAGAATCTGGAATTGGCGTGTTACCTGGCCCCTGAAGATGTTGGATACTCCCGCCCACAACTCTGCATCCCAATCACCAAGGTAATTCAAGATTTTCACTTGTTCAAATTCACATTCAAGAACCACAAATTATGGCAGATTAGTGATGTCCTCACTTCCCATGCGTACACACTAAAACTTTTTTAAGCTCATAACTGAAAGCCCCCCACCCCAACCCCCGGATGCAAGTCTGCTGAAGGGATTCTTCCTCCCTAATCACACATTATAGTGTACTCAATTAGCTGCTTAGTTCGCAGGAAAATTTGTTCTAATGTTGAGTTTTCCGCACTCTTCACTCATACCAGGAATTGAACCCGGGACCCTCTGATGGAGAGTTTTCCACACTCTTCATTCATAATGGGAATCGAACTCGGGACTCTTTGCATATGAGGCAGACGTGCTAACCATCACACTATCTGAGTTGACTCATTAGTTGATCATAGCAGCAAAAAAAGCTTCAACAAAATCAGACCAAGTTTTTTCAAATCACTGAGAATGTTTGCTAGAGAAAAATTTGAATTATTGTGTATGATTAATTTAGGAAGCATGATTTACTAAAAGAAATTTCCAGATCACTACAATTTGATTTTCTTGAATTATTTTGAATTCATATGAAAATTTGTCTCAACTGTTTCTAAGTATTTTAAAGATTGAGATGATTTAAAACTTTTAATGAAGACCCTACTCAATCTGAATTACCTCTTTGAGGCGCATTTCTTCTTCTTCCTCTTTGAACTACTTTGACATCTGTTGATCTGCTTGGGTACTGAGCAAAAATGGTGGGACAATATAAACCCCCCCCCCCATGCTCCTACTTATATGAAGATAAAACGTGGTATTAAAAATGATCTACCACGCAAATACCAATACTTTGAAAGTGGGATGAAATGTGACCCAAAATGCCTCAAAAGGTTAAGTGCTGAATATATAATGAGTGTGGATATGCGTGTTACAGTCGTTAATTACAATGACTGCAACACGCCTATCCACACTCATTATATACTAAATAGAAAAATAGTCAAAAAGAAGAAAAATTACTTATTCAACATTTAATTCAAACTTGATTGTTTTTTGTTTTTTTGGCTAGGGGGGAAGTCTGCATCTTTTCCTCTCTCTCTCTCATAACTTCCATTTTCTTGCAGAGTACCCAGGTGTCTGATGCTGACCCCCGCATCACCCAGCACCCACATACATTCCATGTCATCACGAAGACACATACAGGCAGTACAGAGCATGTGCTGTCAGCAGACTCCAAAGAAGTATCAGATAAATGGTGGGAAGGCTTCCAACAACACTTGCTTGATCAAGGTAAGTATCTTTTTTCATTACCTATTTAACTATTAATACCTTGTCATACATCACATACACACACACACAGACACACACATATATATATATATATAAAGGTAGCCCGGGTTTTACGCTGAGGATGTGTTCGTAGAGGAAGTGGTATGAACCAAATTAGCACAAAATAAATCTTTAATGTCAACATGTTGATATAATTTTTAGCTATCCTTGTACTACTGCATCAAGTACCACCAATTTGAATTTGGCCATTTTCGAATGGCTAAAAGTGACCAGATTTTTTTTTTTAATGACTCTTGGGTAGATCAAATTTCCTGGTAACAAAATAACACCGATAGATAATTGGGAAATTGGAAAACACTAGACCTGAATGAACCAAGTTGAGGACGACTGTCAAATCTCTATACCTACAATGACCGCCCCCTTGGCAGAATATAAGCCCATCAAAAGGATACCTCCACCCTAATCATGCTGCTTAGAGTGTACTCAATTAGCAGCTGAGTGTACTGGGAAATCTGTGCCAATGAAGAGTTTTCTACACTCTTCACTCACACCGGGAATCAAACCCAGGATTTTCTGCATGTGAGGCATACTAGCTAACCATTACACTGTATACAATAATGAATATAATATCCACTTATTTTAATATGTAAAATGATAGAATAAAAATTAAAAGACTACCATTCATGTTGGCATAGAGAAGAAAAAATTGGGGCAAATTTCAAGTCGGCATGAATCAAACCTGGGTAAGATTGAGGCAGCCTTTATATATTTTTGGATAGTGGGGGGGGGGGGGGGCATTCTATTGGCTGATGAAAATGACATTTTATTCATTTTCTCAACTTTTTTCCTTTAACTTTTTTAAACATATTTATTCATCCTTCAGTTCTTTTGTCTTTCTTTCTGCCTTCCTTTTTATTTTTTCTATTTTTAATTATTCATTCATCTGTTTGTATCATTCTCAACAGGGGCCACATGATGCCCTGGGGTGGGGGCATATTTGAAGGGGAGTCTATAAACTGGATTAATCGTTTATGAATTTCTGTTTATCTATTCGTGTTGTATCATTGTTTGATAAGGGTGCACTAGAACCTAAGAAGTGCTATTAATGGGGCAGGGGGCTATGGCTGAAAGGAAAAAAAAAGGTTGAAAATGGCTGCTTTTTATCATCATCATTTTATACTTTTCTTCTAATTATAGAGCCTTCTAGAAAGGAAAACATCTGCTCATGACATTTTTATCAATCTATATTTCCAAAGAAAGTATGGTAAAAATAGACTAAATTTCAGCTAATTCATGTTGCTTCAACTAACAATCAATCAAGCGGGTGGATTATTTGTAACTTTGTGAAGAGGTATTAATATTCCATATTTCGTTCAGACAATCGAATCTTGTCTTCCCATCATCCTTGGTGTTGTCAACACAACATTCAAGCCAATATATTCTTCAGCCCTTGTCAGGTATGTATAAATTCAAGAAAAAATGTGGACTATTTTTTTTTTTAAGACAAAGTTTCGTCTAGAGAAAAGAGGAAAAAGAATTTGAAAAAAAAAAAAAAAAGGTTTGCCTCTTTTCTTGAACTTATAAACCTGACAAAGGCAGAAGAATAGATAAGTTAAACCGTTGTTCATGGATGGGAAGAAGAGATTTGTGTGTTCTAACAAAAATTGGACTCCTGTGGATTGTCAATTCATTTTTCCTCAGATTTTATGTATTACCCTCAAAAGATATAACACTCTTTATTTAACCCTTAAATAGCAATAATTAACCCTTCTTCTTTCCATTATCTTTTTTCTTTTTTTTTTTTTTTTTTTTTCTTCCCTTTTTGTCTTCCACAGCTCTTTGGAAACACGCCACGGAACATATGATGGTCATCAAGAAGGCATCGCCACTCAACCTCCCATTATTTCTACGCAAGAGTTCTCTCTATGACGACACACCCATTGAAGGTAAGGGAAGAAGAAAAAGAAAAGACCCAATTTCCAAACCATGTACAATTTTTTTCCCCTCCTCTCCAAAAGATTCACAAGCTATTTATAAAGTATTTCTTTCTTCATCTATAAATGTGGCCAATACAAAAATTGGCTCCAACCAACAAATATCCAAAAGGTAAAGTTTTAGTTACTTCTATTGAATAATGCAAGGTGTGTCTAAAAATGAGATGTTTTATTGTGCTCTTTACTGAAATCTAGCAGTGACCTTGACCTTTTGCATAAAGAAAACTGCATTGTGCTGCATGGATTGGTATTTTAGCTAGATGTGCTACAGTGAAGAGTGTGTGTAGTATGCTTGTTGTCTTTTCCCCTTCTGTTTTGAATTAGGAAAAACCTTTATAAAGACTTAACTAATGTTGCAATAGGCCTATGAGGAGGATTGTTTGAGCTGTCTGCAATGACACGAGTGGTACTAACATTTCAAATCGGGAAGAACATTCACCAGAGAGGATCCTAAAGACAATGTCTCCTCATGCAGCACAAACCATTATAGATTATCACCTATTCAGAAGTTCCATGGACAGTGAAGCAATGATTTCCATGGAATGAGATGAGTTTCTCAATGTGATCATTGTCCATTAATCAGCAAGTCCACTATACACACATTCATTTTAGCACACGGGTTCTCAATCTTCTTGGAGTCACCGCCCACTTTCACGCAGAAAATTTTCCCACCACCCACCTGTAAAGTAGATATTCCAAAGAATGCCAAAAAATTTTAACCCTTACAATATGATAAGAATGAACAGCTTTTGCGTTACAAGATTCTTTAATGGAGGGTAGTAACATCAAATGTTTGACTCTCACATTACTGTTTTTAGATATCGTCAATGCGATCTCTGTGTCTGGTGCAACGGAGCTAGTGCAGACACATTGAGTTTTAAATTAGTCATCTTTAACCGAAAATCACCTCGCTTGGCTATATCTAGCCTACTTCTACTTTTAGATAGCAAAGTACTGACGTGGCTGAAACCAGCTTCTACCAAGTAGGACGTTGGGAAGGCAAGCAAAATCAACTTTAAATGCTTCCATAGATTGGGGTAAGAATTCAATATACTTTGATGATATCACAAGCCTTGTTTGCCATGGAGCCAATATCGTATTGTGGCATCATTGTCATTTTGTAACTCTATTAATACTTCCTGCATATCGTCTTTGCTATCAACCACTTGGACTTCAAATGGGTTACTGTACCAAACTGGAACAGACAATGTAATAATATCTTGGAATCACTGTACCATTTCATCATGCAATAATTGCAAATAGTCATGATAGGTAATTATATCCGCATCTACCAATTCATCTTTCAAGCTATCCAATCTTCGGAATTGGTGGAGTTGAATTCTGGAGATATTCAGCTTGTGTAGTGCCAATTTTAAAATGAAGGCAGTTTTTGACGCGTTACTATCAACAACTGTTTTTTGCTTTCCCTGCAATAATGTATTAAGATCATTATGTTTGGTAAATATGTCACTAAGGAGAAAGATATCACGTTTTGCTGAGAATTAGAGAAGCGGATTCTACAAAGTTTTTTTTAATCTCAGTTGATAGAAAATTCAATTAAAGAATTCAATTTTAGTTTTCTCACCATCTTGATAACTAACTGCAGTACACCATTGAGACTACTGTTGATATTTTTTGCTCCTAAATGCTGTCAGTAAGCCATACTCATGGGCCTGTTGAAACAGGATGCTAAATTTCAAGTTCTGGGAGAGATGAGAAACCTTTGAACTTACCTACCCTGGCAAGATGTGCAGGCCACAGTGTGGGTTAATGGGATTTTATACTCATTGAAAAACAGCTTCAGTAATTCTAAAATAGATGTACTTTTTGATTAGAGATGCAATAGATCAATGAACAGCATTTCCTCACAGATGGATTTTCATTGAAAACAACGAACATATGCCACTATCAAACATTGACTGTCCACTACAGCTGACTCATATGGAAAATTCAGAACACTTGAGAATATGAATGATATGATGTTAGACATTGTAGGCCATGTCATCTATACATCATGTAATTGTGTCATTACGAAGAGGAATTGTCCTGATAATGGTGTCAGACTTGACATGCATTTCAGTTGAGAGGACTTCTTCAATAACAGGTCGAAGTAATGCTTCTTTTATATTGTGGGACTTACTGGCCTTTGCAATGTGTAATGCAATATTGTACAACTCAATCATGCCATTATCTTGCTGTGTAGTTGCCTTCTGAAATACTGAGATCAATTTTTTCTGCTTTTTGAGTGAGGCCCCTAGTTGCAAGAAATATGATGAAAGTTTGTTCTTCTGGTCAGTATGCTTGGAATGTAAATGATACTTCAAACATGAAGGTTTCATTGCTCTGTTTCTTGAAGTTTGGGTGCACAGAAGACATGTAGGTAATTGACTTGAATCAATGAACCCATAAGATGAAAAAAACCAATGCTGTATTTGCAACAAATCTTCTTCACTGGAGGCATTAGAATGTGTACAATAATCAGTGGAAATAGAAACAATGAATTAAAAAAATTGTCTGCACGTTATACAGCCAATTGAAATATATCATTCATAAACTGATAGAAATCTTGGAATATTTATATTCAACTTGTGAGCTGTTTACACCAGTTAACCCCTCTATAACATAATTATCCTATTAAGACTAAGTTTAATCTATATGGAGGAGGTGTTTTTACCCATATCACTAATTTTGAAGCACTCCACGAGATTCTGTTGTAAACAAGCGTATGTGTTTGGCCTATCCATCTGGCTAGGAATAATGGCCTTGTAAAAATATTATTATATTTTAAAAGCTGTTGAAGATATTACAATATTTTAATGGCCATGTAAATATAATATATAACATATATCTTAATGGCTGTGCAAAGATATTACTATAATTTGATGGTTGTGCAAAGATATTAGTATATTTTGATGGCTGTATAAAGATATTACTATATCTTAATGGCCATTTAAAGATGTCACTATATCTTAATGACCGTGTAAAGAAGGTGATAAGTTGAATTCTTAGATAATCTGTAGAGATGTCAAATCTGAAAAATGTATGCCTATTTGTCTGGCCGTTTTATATCAATGAAAACATAGTGTTCTTCTACAATGGTGCCTTCATCCCCTTCAAAGTACTGCTTTTTGGACCTCACACTCTCATCTTAGCATCACTTTTATTTTGGGGGTGATTGACATCTCCTTAATCTTGTCTATAGTCTGAAATCTCTTTGGGAAAAAGGAGAAGTCACAGAAACACCAACTCTGGACTGTCAGGAGGCTGACACACCTGGGTGAGATTTTTGGCAAGAAAAACCTTACACCAGACAAAAAGATTGAGATGTCTCAGTCATTATAGATGTGATGGTCACACAGTACACAAGCTCACGTACTGGCATCTCACTGCCGACTGAGAAACCCCTCGTAAAGACTGTCTGATCATGAATGTGCAATATGGCCCCTTTGATTTGTTGCCCAGTTACATAACTGGTTCTTGTGATATTCAAAATGGCTGGACACTTAGCATACCGATCTTAGATGTGAGAATGATTATAAATTGAGTTCAAGAGAAGCCATTCATATTAATTTAGATTTTTTTTTTCTTTCTTTTTTCTGTTTTCAGATCCTGAACACCTGTGTGACTCCCTGGTTGAGAACATGGATGACACGGAGTTGACACAGATGATTAGGACTATGATGGGTGAGGCTCAACAGATCAGAGGAGAGAGCAAATAGAAGCAAAGAAATAATCTGGGGAGAGACACAGAGATGAGAAGTTGGGTGGTTTTAGACACCCTCTTGACTCTTTTTTAAGAGGTGGGGTGGGGTGGACACTTTTTAACTCTTGAATTCATGAACCACTCGGTACCACTCCTAAATGACTGAAACTCTTCCGTGAATAGAATTTAAAAAAATAATGGAACTCTTGTGAATTGATTTTTTTAGAAATAAAAAAAAATTACCTTGAGCTGCAAGGGAAGTAACTCTTGATCCGAAGTGATTCCCTCTGATGTAACATTTGATTTTTTTTCATTTTAATTTTTTTTTTTTATAGATATATATGAATTTGAGAGTTAAATCTAAAGAAAACCTTTGGAGGACCTGACAGAGAAACAGACCAGGAAGGATAAAAAAAATAAATAAATAAAGCAGTCATAGGGGTGCATTAGCTGTGCAATTTGTTTGATTAACTTTTCTCCCTCTTCTTTTGTTGAGGAGAAATTTCTTTTAATTTTTTTGACCATGAAGCAGGAAGCATTTATTCATTATGTCTTAAATTTATGAAGCACTTGAAACCGTTCCTAAACCCAATGGAACTTTTCAATGATTGGAATTTTTTTCTAAAAATGGAACCCTTAATTGAATTGAATTTGAAAAATGGATTCACCTGAAGGTGCCATGGAAGTAAATCTGATCAGAAGTTATTCCCTTGATTTAACATTTAATTTTTTTTCAATGTGAATTCAAGAGTTATATACACTCATGATAGCAATCTTATGTATATTGATATATGTACATGTATACACCTTGCCCATCTGATACTTTTATGATATAGAAGACCTGAAAGATGTACTTGAAAGTAATTTATATTTCATTTGCAGGCAGAGTGTAGTTGATTTTGGTAATATTTCAATGTTTATTCACATGATATTGTGAAAAAGATTTGACCGAACATTGAAATAATGACAAAATGATTTATCTTTGTTAGTTAATCAAATATTGATTACCTATAAGTACGTTCTTTGGAGTCAATTTCACCCTTCGTATATATACAGGGTGTCCCGTAAATAACGCCCAATTGTCTAAGAATTAATGCCAACCCTATCTAAGGGAAGCAACTACTCAAATTCTTTTAATAGTAATTTGATAATTGCTTTGTTATTGATTTGGGGGACATATAGGGTGTTACTTTCTTGACACTGTATATTTTACATAATATATATGTGCAATGAAATAGAACAAGTGTCATCCATTCAGCCTATGTGGGAAGCAGAGACTCGATGAGCTTCTTGAGGAAACTTGAGCATTTATGTTTCAGACATTAAAATTTTATCATTTCAAACTTTATTTCATATTATCTTGGTTTTATTTTTCATTAAATGAAGCATTGACTACTATTATTAATCCGTTAACTGCCAAAGGTAGCAAGTATACTAGTTATTCATTGCAAGATGAAAGCCCTGACTCACAGATAGAACTGTGTTGTCATCGATCACAATGTAATGGAAATTTTATTGTGTTTGTCAATGAGCAGCTATGACTGAAATTTCACCCATTTGCAGTTAATGGCTCAATTTTTACTAGTATTTCTTTAATCTTAATTCTCGTTCGCTTTTCATCACAACTTCTCAAACTGTATGTCTACAACCGTAAGTAAATAGCATAGATCGGAAATAAAGGATAAGCTCTCAGTTCGACTTTGACTGGCTTCCATTTTGCATATCTTTTATTTCCAACCCACACTGTTTACTAACTGCAGTAAAATTACAGTTTGCGTTGTCGTGATGAAAAGTAAATAAGAATTACAATGAAAGAAATACAAATCCGAAATTATTTGTTTCATTTTATCTTTTCAAAGCCTTCCCATAACTCATTTCTTTTAGCTTTTTTGTTTTGTTTTTTTGTATGTTTTTTCTTTGAAAAGCTCTCAGAAATAGCCTCATTAAATGCTGCACAGATTATCTGATTCCTCTGGAATAGTAGTCAATCGGAGGTGGTGTAAAAATGTTTTTGGAAATTTGTGAAACTATCTGAAAACGCACCCTATGTCTACTTCATACAGTTGAGCAAAAAGGTAAAGATTCGATTTAACTAATCTGTTGGACACAAAGAGAAGGTCAAGTTTAGCATTACATCTAGATGTAAAATCTCGCTAAAAACTTGGACATTTTTGGATTATTAAAAACTAATTTGCTAAAATCATGCTCCGGGATCTCTGTAGTCATCATTGGGTTATGTGATGACAGGCAGACAAAAAAGTCTTTTCTGTTAGAAGTTGACAAGGGAGGTAACTCTTGCTCAATCAATCAAGATAGTCATTTTTTAAATTAAAAAATATGTAAGTACTACAAATAAGCTTTTAGTTTGTTATAAAATGAATTCTGCATTAAAAATAAAAGGACATCCTGAATCCATTTACTGGAGATGATGGAAATTTGCATCACTGCAGCTCTATGATAAATGAAATTTCCGTTTAATTATGATTGATTGCCTCTCAGCTGTATCTGTGAATCAGAGCTCTCATCTTGTAACAGATTATCTTGCATTGGACAAGGACTCTTATCTTTTGAAGGATAGCTCTCAATATTCACCACCTTCCGCAGTTAATTGGTTAATTTCCTACTTGATACCAATCATCCCAATTATTATGATAGCCAAGACGATCATTATTACTATTTAGATAAGAGTTAATTACAATGATATAATTGCTCTTCACATCTTATCTTTCATTTTATGCTATCACAATTAACCTTTCTTATTTTTTAATTGGATTCTTTTTACTTGGTGTCCAAACCTGATCTGAAACACTAACCAATTTGATAAGATTTTCTTGTATGGATTTTCCGTTTCGTATGCAAGTCAATATTGACAAAGGTTTCCAAATTCAGATGACACACTGTTCACTCCAGTGCAGAAGTTGGCAAACTACAGCTGGTGACATCATTTCTTCCGGCCTGTTGACCTCATTGGATGTGTGACGTTGCATACCTGAATTCTTTGTTTTCTTAATCTATCTTTGGATTGCAAACACTAAAACTCAGAATTGGAAGATAGAGCAAAAATTGCATTTTTGCAATGGGCTCAAATAAATCAACGTTTTATGGATAGAATTTTTCTAACAATAGACATTCCTGTTGATCTGTTAATATACTCAAAATCTGAACCACGATTTGATTATTTTGTCCCAAAAAAAGATTTTCATAATTCTCATTGATTGTGCACGCATGGAAGTCATTGTAGGTATATAAATTCTATG
Organism: Thysanoteuthis rhombus; assembly: GCA_963457665.1. Taxonomy (NCBI): domain Eukaryota; kingdom Metazoa; phylum Mollusca; class Cephalopoda; order Oegopsida; family Thysanoteuthidae; genus Thysanoteuthis; species Thysanoteuthis major. The sequence continues at coordinate 13,269,658 of OY735214.1, forward strand.
ATGAGAAACATTAAAGCAATTAGAAAAACAAGCTGTTTCCATAGCCTTGTATGACCATTGTTTCCTTCTTCAATCACTTTGGCCTGGAAGAAATAAAAAACCTTTCTAATCCAGCCCGTCCCCCAAATTGCCCCCCCTACAGCCTTAGTGTATAGGCACAGAGTGCTGTTGCATTTAACAGTATGAAAAGCAACTCCACTCCATAAAACCTACTTGTTACAGACACTGCAATGCTGCACAAGGAGTCTATGGGGGAGGGGTGTTTTTGAAAATAGCTCTTATTTCCAGAAAACAAACCTATACTAGCTCCGGCTTGTACATTTTGTTGTTATAAATGCGATGGACACTTTTGAGACTTCTCATAATGTGCCCCCCTCTCCTCAAAAAAAACATGTCTTTATATCCATGTTGAATATTCATTCTTTACTTGGTTCAGTTCTCTCATTTCCCATTACTTACAGCCAGGTCAGTCAGAGGGTTCAGGAGTTAGGGAGGGGTCCTTTGGTTTATGTTACTGAGCGTAGTGTAGAGATTGGTCTCCTCCTTTCGAGGATCAACTTGATCACCAAGGGAGGCTATTATCCCCTGATGATCGGTCCTCTAGACTCTGACCCAGCTCAGTGTTGCTTAACTACAGTAATCATCCAAAACTGGTGTATCCAATTCATCTGTGTTGACAACTTGATAAAATTGTCTTTTTTAACCGCCCATCCACAGTGGTCTCCTATTTATCTGATTGAACAAATTCTCTGTCATCTGGTCAAGTCCTCCTGAATTTTTGTGGATTTGGGGAAGAAATCCCGAAATGGTTAATATTGTTTTGCATTGAATACTTAGATAACTTGTTATCATCCACCTCCCCTAATCCTGCTTGTTGGCCCTGGGGTTCCTTTGCCTCCCTTATCCCGCCTGTTGGCCCTGGGGTGTCCTCCCTCCCCCCAATTCTGCCTGTTGACTGTGAGGCAAAGTTTGCCTCCATAGATTCACATACAAAATAAGATGGAAGTTCATTGTTTTAAATATAAACATTTGTTCAACTTGAAAAAAAAAAATGAAATTTGTTTGTTCATATTCTACTTAGATGAATGAGATTATCAAACCAAATTTTTTTCCAAAATAGATTGGGGGTAGTGTGCTAAAGGAAGCCTGAAATTCAAATGGGGGGGAGGGTTAAAATCATCTCTGGTGATGGGGGAGGGGGGGAAGAGCAATGGACTAACACTGGTGAGGTGGATTGTCACTCTGCCTTTCATCATTCCCCCAGCCTCTGGGAAACATTCTCTCCTTCTACCCCCCACCCCCACTCCATCCCTACTGTGTCTCCCTCCACCCCCACTCTGTATTCTGAATTTTGCGCCGAGGGTTGGGACGCAGGGCTGCCAAAAGCTCTCCAGTGAAAGTACCAAAATAGCCACCAAAAAAAAAAAAAATTCCGAGAAAAGAACCAAATATGATAAATATATACATTTATGATACATAACTATGATAGATCATTCTATGAAAAATTAGGTAGAGAAATATACAATAAAGTCAGTTCTTCAATAAATTAGCTAATATATAATAATTGTTGAACAATATACTCACCAGTGATGCCAATTCTAGTAATTTGGAGCTAAATTGGCAACCCTGCTTTGTCTTTAGCTAAACACATCTCACTCACGCACATAACACAAAGATGTTTTAGAGTGGAATATCTTTGCGAATTTAATATGAAATCATCACTGTTTTTAGACCTTTTCATATTTTACCATGATTCTAAATCAAATTAGTTAAATTGAAGAAAAGTACCTTATTTTTATGACGTCAAACAAAAGAACCAAATTACATTAAAAGATCTGGTAGGGGAGAACTTAATTTGGCAGCCCTGTTGGGAAGTAGTTTAGCGATCGACTTATTTGGTGGGCATCTTCCTTCTCCTGTCCTAACAAGAGAGAAGGAAGCTGTGAATGAAGTTACAGTAAGATTGTGAAATCCCTGAACGTTTCAGTGATTTCATAGTTTTAATTTCAGTGTAGTAATGATTAATGAGCTTGTAATGCTGACCGTTACTACTATAATGAGTTTAATCCCTATGGAGTGCCCTACTACTGTGGCCTCGTGTCAAACTATGCTAAACTCAAGTATATTCTGCTTCATTATTTACAGTGTATATACAGCTTAGTTTGACTCTAGGCAACTGTAGTGGGGCACCCTGTGGGGATCAAACTCATTATAGTAGTAATGGTCAGTATCACAAGTTTGGTAACTGACAGTGAAATTAAGGATCTGATGAAATGGTTGAAATGTTCAGGGATTCGAAGAGATGGTTAAAATGTTCAGGGATTTTGTGAAATCACTGGTTTTACAATTTTACTCTTACAAAGTGTAAAAAAGAGGAAGATATTACAATTTGGAAGACTAAGAAAGCTTCAAGAACTTTAAAAGGAAAAAATGGAGACTTGAATCCCACACTAAAGCTTGTTACATTTGGTTATTTGAACTTTTTTTTTTTTTTTTTTTAAGAACATTGCAAAAAAAAAAAAACTAACTCAAATTAAATGTATACCAAAATCTAAAAGCCAAAAAGATGAATAAATTATCAAAAATTCTATTTGGGTGTTTGTTTTTATTTTTTAAATTTTGTACTCTATTTCACTGATAGCTTTTTCCAAAATGTATAAAAATAAAACCTTTGAACCGTATGTTAATTCTACTGAAATGGATTGATCCAGTTGGTATATTAATGACCATAATTTTCCTTTGCCTGAAGAAAAAAGGTTTGCCTCTTTCCTTGAATTATGCACCTGACGAGTACTAGAAAATACATTCGGCTGAGACGTGCTGACAACATCTAGGATGAGAAGAGATCTATTTGTCTATACTAATGTTGAAAAACACATTCGTCTGCATTATGACTGCCTTTCTCATTTTGTACACTACATTCGACAGCGGCATTAGCCAAGGGGAAGCGACTCTTGTAAGTCAAAGGAATGAGTTATGTACCTTACTTCATCAAAAGATCAACCTAATTCTGGTAATTTTTAATTATACATTTTTATTTAAAAAAAAATAATTTTGATATTGATAAAAATTTCATCAGATCAAATATGACATTAAGTATTTTTTTTAATGATTTTCTCTTATTCTAATCATTATCCTATGTATATTATAGGAAGTGTATGTTCTTCTCTTCCCTAGTGGTGCCTTATAGGCAGAGTTAATGAATTGACGTACTCCTAAAATGGAGGGGGGGGAATCATATATAACTTTGAAATTTTCCCATAGCTCCATTGAGTATGCATGCTAAATTTGGTTCGACGAATCAGACTTAGTATTATATAGAATTAGATGGAAATTTGATCGTTATCATTGGAGTGAGAGTGAATGTGTACCCCACAATTTTGAAGAAAAAATTTTTTTTTCAAAGGTGGGGAAACTATACAAATTTCACACATCCATACAGCCTATTTGGGGCCTACTGGAACTGTTTTAGGCACTAGGTCAAAAAAAGAATAGTTATCTTGAACTAACACTCACCCATTCTTGATATGCGCGTGCCACTCGAAAACCTGTGTTTAACCTGTAGAATGTTTGCCAAAAACCTGATGAAGCATTTTCTAGGATTGCGGTAGCAGATTTGCCCTGCTTCACACTCAGTTTGAAGCAGATCGCAGAGATGTTCTCGCACAACCTCACGAAATATGAGGAAATGAGATTTTGACACTGATGGTATTGAGAAAATGTGAGAATATATTAGAAATTCAAGAAATATTTTGGGTGAATGAATTCCTTGTTTGTATTGTTATCACAATGTTTCTGCTGATCCATTCTACGTCCTTCTTCAGGTGTACTATCCAAGTATAATGGTAAACAGAATTATTCTCCAAGGGTCAGACAAGTGCAGAGTTCAACCCTACTCAACAGGGGAAAAGGTATGGAAATCCTGGCCTAGCAAGGAAAGAAAGAGATATTACCCAAATCGAACATTAAAAGAGTTGCTACTATTGGAGAATGATTCTGCTTACCACCATTACGCTTGAAGAAGGCTGTAAAATGGATCGACCGGAATGTAGCGACAACAATACATACAACAAGGTGTTCAATCGTCCGAAAAATTCTTTGAATGTTATGGATCTTTCATAAAAGAATGGACGGATTAAAAATTGTACTTTGGGTTTTAAAAGTTTTGAATGCTTTTGCAAGCAGTTGTTCTTTCGTGATATTAACTGAATTTTTGTTGCTTAGCATGGCCTGAAGCTACAATCGTGAAACACTTAGTGAGGATCAAACTCTCTAAACTAACAATGATCAGTAAGAATCGTCATTGCAGTCACCTTGTTAAAGATTTTTACTAATCTTGGTCTAGTATGACTCAAGGCCAAGGTTTTCAGTTTATTTATTCTGTTACTGGTTAATCCTCTCAAGTAGAGAGTTTCTATAAAAGCCTTCTATGAGCTGAAATGGTGTTAAGCTATGCAACAATTACCATTAATTTATACGGGAAAAATCTACGAGCATTCCCAGACTCAAAAAATGGTTAGAATGGTACGCCAGTCTGAGTCATTGTAGGTTGTGGTTGTGAGAGGCACAGGAGACTAGTGTGTAGTAGGGAGAGGAGGGTGTGTACTGCCTCTATAATGGCTTGCTGCAAAACCATATTCCTGTATTTAATAACATTAGTTTGTATGGCAATATCTAAACCATACTACATTGAAATCCACACCAATCAAAACTGCATTATTTAAAGTATTACTGTATTTAGTTACATCAGTTAGTGCAGTTAAGCTATTGCTGTACTATTTCAAAACCACATTATTTAAGGTATTACTGTACTTAATTACATTAGTTTGTGCAGTAATACCTTAACCATACTACATTAAAACCCAAACTAATCAAAACAGCATTATTCAAGGTATTATAGTACTTAGTTATATCAGTTTGTACTGCAATAGTTTAATCATACCATTTCAAAACCTGCACCTATTAAAAACCACACTAGAGATTGTTGTGCTCTTTCCTTGGAATCCGGTGTAAATATCCATGTGTGCATATCTTGTCTCACCCGATGCTGTATTCTCTGTGATTTCACAAAGTGTGTTTTTTGTTGAAAAAAGACCGGCAGTGTTTAGATAGGCTTGTGGTATTTCAATCAATATCTCTGTTAAATACATTTGTGTATGGTTGTTACACATGGGATGTCGTTTGTTTTTGTTTTTTGTTTTTTTCACATCATGGTGAATCATGCTAAAGGTGAAAGGCTGACTAATGTAATTGCATTTTTTTTTTTCACTTTCAATATACATAGAGATGTAATTTATTATCGAGGGTTTTCGAGCCCTTAACAGCTGTGGTGTCTACACAAGAAGTTGGACTAATTTGCAAGTATGATTTTGAATTAGGACATCAGTGCCATGGCTTGATTAAGGTTGTTTGGAGCCTGTAACATTTGTTGTAAAGGTGACCTGAATATAAAAAATACACAATAATATTAAAAACATAATCTTTTTGTACAGTAATTAAAGCTTTATTTGTTATGCAGCCAGATAATATGACATATATGTCTGACATTTTAGTAAGTGTTATTTCATTGTTGTTTTGATCTTCGTACAGTGGCTATGACTTGAGTTTCAAATACTTTTGTATTTATGTGTCATGTATACATGACATGGATACTCCACACTCATTAATTACTGCGTAAAAAAATAACTTGAAGGTGATGATTGGTTGAAATCGCTTATCTTGAATACCCAGTCATTCATAAAAGTTGAAGGTTGCGTTGTACTATTTAATAGAACAAGTACAGAATCAGTGAATTGGAATTTATAGCTTGGAAGCATTTCGCGTGGTCCCCTTAAAAATGTGGGGTCTGTAACGTATGCTACTTTTGCCGTATGATGAATCCAGCACTGCATAACGCTGCTCAAGCTGCTGGCCTTCTCGGCTGTTTGAGGCCCACCTGTTAATTCAGGCAATTCCTTGCATTCCTTTTCCTCTCTTCTCTCTTTCAGGAGGAAAATCTATTTATAGCCTTACACCAAACCTGCCTGCTTTGTACAGCAATTCACAGATTTCACTCAGGGCCACAAAAAAAAAAAGGACAGAAAAGAAAGAATCGCTTAATGCAAAAAGAAGTTAGACAAGTCAGAAACTTTCCAAACAAAATTCAAGCACGTTTGATAAGAAAAAAAGTCCTATTGATTTTGTCTATATTTCAAGGTTTATTCACATCATCAGTGGAGCATGAAAGCACTGATTTCATTCTTCAATAATAATTAAAAAAATGAATAAAATTGAATAAACAGGTCTGGTTGGTCACTCAAAAAAAACAATGACCAACATCTTTTGACAGTATGTCATGTTGGGGGTGATTAGTGAATAATTTACTTCTCTTGTCTTCTGTTGGACAGTCTTTAGTGAATAACTTCGAATTTTCAAAAAACAAGTGTGAATGCTATATCTCTGAATTTCTGAGATGGAGTATTATTATTATTTCCATTATTATTCGGACTATCCTCATCTTGGTTGTTTTTCATACAACTACGCTAGGTATCCACATGGACACATAGCGTAGTGGTTACAGAATCAGACAAAATTACCGCAAGTAATCTGATGGTTCTAGGTTCAATCCCAGTGTGAGACAATAATAATACTACTAATGCTAAGAGGGGAGTGCAGTAAATATACCCCCGTTGGTTAAATAAAGGGTTTAGTTCGTTACTTCCCCACACCTACCAGATGATACCTGATGAAGGCCGTAGAGTACAACAGCCGAAACGTTGTATGAAAAACTACCAAGATGAGGATGGTCCGAATATTAATAGAAATAATTGTGAGTGCTGCTGAACACAAATTAAGAGACCTATTTAGCATAAACTCACTTTGCAAATTGAATTCCCCCTGCCTCTAAAGTATAAGGGAAGAATTTTTTTTAAAAAAAAGGAAGTTTTTTTTTTTAGACATAAGTTGTAAATGCTTAAATTTTCAACCCTCAAGCTACTTTGAGTATGCCTGAACACACAATGCATACATCCATGCTTACATAGTCAGCCAGACTGACTAGAAAACTGGAGAAATCTATGCTGGCAGTTTTGTTCAATGGTTTTTAAAAATTAGAAATATCTCTCAATTGAGAAGAAAAGAGTTCTTGATCAACCTCCAAATTTAATCAATTCTCCCAGAGTGCAATGCTTATTCTTCTCCAAAATAACATTGAAGTTCATCTAGAACTTATGGAAGTATTGAGTGGAGAAACTGATGAATGGCTGGACACGAGTGAATACATATACCTCTTCCAATTTTGTTAGTATGGGTGAAGGAGACCAAGTACAAACCCAGAGTCAATGAAAACCAGAAATGGTCAGATGACTTGGTGGCGGGTGGGGGGAGGGGTATAAAAGTAAAAAAAACAGGTTTGGTTGGTCAGTCAGTAGAAACCATCACGTGAACAACGTCCTCTGACAGCATTATTATTTTGTTGTTTCTCATTGCTAAACTTGACTTTTAATGACATCCTTCAAGTACGGTAATAATAAGTGTATATATTTGTGTATATTTTTGGCAAATGTACTACTTCATTCATTTTACTTATTCATTTATTATTTAGTTTGAAAAGAACCTTGGCCAGCAAGGCCGATATACCACTAATAAAAAATTAAATGAAGTTGTACGTTCGCCAAAAATAGAAACACAAACACACACACACACATACACATATATATACACACACATACATATATATGTACCACATATACTACCTGTGTATGTATATATATATATATATATATATATATATATATATATATATATATGACCAGGTAAAAATTTCTCTTGACCAGTTTCTTTTGAAAATCTCATTGAAACCACTCAAGAGTAATTTTTTTTTCTTTGGGCTGAAAAATAAAAATATGAACACAAACCTTTTCACTAAATGTCCAAGTGATTAAATATGAATTTAGCTCCAGTATGGCTTTTCCTTACTTGTTACTTATCTCTTACACTAAGATCAGCCAATCATATCATAATCACTATTTTCAGTGTCTGGGAACGCTCGAAAATTTCCCTCGTGTAGATTATTGGTAATTGCTTCTTAGCTTTACGTTATTTAGGCTTACAAAATATTTCGATGGATTGTGTCACCTTTGGAGATACACATATATATATATATATATATATATATATATATATATTTATTTATCAATATATACACTGAGGAAAACATTTATCAAATGGTTATTGTTATCAAATTGAATCAGTCCCAAATACTTTATTCAACCCTTTCAGAACAGGAAGGGCCATATGACTCATAACAATGAAATATACTTATATAGATTCATCTGACACAGCATAATCTGAATGGCTGTAAGGGCCATATGTTCCTCAGTTTTAATCCCAAATTGAAATTTTCATATCAAATAATGATAGAATTTGAATTCTCCAAAAGTATAAGAATTGTTTTTTTTTATTCATACGATGTGTATATTCAGCCCTGAAATTGTTAAAATTAAAAATTAGAATTAAAAATCGAAAAAAAATTAAATGTTAAATTTTATATTAATTTTTTATGATATCAAGTTGTTTATCATAGAGAATTAGGAACATTGTGAATTTATAACAATGAATGTATGTTGGTCCAAGTTTTAAATCCTTTGCTTAATGTTATCAACCGTTATTGTCATCTAAAATTGTGTTTCTTGAACTATGTCAGTCTCATTCGTCCCCAAGTCTTGTTCACAAAATTTCATTCACCTTTTGACTAAAAATATTTTTGATCATTTTCTATCTTATTCTACTTTGTATATGATTTTATACATAATTCATTTTGATCATTAGCAGAAATTATTAGAATTTTTCTATTTTATATCAAATGGAATTAGTAAAGAACAGTCTTTGAACTTGAAATTGGGTTGTTAGAAACAATGTTCTCCTATGTCTACCTCAAAAATTATTTTCTAAATATAGAAAAATAAAAATATTTGAGTGAATTAAGTCATTCATCCTTCATGAATCATTTACCCTTCATTCTCCACTGTAGTTTCTTCAATGGAAGACAATATAATTACATTCTCCCTTGTGTTAACCGTCAGCCTGTTTAAGACACTGATCTAAAAGACTCTCTGTAAAAGAGATCACAATAAGTGGCTTTCTCTGTGTCAAAAAACTTCAACCAAAACTGACAACAAAGGTTTCTTCAGTTTTCAAGTTTGGCTGGCTATGTATAGTATGTACAGACCTCACCAATGGAGTTACAAGGCTGAGAATTTAAACATTTACTCTTTATCATATGTATAAAAAGGGTTTGTTTATTTTTTTAGAATCAGCCCCCCCCCACACACACACACACACTCACATACCTAATATAGGTTTTCATTGGGTGGTTCAGTTTGCAAAATAAGTTTATGCTGGATTGATCCCTCATTTTGTGCCTGGTAACATTCATGCTCGTTTTTTTTTTCCTGCTAAATTCTGAATTTTTCTATCAATAGCCAGCAAAATGCATGAGTGGTAACTTATTCCTTGATCACTAATTTTTTCCAAGTTGTCAATTAATCTCCCCCAACACAGCATGCTGCCAAAAGATGTTGATCATGTTACGGTTCGTACTGAGTCTCCATATTTTTGTTGTTTCAGTGCAGAAAGCTGCTCACATCTGTATCATCCTGTACAGTCTGTTGAATAAACAGACAGACAATTATTTACATAGTCTTGCATTAGAAGACTTTTCGCTGCATGCAGATGGGAATTCTTCTGTGGAGGAGAAGGAGATAACCTTTGTGATTATTTTTAGAACAAGAAAATTTTGTCTGTTCTAAACAACCAGAAATCATAGCTGAATATCTGATTAGGTGCAAATGGGGATATTGACTTTGCCTGATTTAGTCTGGCACAAGGCCAAGTAGGTAAAAACTCAGGTAGGAAGATCATGTCGCATAAAACTTCCAAGCACAGGTGTAGCTGAAGATAGGGTGTGAACTTTGATAACACCCCCCCCCCTCCTGGCCTCCAATGGAGGGGGGGCAAAGTTTTATAAACAGTAATTCACCTACTGTATTTCTACTGACATTATACAATAACAAGAATATATATGTATATACATAAATTGCATAAATGATAATTCAGCAGTACATGTCTATTTATTGTAAATTTACCTTCTTCATCGAATCTCTTTAAATGTTGGAGGGGGCCCTTCAAGGAGTCAAGCCCACTGGGCCCCAAAATATCTAACCACACCACTGCTTATAAATATGAAAGCCTAATCTGCTTTGGAAATGCCAGTTATAACCTGGGCTCAGCTGTGCATCTTAGGAGAGGGGGGGCAGTGTCCTGGGGGCCCATACTCCCACCCCTGCTTTGTTAAAGTGCAATTAAAAAATGTATGTACATTTATATAGATATAAAGAAATAATGAATAAAAAGCCCAATTTTTTTCCATCATCCAATTATTAGAATGTCTTCCATTTTATTTTTTATGATTTTCTTATTCATTGATTCTGGGATAAATTTCTCGGACTCATTTTTTATTCTATTTTACTTTTGGGCCAATTTTAGTGCTAAAAAGTCAACTCAAATGTTGGTGAAAAATGACAGATCACATATCATTTCCTTGATTTTGATGTTGGTTCTTCTCATTTTCACATATTTATTTGTGAAAAATAATTTTTTTCCCATTTGAAACCCCACAATCCTCCGGCTCAAAATCCTGGATCCATTGCTGGGGCTTGAACACCAGTCACTGATTCACTTGGGAAATATCCAACAATCTAACTCACCTTGCAGAATTTATTGATATTTGATAAGCCTAGCATAGACTGGTCAAAGACCACCAGTTCAAGAATACCCAGGAGGATAAATTCACCCCAGTAGTAATGGTCTGCAAGATAGTTTGTTAACTACTGTCCATGGCAAGGCAGTCTTCGGTAGTAATGCATTTGTTACAGTACCCCACCACTGTGGCCTTGAGTTAAACAAAGCTAATCTTAGTAAATATCAATAGTGATTACCTAAGGTATTTATAGTATACTGGGATTTCACAAAATCCCTAGTTTTACAATCTTACTGTAATACATATCTTTGAATTCACAATCCATAAGTTTACTATATACTCTTTTATCTCCAGTAGGATTCAAGATACAAGTGATGGAGTTGTCAATGGCATAAAGCAGTGGTTTCAAAACTGGGGTCTGTGGACCACTGGGGGTCCATCAAATAATGCTCAGGGGTCCACAGCAATATTCCATCTAAACCTGACATTGTGAATCGTGTACCAGAAAAACATCATCATCCATTGCACAACGATCAAAAAACATTATTATTGTATACATACATGTTTAACTGGATTTGATTTTGATGGGTCAAAAATATCTTTTCATTGTAATTCAAAACTAAATGCAAAAACAGGGGTCCGCCTGACTATTTCCTTTATAGAAGGGTTCCTTGAGTTTTCAAAGTTTCAAGTCAACTAGCATTGAGAATTGGATTCACGAGCCTGGTTCAAACTTTGGCTGAGGCAGTTTGCGATCACTTTGCACTAATGCCCTTCGGAAAGACATGCATCCATTTCCTCCCCCCTGCTTACAAGTCATGGGGCAGTGTGGCAGGTAAACCCCCCACCTAACTTGTCTTACACACTTACTGGAGAAAGGCCCTTGTCCAACAACATACCTTGAAAAGGGCTGATAAAAAAACAAGCCTGTAAGTCAGACCAGAGATATGAAAGTTCTTTTCTTCTATGAAGATCTATCACAGGCTGTGTTGCTATCATTATTTTCAAGTTCAAATCTATAATTGAGTAAAAAAAAATGTGTAAAACCATCTAGATACTCTAGATATATATCTAAAATCTAAGAAATATACTACATGTTATTTATAAAGTTAATGTGACTATAATCTTAAACATATTTTATCAAAATATTATGAGATCTATCATTTTATTGCTATAAATAGAAAAAAATTACTTATTTTATTAAAAAATCATCTTATCTCAGATAAAGAGACAAAACCAAAAATATCTAGAAGTAGATGAAAAACATAAATTGGCAACACTGAACAAGGGACGTAACTTATATTTTGGCATATTAGTCAGTAATAGCAATCGACTCAAGAGATGCCTACGCATCTAAATATGATTTACTTTGTCTTATTTACTATGGAAGCTATCACTGGCATATTTCGTCTGTCTGTCTGTCTCATAGAAATATTTCTATCGAAGCATCTTTAGAAGAAATCTTACTTGTACACCTAAAAATTTGCTGATTTCTTTCTTTGAATTTCATGCTGACTTGAAGAATCAACTGGCGTGTTTCAGAGCAATGAATATGAGTATTTCAGCTTGTCATTTAGTTACCAAAAGTTTGTGTTGGAATGTAGAATTATTTTCTTTTTTATCTTTGAGGAAGATTTCTCATCGTTTTTCTTCTTACGTTTCCTCTTCTTCTTTTTTCTTCCTTTCACTTTCCACCCTTTTACACATTTACTCACTAGGAATACTTGGAAAATTGCTGAATGAATGCGGAAACGCTTAGAAGAGAGGGAGAAACAATTAAACTAATGATAGAATTGATCATCTTCTATAATTATTCTGCTACAGCATGACCCCGTTGGTAACACCCCAACAAGGGGAGAGGTTAGGTAGTTTAATAAGAGGATAAGAGAAGAGAGAGAAAGTGTAGAAAAGAAGTTGGGTAGTTTATTAATAGGATAGGGAGAGAGGAGAAAATGCAGGAAAGAAAGTTGGATAGTTTAATAAGAGGATAGGGAAAGAGAGAGAAAAAATGTAGAAAGGAAAGTTTGGTAGTTTAATAAGAGGATAGGGAAAGAGAGTGAGAGAGACAAGGCAGAAAGTTGATTAGTTTGATTAGAAGATAGAAGCAGAGGGAGAAAATGCAGAAAAGAAAGTCATGTTGTTTAATAATGTGAGAGAGAGAGAGAGAGAGAGAGAGAGAGAGAGAGAGCAGGAAAGAAAGTTAGTTCAATAAGAGAGAGAGAAGTGGACCACCAAGACTTAGATCACCAGGGTGGAGAAGGAGAAAATGGGGAGGATGAAAGAAAGCATTGGGGGAAGGAAAGTGGAAAGGGCAGTTGAGGGAGGTAGGAATTTTTCATATTTTGCTTCAACTTTTGAGGAAATTAAATTCTATACTTACCAAGTTAAATATCAAATTAGAGATTTGAGGGCCTCGGACAACAGGGCTTTGGCTCCTTTAGTGAGGTTTGTGACTGCGTAATGTAAGTAGAACAGTGAGTGAATTAAAAAATCTCCCCGCCCTGTCTCTTTTGTACCCTGAGATTCATTTAAAGTTCTGAAAATGTTCTCCTTATTTAGGTTTATTTGAGAAGACATTCTTGTTGAAAAAATTTATTCTCATTTTCACCTAATTTGGTGCTGATATATATATATATATATATATATATATATATATATATATATATATATATATATATATATATATATATATAGGAAAAGAGATAGATTAATTTATTTTTTATACTTAGATATATTGATAAATATCTGATTATATCTAGATATGAATAAAATTTGTCTGGTTTTGGGAGAGAGATGAATGATAATACTAGACTCCCAAATTAGAAAAAAAGAGACTAAATTGGCTTGTCTGGTGTCACTTGGATTGGAGAGGAGATGGGGACTGACAAATGACTCTCTAGACCAAGAGATGGGGTGAATGGCCCAGATAGCACCAAAATATCTTCTAGATCATGATACAATGGAACCCAATACTATTTGATACACTGTTAATCACACTTCCATACACACACACACAAGAGGCACATTTACCATGATGCCATAAGTGACCCACACTTTGGCACCCCATCAATCCCTAAGGTCATGAGGGTACAGTCAGGTCAAGAATTATCCCCTTCTGTTGGTTCCAGGGTTGCCAGATGTGAACTCTTGTTGGTACCTTAGAACTTGTCTGGTGTTACTTGGAAAAAAGGTAAGCACCACAATATAAGCCCTCCACCAGCCCTCATCATAGAGATGCTATAAAGGATGATGTTCCCAATAATCTCCTAGATCAGTGTTTTTCACAGTAGGTCTGATTCATTACTAGGGGGGGGGCAAGGTCCTGCTGACTGGATCACAGGTTCACAGTAGATGAATGAATAAAGGTGTAAATGAGAAAAAAATATTGGTGATCTTGGGTAGACCCATAGTAATCTGGACCCCTTGGCAAAAATGGTTACGGGGCCCCTTAGCCCTTGAGCCTCTTGGTGCTTTGCCCATGACTCAGTCTGCCCTATTTGTGGCAATAAAATAATACCAAATGAAGATTTGAAGTGTGAATATATTTATAATAATCTTATTATTACTTTAATCATCAATAATTTATTTGTTGAACATATTAAATCATAACAGTGATAGTAACCTTGGCATAGTTGGAAAATTACAACAGAAGTTTAATGAGAGGGGAGCAAAACTTGATTCAGCATACGCTGTGTAGTATAAGGAATGCATTCAACACATCAAGACCTTTGACACCAATTAAGTTGCATTTGAACGACAAGCAGATTCAGGTTTTGGAAGGTGATTTTTCTTCCCACATCATCTATCTAGACAATGGATATGATAGATGTTTATTTTTAAGGTTAATTCATTTTGGTATTATTTGGATTTTTTATTTGTGATATTTCTTTATCTGGGTATCTAAAAGAGAAAAATTATGTTTTGAGTAGGGGAGGGCTTCTGGCCATCCTGACCCCACCCTCTGGATCTGCACCTGTCAAGAATGAGACATGACCCTTTTCTTAGTAGTATAAAGTTCATGCTCTAACCCTGAGATAAAAAGGATAATTTTGTTATTAGAAAGAGTAGAGTTGCCTCTCAAACATTAAATATATGACATATGTCAGTGGGTCATGATGTTATTACATAAAATTAAAATGGGTCAATCAAAAAAGTTTGAAAAACAGGAAGAACCCTGTCCTAGATAATGAGCCCAACCATCATTACCTTCTAGTCTATTATGAATACCCAGCCAGGTCAGAGATTCTTTCCTACTACTGGTACCAAGTACTAATGTCTAAAGTTACTTGGAGATAAGATGGACACTATCAAGTAACCCTACCCTTGCCCTAAAGATACCATGGTGGAGCCTGCATGTCACTCTGACAATTTCCTCAATCAGGGATCAGCAAACTTTGGGCAGGGGGGGCATGTTTTTGGAACCTGGGATATCTTTGAAAACATGTACAAAACATTACGGGTTATGATTTGCATTAGAAAAATTACCCATCATTTTTTTTCTGAAAAAATGGACATTTTAAAAATTTACTGGATTCTGAGAAAATTTTCTGCAATCTTTCGTTAAAATACCCATGCTGTTTTAAGCATTTCAAACCTTTGTCAAAATTTGCCTTGGAAGATCAGATTGTTTTTTCAGCATTCTTCCAGCATGGAAACTATTTGTTTATGAAAACATTTTATCAAAATTAAATAAGTTAAGAAGAGAATTGCATACGCATTTATAAAGACGCAACCATTAAACTATTTCATTGGTCATTTTTTCAATTCTTAAGTAACATTAATATAAAGATAAACATGCAAAAGTAATAAGATTTGTTTCATTTTAATTCATTCATTTAGTTATTCAAAAATATTCTGTCCTTATAAAATCACACGTTTTCTTAAAAGAAAAATTATCATTAAATGTCCTCATTTCTATCATTTTTGTCTGCTTTCTATATAGATGCGCATTTTCTTAAAAAACACAGTTTTCTCAAAAGTAGAAGCGATTTATGTGTACGATCCTTTCAGAACAAATATTGCCAATGATTTAAAATGCTGAGAACGGCTTGGTCTCTCTGACGAAAGATTGCCAAATTTTCAGTACTCATCTAATAGAGGACAAAATTTTTTAAAATAATTTTTCCCTTTCAAATATAAGAAACAAAAAATGTTTTTCCTAGTGATTGTACCTTTCAATCCACTTTGAATCATTTGTAATTGAAAAATTAGCTATATAACTGATACATACATAAATAATCACATCATTTCTGACAGGTGCTATGCTTGTTTATTAATAAAAACTATAATAGATAACCTGCTTTCAACCACTATTGCAGTATTTTTTATACATATTTTCAGATATTTCATTATCCAAGGAATTTTATAAAGAATGATGTTAGAGTTGATCTTGGAAGGTCAAGTTTATTCATAATTTCATATACTATGTTCTTGCGATTATTTTTCTATGAACAATTGCATAATATCAACCGATTGTCCTCTTCATTGATTATGATTAGTAACCATTTTATTTTCAATATTTTATAAAATCAAAAATAGTTCTTTGTATATATCATTAATGTATTCTATAGTTTTTGTTCATGTTTATATAAAGCAATACCTTGAATAGTGCAGTTTTGATTAATGTGTGCCTATATGTATGTTACAGTTAAGGTATTGCTGTTCAAATTAGGGTAACTAAGAAAAAGAAAAAAAAACAGATTATAATAAGATCTTGAACTTTTTGCAAATAACTAGGTGAGAAAGAAACATTAAAAAAATAAAAAAAACAGAAAAAACAAAATGAAAATTATAATTCAGGAATAATAATATACTTTATGGTCGGTGGTCCAGATGAAATGTCACAGGAGGCCATAGTTTGCCAACACCTGGTCCTTGATCATAACCAGCTGGGGGTGCCCCCAAAGTTCTATGAATAGTAATTCACCTACAGCATTTCTACTAACATTATGTATCAACAAATCTTGCTAAATTCATTCATATGTAAATAATCCCATCATTTATTATGGGTATTATACTAGTAAAGAAATAACTTCCTATGAGACTTCACATCATATATCTTGGGAGCCAGTCTTTCTTGGACAATGCCTTAACCAATTTGGTTATGGAAGCCTCTAGCTAGACAGAACATAAATCCAGTCACATTATCACATCTAGTCTTCACTAAATCTTTAGGCTGCATTGTTTGTTTTTCTACCTACTAATAGAGATAGTCATAAGTTATTTGACATTTGGAAGGTATTTGACCTAGAAAGTTGTGACAAAAAGCCACAATAGAATGAAGAAATAACTTGTCTAAGAATGATAATGGAGGTACTTCATCTTGGAATCCAAATAACTTGTTAGTAGGCAGCGTTGGCCTTAGGAGCTGTGGAGTCAAATTGGAAACATTTTTTGCAGGACCCCAGGTTCACAGCTGAGGTGTGTAGAATCTTGGAGGTATAAATAAAGTTTATTACAGACTTTATATCTCTATGGTAAAATTCAATTATGTGCTTAAAAATTTCCAAAAATTGAATTGTTATTCTGTTCTATCGTTGATTAACATATCATTCGATTTAAGTACAAAAAAGAATTTGAAATATGAATAGTATTAATAAATAATCGCTACTGAATCATTATCAATAATTTTTACATCTAATTACCTTCATCTTAATTGTTGTTGCTTTTTACCTCAACTTAGCTTAGGCTTGGTATTTTTCAGCGGTGGGTTGATAAATTGATTGTACAGATCAGAATAAAGACTAAGTTCCTGGTGAAAATCGAACTCACAACCCTCTATACAAACAGTTGGCTCACTTTATGTGTAACCATTCTTACCCCAAACTACAGGAATTTAGTGACAAGCATCAATCCAAATCTCCTCTGCACCATGTTTGCTATTAACTGATAGTTAGGATCATTCTTGAGTATAAGATAATAAAGTAAAAACACTACTGACTTTTAAAGAATCCAGAAGAACATTAAAATTGTTGCTGTTCTGTGTAAAACCTACAGTATGGTGTTAGGTGAATGTTGCAATATTTTTTTGTGTTTATTTGACAAACCAGTTTAGATTACCCAAGAGTGGAGCACTCTTAAGCGTGGGCCCAAACGGAACCAATTGGTCCTGATTGTAGGTAAAACTGCGAACAGTATCAGTATTTCATAGTCTAACACTATCATCAGCAAAGCTACTACAACTAAGATAAGTGTCTGCCCTTTCCTCTCTTTACTTAAATAATGAAAATTAACAAATGTTAAGTCTGAATAAGAGTTGTAACAGTAATTTAATATCAGCAGAGAAGTTTGTTTTGAACAAATAGTAAGACATTTCAGTGTCTGGTAAACTATGTAGGAAATCTATTATGTGCTACAGGCCCTACACAATATACTTGCAAGATATTAATTCCGATATACATTGTATCCTTAAATCTTAGTGTTCATTAGGAACCACCCGTCCAAAACTTTCAACATAGGTTTCCTCAATTTTCAAGTGGGTCTGGCTGGTTGGCCATGTATGTATGTACGGCAGCACTAATCGAGCTAGAATGCTGAAAATTCCAACATGTACTCCTTACTATGTCTGATAAAAACTTTTCTTTTTCTTTTGAATTACCCCCCCCCTGAGTATATGGGTGGGGTGTCAATTGGCAATGTAAGATCATGTTAAATTGATTGCTTAGTTTGTATCCGGCAACATTTAGTTTTTTTTTCTGAAAATTGAGACTTTTTTTTAGCAATCATCACCTAACAAGAGATAAGAGAAGTAACTTATTCATTGCTCCCCCCTGTGTCTAATTTTTTGATTGATCACCCCCAGCATAGGATGCTAATTAAAGATGTTGGTCACTTGACGGTTTCTATTGAGTGACTAATCAGATCTGGGCATATCTGTGTATGTTTATTTCAACATTTGAGTCATTCTCTGATTCCGTCTTATAAAGATCCTTGGTAGGACAGATTTGTTTCTGAGAAAATGAAACCAACATATTTGCATGACAAGCACACAATTATATCCAGAAAACATTGGATAGAAAATGCTTGTTTTCAATGTAAATAATTTCAGCACATGAGAAAAGCCAAATAATTCCAACGCATAAAAAATACACTTCATGGTCGTTTTGTATGATTTAAACTTTTGACATTTGAAATTGATACCTGTATAAAAGTGATACTATTACTGAAAGGTGAGACATATTTGTTCTATTATCTGGCTATATAAAAAACGAAAAAGATGAATTACTCTGCTATAAAAGTAAAAAACATTCATATGTTTTAGTATATATTGATATTTGAAATTATTAAATTTAATAATTATGTTTACTTTTTATTTAGGGCTCCTTCAAAACATATGCTACAGGTCATGCACTAGCCTTATCTGGTCCAGGGATTTGTGTTGAAATGTATTATTGGACTTTGCTGTGATGTTTCTAGGGTTACCATATGGTCTCCTAAAAGAGGACATGACCTCTTCTTTTCAATTGAAGCATAATGTCCTCTTTTCACCATGAAATATTTTCTTTTTTCTTGGTGTACACCATTTCATGGACCAATGAGTGGAATAGACTTGAATGTTGAGTCAGTGAAGGCCCTAATCCACACTATTTTAAGATTATGATGTGTATGGGTTTTTACACTTACCTGTCAAGAAATGGAGAGTTCTTATAAAAAATAACTGGCTCTGAAAAGTAAGTCTAAATATCTAGCATCAGCATCATGTTATGGGATTATTTTAATGGTTTTTTTTTTTCCTTTTCTTAAAAGTTTACATCTTAAATCATGTTTTATTTTTAAAGTCTGCCATTTCAATTGATTTCAAAATAGATTGTCTTCTTTTCCCATTTTTACATCTGGTAACCCTTTGTGGCTGACTGTAGGTACCAGCAACACAGGCAGTGGTTTAGGGTGCTAGCTGCTAGGGGCATCTGTCATGTGTCTGAGACAGTTACACTTTCCAAATTCAAATGGAGAGAAATAGAAAATGAATAATTTAACAGTATGAAAACGGTGAAAATGGGAAATTTACTCGATGTGAAGTCAGATTTTTAGGAATATCTGACAGTTGAAAATACTTTCTGTTGTGGTAAAACTAAAAGAAACAATCTGCATAGGAAATTTTCATGACCTAGCTCAATTAGGCTGTAAAGTTCAGCTTGCCTGAGGTGCCCTAGGGCTGACCCTGTATTTACTATATTCTAGTTCAAATCTACCTTCTGAGCATCAGGTCACCAGTCACTGACTGTGCTGCTCCCCAACCCTCCACTCTCTATCTCTGTCTCTCTGTCTCTCTCTGCCTCTCTCTGTGTCTCTCTTATACACACACACATATGCAAACCAATAAACACCTTAGTGTTGTGATTGACCTAAAAAGACTACAATAATCTACTAATGAAATTCAAAAAGAGGCTTACATATAAATAATGTGGATTACTCTCTAATACCTATTTAGGTGATTATTATTCAAGTTTGCGTCAAATGAATGAGACTGCTGTGTCACAAGGAATGTTGGCATTTGTAATGAGAGCTGTTTTTTTTTTGTTTTTGTTTTTGTTTTAATGATGATTGCAATTCCATGAAATATTGTAGGCCCTCCCTTGTTTCTCAACTCTCTTTGTTGGTTCAAAGATTTTATTCTGTTGATTTAATCATGATTAATTAAATCAAAATACAATTAATGTTTCCGTCTTGCATTTTACACATCAGTAGTTAATGGGCATCAAAATTATACTACAATTGATATCCCTAACACAGGGCCAGTCCTAGGTACCAGCACCAAGTGCTATAGGGAATGGGGGAACAGGCAACAAGTTCTAGGGGGGGGGGGGCTTGCCTATTATTTGTCTGAAACAGTAGGACTTTCTGTATACATAAGAAAAATGGGAAAATTGGTAAATTAAATGGAATAAAAACAGTCAAAATAAGAAAAATCCCCTAATGTGAAGTTGGATTTTTCAGGAACATCTGATAGTTGAATACTTTCTGTTATGGTGAAACTAAGAGAAAAAATTGGCAAAAGAAATTCTCATGACCAACAACAACAAGCTCAGTCAGGCATAGCTAGTTTAGTGAGATAGAGTGCTAATACTATTCTTAGAAGGGCACCAAGTTTGCCAAGAACTTTTGGGCCAGCCAAAATGATTATAATAGTTTTTGAGAAACTTCTCAAACAAACTTTTTCTTCTTTAATGATAATAATAAAAATAATGATAATAATAATTCGCCATCGCAGTCAATAATGATAATTTCTTTTTCAATCTATACATATGTGTGTTTAGCTCAATGGTAAGAGTGATGCTATGTTCGTCACAGATTCAATTCCTGCTGCAGCCCATTTTCTTTAATTACTTATTCTATTTATGCTGTCTAGGCCAAATGATACCGTCACCATGTATTACCGGAAGATCATTTCAAATAGAGTTTCAAAGTATATAACACATCTATAATTATTTCTGTTGGATCACGTATCCATTTCTTAATGATAATCATAGTAATAATAATGATAATAATAATATATAAATATTTATATATACATATATATATATATATATATATATATATATATATATATATATATATATATATATATATATATATATATAATTAAATGATTGAGTCATCCACAGACAGCTATTTAGTTGTATTACAACTCTTCAGTGTGGCTATATGTACACGATACAAATCAGGAATATAATATAATATGATATAATACAATACAATATCCAATGTGTGATGGGTTTATTTCATAAAGTGCTCGAAAGTGCTCGTTACAGTCAAAATTAAACTTATAGTTGTTTTAGAACAGAGCTTAAAATATGATGGAGTAAGAATTCACTACACAAGGGCAGAAACATAAATGTGTTTGTTTAGCGAATGCTTACTCCATTATACATATGTATGTATATATGTATATGTATGTATATATACAGGTAAACAGTTTCTTATCTGAAACCCTTGAAACTAGACATTATTTAGAATTTGGAATTTTTCAGGTTTCTGAATAGCAACAATATTTAAATCAATAATGAGAGATAATGACCTCTTCTGCTTCTCATTGTTACCCACCAAACAATCTGCAGTTTTTTCTTTAACATTCACAGTCTTCAAAATCACCAAAAGGTAAACAAAATATTTGTGAGCAGCCAGGGTACGTCTATCTAGTAGGAGCACTGTGACATGACTGCATGACGTTGGGTGAGCCTTGGCGGTCTCAGAACAATAACTTCTGTTGTACACAAGGCATGGTAGAAGAATGCAGTGGAAGTAAATGTGACAACCTCAATTGAGCATTGGGTCGTATCAGGTCATGTTTGGCGCCAAATGTGAGCTTTATTATGCAGAGGACATCTATGGAAAAACATGTTCAGTTTTTGAGCATTTTTTTTTTTCAGAATTTCAGATAAGAGATTATGTACTTCTATGTGCGTGTGTGTGTCTGTGTACACATATGTGTGTGTCTGTGTATATATATATGTGTGTGTGTGTGTATATATACATATATGTGTGTATACACACACACACACACATATATATATATATATATATATATATATATATATGAATGAAAGAGAGAGAAACAGAGATACACGAACAGATAAATATAAGCATAGGTTGATTAATAATTAAATATGAACAGACTGAGATAGATTGATTTATATGAGCAGTTTGAGATAGATATGAGCAGACTGAGATAGATAAATGGATATGAATAGACTAAAATAGATAGGTAGACAGCCAGAGAGACAGGCAGGCAAAAAGAGACCAATACAAATAGATATATACAGATTAACAGAAACCAATAAAAATGAATAATTTTATCATTATCCCTCAAAGTATTGGACATATAAAAAAAGTATTCTAAAAATAATTTCCCTTTTTTCAATGATCAACAGTCACAAGTGAAAAAGAGTTTTTCTCACGTGTTATAAACCCTGTGAGAATAAATGAGGTGACTTGTTCGTGCACTCACAACTACTCACTAATGAATTGAGTAATCAGAGTTGTGTGCCTGCTTGTCTGTGTAGGTTGACTTTGATGTAAATCCCTGTGGTGACACCAGGTATGTTACCTAAAAAAAACACAGGTCTGCTCAAGTGATAGGGAGTAAAAGAACAAAATTCTTGAATTCAACGCGTTTTATTCTGTGTTTAAGATCTACTCTAATAACGAACTATGATTTTCGTGGTTCGCCAGTTGTAGCACTGGACTCTTCTGGTGGTGGGGGTAAACCTTTGCTGAAAAAATACTTCCAGCTCAGTTTTTCAAACTATGCACTTTACTTGGTAAACAAATCCAGTATTTTTTCTCTGACCCCCCCCCCTCCAAAATTATCTCAATATAAATCCATGAATTCTTTTCCCAGTGGGATTATTGAGTGAGTAGACCGTATGAAAAAAAAAAACAAAACGTTCTGACAAATGGATAAGGAGACGCCATTTAGCAATGATCGGCCAGCTAATCTTATTTGCCGTTGTTAGAGGGTTCGATTCTTATTGGATCTTCAATTGACTCTCCAACTGAAACAAATTTGCCATTATTTTTTCTCCTAATGTATCCTTGAATTTTTTTCATGGGTATTAACAAGTTCAAAATAAAATGTGGTTTAGATTTTATAAGCCTATGTTTTTACAGGAAATTCTTCCATTGAAAAAAAGATAATTACATAAATATGCTATCAAATTTTTTTTCTTGCCCTTCCCACAAGCTTATGATAACCGTGGGTGTTTGCTAGGTAGGCTAGCAAATACATACCTTCCCTGGATCAAGCCTCCTCACTGATGGAGAGGGGGGTTTGAAAGTTAGAACCTCACAATTAATAAAGGATAACAGTGCAATACATTTGTTTTATGAAACCCCAACTTGATTTTTCCACATGAAAAGACTTTATTATTCTATGGTGCTCACTGTATTGTTATTAGTCAAGTGCACCATCACACACTTGGATTATACAGTGGTCGTGTTGCTTTCACTCCAAATAGCAGTGAGTGCCTATCATGTAATAGGGTTGTCAACAAAGGTATATTCTGATTATATGCTTTGCCCCCCCGCTGAAAAAGTAGTTTCCATGATCACAAGTCATTTTTTTTTACCTTGAGTTGTAATGTCTTATAATTTTTTTTGGCAAAGTACTATTTTACCCATGTAGCAAATAGAGTTGAGTAAAATTCAGCATCTCAGTCAATGATTGAACAATCATAGCATCAAAATTTGAAAAAATCACACCACAGAATGATTATGGGCAGAATAAATTCTGTTTATGACATCACCGGCATTTTCCCCAGGAAAACACCTAAAATAGAGTCAAGAAACATCTAAATTCTGGAGAATCTGGATGATATTTATCAATGTCAAAATAAGGCCCCAAAATGGTAAAAAAGCTTGATAAAAAAAAAAAAAAACTTTTGAAAGGAGTCTATAGAAGAAGTGCTGATACCAATTTTTAACTCTGTAGGTAAAACACAAGCACCCATACTCCCATGTACATATGAAGAAGGGTAGAACCCTTTGCCATCTATGATAGCTTCAATTGTTCAATCACTGGAATTTACATTCCATGATGTTTCAGGGCCTTTTCATATCCTACAGAGAGAATAGTATTTTTGAGAATCTAAAACTTTGAGAATCAGAAAAAGTCTATTGTGAACAAGTTGAGCAGAGCAGTCCTTAAAAAGGAGTGCAGTCTCTCAAAAGAAGTGCGGTCCCTCATACAGAGCTAATAGTATTGCTCTATCTTTGTATCACATACTCAAGCATTGCCAATATTCCTGTTGCATCATGTTAGGATTAGGGGTAGAGGAAAAGGTTATGGGAAGCTTTAGGTAATTTGCCACTATGGTGATTGGAGTATAGGCTGTGAAAATAAAGCTATACTATTAATTCTGTAGGAAGAACTGCACTTCAAAAGCAAACTCTTCCCTCTCTGGAAAGAAGTATG
The DNA here is from genome assembly GCA_963457665.1 of Thysanoteuthis rhombus. Taxonomy (NCBI): domain Eukaryota; kingdom Metazoa; phylum Mollusca; class Cephalopoda; order Oegopsida; family Thysanoteuthidae; genus Thysanoteuthis; species Thysanoteuthis major. Next base: position 13,294,308 of record OY735214.1, read on the forward strand.
TATAATGGACAGGGAATGCTGTTAGAAACTGAGAAATATCAAGGAGGCATCCAATATCAACATGTCGACTAAAAGTATAAGTCAGACAAGTGCAGAGTTCAACCAAATGTAGCTTCTGCTACTCAACAGAGACAAGGTATGGAAATCCAAGCCTAACAAGGAAAATGAAAAGATATCAACAAAACCCAAATTCTATGTTGTAACTTAGAATACCATTAGAATATTCTGTTTACCACCAACATATTTGGATATTACACCTGAAGAAGGCTAAATTGGCTGAAACATTGTGTTTATAGCAAGAAGGAGTTCACACATCCAAAACACTCGCTGAATTTCAATGATCCTACTCAAAACTATAGACAGTATCTTTATAAAATTGATATTTAAAATAAATTCTTTGTACCACAGTAATTCGAATCTTATCTTAATTCACCAGAGGTCTGTCCATCCATCCATCCTTCTGTCAGCATGTGACATTCTACAGCAAAAACCACACAACATAACCCCATGAAATTTTGTGTGCCAATGAGATCCTGGGAGAGATTCTCAACAAATTAGCTTTTGAAATAATATGCACCCTTATACGTAGGTAATTTTTTTAAGGGGGTGGGTGTTAATGTAAATTGATGCTAAAATGGACACAATTTCTGTGCCTACTTTTTCAACCGAATCCATTGGGTGCTCATGAGAAATTGCTTAATAACATAGAGAGTAGGCACTTTGTGCTGTTCATTGAGGGTAGGGGAGAGTAAGAGGGAGATATTTTGCTATCAGTGGGTACTTCGGAATTGTTCATGAAGAGGGGTTAAGAGTAAAAGCAAGAATGCCTGTATATTTATTTTCTGTTAAGCATACATGCATATGGATAAAATGTATATTCAACATTTTTCCAATATTGTAAAAACAAAGAAGTAACAGATATTTTTTAAAAACAAACTGAATCCAACACTAGATGACTTCCATCCATCAGTCTACCTATCTATTTTATCATATTTTTTTGCAGCCATTTAATCTGCCTGTTTGAGTGAATATTCTGCTAGTTTCAAATTAATTCAAATTCAAAATTAGGTTAGTCAAGTGAGAAAAAAAAAACAAGATCTCATTCTTTTTTTTCAACTTATTGAAGTAATTTTTTCTTGGCTACATAACTAATTAAATAAGTGTTATGCAACATTTTCTCCAGGTTTTCTATTACTTATTGTATTTTGGTCTACTTTCGTTGCACACCCCCGCCAAACACTTGCTCCTGGGTTGCCACATACTTATACCTAACTAATGAGGTTCACAGCTACCCCTCCTCATTCACCCCTACATATTGTCCATTCCTCTTTTTACCTCTCAGTCTTCATTTCTTGTTCTCTTTCTACCCCCTCGTTATTTATTATTCTCCTTCCACTCCTCTGTCTTTATTTATTATTCTCTTGATGCTACTTTCTTTTTTTCTCCCTTTCATTAATACGCACTCTTTTTCACTCTCTAATTGATCCTTTTTATCCTCTTGTCTTCCTTTCTTTCCTTTACCCCCCCCCCTATACCAAAAGTGCTACCATTTTCGTTTTTCTCCTTTTCCGCTCTCTCTCTCCCCTCTCTCTCTGTTTAGCTTCCACTATTTTCCTCTCATCTTGTATCTCCTGACCCAACTCTATATCCGACTTTCTCTCTCTCTCATACCATTACTTCTTGTTTTCTTCAACTCTTTGAGGTACTTCTATAATTTTTCACTCTCGCTTTTCTCTCTCTGACTATAGCTGTTCACCCTCATGCTCTTTCTGCTCTCTGTCATATTCTCTTCATATCTCTACCACGATAACTCTTGACTCTTCTGCATCGTTTTAGTCTCACCCTTTCTTTCTTCCCTCTCTTTTAATTCCTGTCACTTTCTTCATATCTCTCTTACTATAGCTCTAACCTTTTAACCTTTTATACGTTCTCTCTCTCTCTCTCTCTCTCTCTTCCGTTCCTCTCTATTGATATATGTTACCGGGTCACCCTCCCTGTATAAATATTTTCTCTCGACCTTCTTCTTACACATTCTCTTTCTCTTCTGTCCCCCCTCCCTCCATATTTGTTACTCTTATCGTATCTCTGGGAATAACTCTCACCTTTTCTTTATCACTCCCTCTTCCTCATCTCCCAGTTTCAGTCACCTTTTCTATTTCCTCTCAGTAAAACTCTACTCTCTTACGCCTTCCCCGTCTAACTTTTACGTGCCCCGAAATATTGATTTGTTACCCTCTCTATCTCCCATCCGCTCTCCGTGCACCTCCTCTTCCACTCTCGCCTGAATATCTATTTTCACTCTTTACCTTCTTCTTCAACATTCTTTTCTCTATCTTTCTTACCAGTTACTTGGTATCTGATCATTACTCTCTCTCGCTGTAGCTTTTCATTCTCTTAACCATTCTCCCTCGAACACTTTCATTTCTCTCTCAACTTGTCACCCTCTCTATTCCCCCGGTATTCTGGGTACCTCCTCTAGTAATTTAGCCTACATATCTACTCTCCCATTCTCTCAGTTTTTCTCTCTGCCTAACGACGATCTTTCCAATTTAGATGTTTTTCATCTAAATCTAGATGTTTCTGGTTGCGTGTTGATGTCAGAAAGTGCTATTTAGATGATTATTAATAAAATAGATACTATTTTCATTTGATTTATAGTAATTCAGTGAGTAGTAGGTTAATTAAGTAAATGCTGACGATTATAGTGACATTTAATTCATTAATGATATTTAATATATTTCCTAGATTTTAGATATATACCTGGAGAATCTAGATGTTTTTAGACTCATTTTTAGATGTAAATATGAAAATCAAATTGGCATCACTGACTGACGGTCGCATTTTTACTAGGACAGTCTAAACAGAAAGAGAGAAAAGAACAGATTTAAGCACGTCACCAGGTGAGATTTAAATTTGTTTTTCAATGCTGCTTATAATTCAATTTGAAATTATTATTATTTAAAAAAAACGTTTTCAACTATTTTTATAGATTTGATCCCTACCTGGGACCCCCCTAATCAATTTCATTTATTTGATATTGGCGCGCAAATCAACCCGGGACTTTTAGCCTCTATTTATTTTATTTAATTTCACGTATTATTTTCTTCCTCCGTCTTACTTGGAGAAGAGAAAAAAACAAACAAAAACAAAACGGATTATGAACGAAATCACTAATGATCTGTAATACTATCAAAGTTATATCTATCTTCTTGTACCTTCTATTAATTGTTGCAACAAAAACTTTCAAGTTTTGATCCCAGCTGAGAAAAAAAAGGTGTTCGTCCAACTTAACATACCTTCACGGAATATTTACTTACTATTTTCGTTCGCTTCTGTCTGTTTTTACTCTTTCATCCATGCTTAGTAAACTTTTTACAATTAATCAGCTCTACCTCAAAAGTTGTATTTCTGTCGTACTTTTTTTTCAATTGTTGCAATGAAAAAATTTGAAAGTTTCAAATGCTAAAGGTGTTAGTCCAACTTACACGTAAAAGTATTTTTCCATCTTTCCTCTTCCTTCGTATTCAAAATTACTGTTATAATAATAAAAACCGAACAAGTTTGTGTCATTTTTTATTAAACAGAATATTTTTGTAAGTCTGTGTGGTTTCCGAGGGTAGTTGAATGTCTTCTTGCTTTCTCGAGTTATTCAACTCACCAGGAATCTACCGAGTACAATGCGATCTCTATTACAATGCGACCCTCACTTTTTGTAGTTATAAATCAGTAACATATCTGTTTTTTGTTTTTTTTTTTTTCCCCAAAATACTTCAGTCTAACCCAACCCCAATTTGGACCCTTCAGATTTAACTATAATACTTTTCTTTTATAACATTCACAAGTAAATAACGTCTTTTGATTCTCATTTTAATAATTTACCGAGACTTGATTTAAAGTAAATCTCTTGTAAAATACACCTTTGGATATCAAAAACAATTATGTACGTGTAAACTATTTAATTTTATCTAAGTTTCTATATAAATCTGTTAACTTGTCCTTTGCTCTTGATGACAACATGGACACATTCCACAAGAATTTTAGATTTTATTGATTGATCATAATTTTTATTTATCTTGACGATCTTTTATTTTATGTATATACTATTTTTTCGCTGAGTTTTATTAGCATTCGAAGTCTATTATCAACTATTACGAAGTAGTGGTGAATTTTTAAAACTTTTGAAGGCCATAACTACGTTGTTGCATCTCATTTACACGTTTTTTAATACTTGTGGACCGATTTATTAACGATGATATAAACAATTTCGAATGAATATGAAAATATAACTTGATACTTCTACATTTTACTCAAGAATCCGACTTGATTAAGTTGAAAAAAAAAACTCAAACCCCGTATCATTCTAATTCAATTGATTCCAAAATTTCAACTATCTTAGTCGGGTGTCCTCGTAGTTTAACGTACTAGAAGTGAAAATCACGGCAGTTGTTGTGAGCACTTGTTGGTCAGATACAAAATACTAAATTAATAATCAGATATCAAATTTGAAAGAACACAAAACAAACTTTTTTTCTGCTATTGGTATTTCTATTCAACTAGTAAAATTTCGAAAAAGACCACCAGCTTTTAAAGTTTCAACTTTTTAGCAATAAAGTTATTGGAGGGACTAATGAAATAGATAACAAGAGGTGTATTTATTCTACCATATAGTTGGGTAAAACACTATATATTCATTTAATTTATTTTTCATCATTTATTTTAGTGTTAAACAGTACGTACACAAATTGGTACCAACTCATAACAACAATCGTTGATTATACAATATCAAACTTTCGAACATATATGATGTAATGAATGTCCTAATGAAAGAAAAAAAATGTTTACATTTGCAATGTTTTTTTCACCTCTGGTATTTTTTACACTTGTTTTTTTGATTTTATTAGGTTAGATATTTGCTCTGTGAATATTTTGTACTAACTGACCACGATCGTCAAGTTCTCCAACAACAGCAGAGATGATTTGGGACGTTAAACTAAAATGTTTTATTAGAAAATAAAAACTATACAAAAAATTGAAGTTTAATCAATTAATGGCTTATAGAAAGTGTTTGATAGTTTTTTTTATAGGAATAATAATGAAAATTATGTTGAAATAATTGAAGTTCTAGAGATTTTCAACAACCTGCTTCGTAAATAGATTAATTGCAAAATAAATTAAGCTTAAAATTTTTAATCGCATTAATGACTGGATTATTGGTAAATGTTTGTTAATCTTTCTCGTACGTTATTTAATCTTTTTAGTCAATTTCCAGTTAAAAATAAAGAGACTTGTATATGAGACTAGAGGAAATAATTTTTTCTTTCAATAATTCTTTTACTGTAAGTAAGGTGGTCCCGATTGTAAAGTTTCTCACCCTCGCACACTTCATGTTAAAAATCAGAACTCAAATAAAAACTATAAAAACATTTGATATATTCGAAGCAATATCAGTAAGTTATGTATTAATTACAGTTTTATATTGATTAATTCTCTTATTTGTGCGCCTTCTTTAACATTGAGTGTGCGAGGGTGTGAAACTTCACCATCGGGACCCCCTTCCCTTCATCGTACCGATAAATGATTTTTTTCTTTCCAATTCAAATTTTCTGACTAATTGTGTCTTCCTATCTCCAGCACTTGAAATGTTCTTTTTTTTTTCCTCCGAATTCAGGGTGGGGCTATGTATAATTTTTTTCTAGTATCGGAAGTTGAATCAAGTTGTGTGTGTGTGCATTATTTATTCATTTTTTTTTTTTCATTAAGTCTAAGGTTTATTCCCCGTTGGCGAAAATGTTCTACATTTTCATAGACTTGTTGTTGCCATAACTCAGTTTCATCATATCAGCAAAAATAAAGTATAATAGTTCATGTAGGGAAGGTGGTCCCGATTGTGAAGTTTTTCACTCTTGTCAGCTCGATGTTAAAAACAGCGAACAACTATAAAGAAATGAGAGAATTCATGAAAGAAAAAACAGCATCAGGATCAGATACTATATTCTATTGAAACTAAATATCAAATATTGATTTGTAGATAAATGTTTAGTATAGATGATTATTTGGTTTTAAAGTTTGATCAGTGGCAATCATCTACTCTGTTCCCTTTTGTGCATCAGTAGATTTCGATAATGATTAGAATGTGTGGACACAAAACAAAAGAATGCTATTTGTTTTTGTTAGTGCTGGTTTTTTTTTTGTTTTACATTGAGTTGCTTTAAGTGGGACCACTTTCCCTTCGTCTCTGTCGTCGACACTAAGAGTGTGTTTTTTTGTTTCTTTTGCTATTTCAAATTTCTCTTATGTAATTAGCAAGATACTCGTGCACTCTGACCTTCTTAAAGGTCAACGAGAGCTTTATTGAACTCGTGAGAAATTTCAATAATTATTGGATATAAACTAGTAGCTTTTTCTTCACTTGCTTTATGTATTAATAAAGATCCCAAAACTTTTTGTATTAAAAAAGTGAGAGTTACTTGCCCTTAGTTCTCATTTACCTCTGGCAGTTTTCAATGGATTTTGATGACATTTTGGGGTGGATCCAGAATTTATTTTTCAGTTACCACCCTGCATTATAGCTGTATGTCCATCAATGTCTCTAAAACGTATAGATAAATTTCAGTAACATTTTGTGCATGGGTAAGCAATGGGATAAGGAAGAATTGATCAAATTTTGAGTAATATCCAGGAATCCTTCTATAGTTACTCCCCTGCATCATGGCTTATGGTACGATTTTCATTGAATTTTTGTGACAATAGTGTTGGCTGAGGTATGTACTCTCAAAGTGTTTTCTAGTTAGTTTGTTTTTTGAAAACGTTCCAAATTCATATAAAAGGTTAAGTATAATTTTTTCCGGCATTTGACTCTCATCCAACTCAGGGGAAATTATTTTTATGTCTAAGTATATTTGAAGAGCATTCTGGAATTTCAATTCAAAATGTTTTGGTATTTGAGGTGGGGGGGAATTGTAAAAGCAATGAATTTTTTTTCCAGCAATCTTTACATATATGTACTTGGAAAATGGCTCAGTGGTTCTTGATCTGAAGACACCGTTTTCTAATATTTATTTATTTATAAGTATAAAGTGGTTGTTCATATTTTGAATTCCCTGGTAAGCAAACTGTCCATCAATACTCATTTAGTTCTTGGTCATCATTACCTTTTCCGCATCAAATTCAAAACATATTGATGGCATAAACTATTTTCCTATTGATGAAACTACCCTCACGATAATGACAGGTTCACTGCTTCTATTTATCCATAATTGGCTTGTATAACCTCAACTGTAAACCTAATCCCTACACAAACCCCAAAAAAAAGGGCTAATTAATAGCTTTTATTTTCAATTCTGTGTTGATATCTGATCAATAGGTTGTATAATTATACTTCTTTGAACCTTTGTATGAGTCTTCTGAGCATATATATAATTTTTAGCTGTACAGTTAGCTGATAATGAAATCTAGCCACTTGTAGCGATCGAAATTGCTGTTCCAAGTGCAAATATGCAAAGATCGCCTCTTTCTCCTTGTACAATTAAGAAAGCATGCATAGGGTGGGTTTTTTCATTTTGTGAGCAGTTTTTTATAATCCTTGAGGTATCTATTCTAAGACTAGCTGAAAATCCCTATTTCTAGCCCTGTACTAAACCTATCGTGAGCCCGATCCCACATTACGGAAAAAATGAGAAATAACTTCTGAAATCAACAACAATCAGACTAATTAACACATTTTCCCATACAGCTTTGATCCAAAGAGTTCAATGAAATAGTTACTGCTAATATTCCAACACATCTTGACTATTGAGGACAGAAAAACAAAAGTTAGGGTGTTTTTGTTTTTTTTTTGTTTTTTGTAGGGATGGAGGAGGAATGTTCCATTTATATAAAATATACAAGTAATTCTGATTTCTAAGCTTCAATTTGAACACCATATTTCTTTTCGTCTTTCTCTAGAATTGGTGTCAGCTGAGGCAATTCAGAACCAATGGAAAATAATTTTGGCATTTGCACAGTGAATTGTAACATTATTATAATTACATTGTTTGAAAGACATTCTTTGCATTGTTGAAGTTCAAAGTCTAAGTCATATGATCATTATATTAGATTGTCCAGTCCAGAAATTAATGGCGCTTTTATATGAATTTGATTTTTGAACAAAAAAAACAAACTAGTCACGCTGTAGAAACTGTCCCAGGACCAGTATTTTTTGGCAGCATCACTCCTTTTTCCAATTTTTTCGATTGATCACCCCCAACTCAGCTTGCTGCCAAAAGACATTGATCACGTGACTAATCAGATCTATTTTCTTCTTGTGTTTGACCAAAGCATTATCCAATTTTCATTAGGTGTTTGTGCTTCGTGTAGAGTCCTATTGATTGTATACTTCCTATAATCCAGTCTGTCAGTTAATATTCCATTTTTGCAGTGCTTCAGTGGAAAAAGTGATACAAACTAAATTGTTACTGGCATTTACCCTTCAAAAATGGAGTTATGTATCAACTGGTTCTTAGAAGCATTAAGCTAATTTATTAGCTAATTTACTTATAATATTTTCTGAACTCTAAGCTGTTTCAAAGGATTACATTAGCTCTGTTAGTGTATTTCAAATGGACCAAACAGTTATTACAGGGCTCTGACCAGGCAAACATACTAATTTTTACATATTTGGCTTTCATATAAAGTTCATTTTATTGGATAATTTTTGTACTGCTATTTACCTTCACCTTAATTTTGTTAGATTTTTTAAAATCATAACTTTACTTAACCGGCTTCCTATGGCATTGTGAACTGCGTGGATCAAAGATGGAGAAACTTTCGGCAAGAGCTTGCGGCTCTTTAGGCTTGAAAAATTGGCCAGATTGATGCGCCCCTGTTCTTACCAAATGTGCTACAAAAGCCGGCAGTCAGTGAAAGTCCAGTTCAAGCATTCACACTTACTCTGCTTAGATCTTGTGTGCCATATTTCTTTGGTTAACTAGTGGTTTCAGTAAAGTAATTTATTGATTTTATTAGATGAAATTGAGTTGTGATAAAGAGCAATAGAAAAAGTATGTTCCAGTAAACTTCCAGACAAGATCTATTGAATATATATATCCCAGCAATTATAGAAACCTTGGGATATACATGTCCCAAGAGTCTCTAATGTGTGCGTTTTTTATTTGCATAATGGAATTCTTTTCTTTCTCTTTTTTTTTTTTCTTCTTTTCTTGAATCTTGTGTAATTTGGCATGAAATCTTGCAAATCTCCATAAGTTATTCCCTCCCCACCAACTATTTTTTGGATATTGAAAATTTCATTAACAGACACTTTTTCTTTAAAACCTTGAAAATTCACGAGTACTCCAGACATCCTCTAGAAGCAGTTGTTTTTTTTTTTGTTTTTTAAAAATATTTTCAATCTTCTGTCACTGCTACTGGACACACCTTTTGACGTAGAACCTTGCAGTAGTAAATCTATAGTGTTTCTCTTCAAACTGCATCATGAGAGCCAGTATCTTGAATAGTTTTGCTATTATAAATTTTTTAGACCGTCTATTTCTTTTTTAAATGCTCTGTATAAACCATTGAAGGTCAACTAAAATGAATTTCAGTGTGTATTTCTACTTGAAATTCTATCTCTTTCATCCCTGAAAACCTTATCTTGAAGCCCTAATTATTTTATTATCCACTGATCTCTGCAGTATTGACCTGTAAGAATTGATCTCTAACTCAGTATTACATAACTTATCGTTCTTGCTAATGATGTCACAAGGGATCACAACATGGTGTCCTTTTTCAAAAGTGATTCAATCAAAATCATAGAACTTGATTTAATCTTTGGGAACTTTTTGGCGTTATCAAGAAGAAAGATTGGAAAAAAAATCCTATGAAAATTTTTTTGTGCCCAGTTCATAGAAATGGAGATATTTGGAAAACAAATAGTGCAAAAATCTGTAATAATGTAAACAAAGAATTAGTACCATGATTTGTACTTGGAAATATTCTAAGTTTTCACAAGCAAAACAAAGATTTAACGGTTTTTAATAAAAGAAAAAAAAAAAAATTGAATTTTGATACTTATATAAAAAAGGAACAATTTAAAAAATTTTTTTTTTTTATAGATTTCCATTCAATATTTTTGGGAGAAAACATTTCAAAGTGTCCATTGTAAGCATTTAATTTATAAAGGTTTGATTTCACGTCATGTTTATTTTGTAAACATGATCACTTCTAAAACCCTAAAAATCAACTTTTTTCATTATCTGAAAGTAGGATGGTCTTATGTATTGAAAGCATGAAAAACTAGTTGTGAAAAGTATTGTTTGTTTTTTTTTATTGTTTTAAACGGTACCTCAAGTAGTTACAAATGATTGATTGTTTTGTATCAAATCAATCAAGAAAAGAAATCATTGCTATGTTACTGAAGACGGACTATTAATTCAAAACAAAAGAATAATTGTATACAAATTTTGTACTTTGTATTGTCAAAATATTTTCACTGGAGGCCTGGATTCAGGTTGCTCGTTTTTTAAAGTTTGCTTCTGTTCCAATGGCTATAGTCAAATACTTAAGGAATTGTACTGATTCGGTAGCTTCAGGATCCATAGTGAAACAGTTTTAGCTGAAATAATGCTTGCATAATTTAGTGTGTTTGCAGGGCCATAAGTTCACTTTTTAAATTTCTCCACCCAAGTTTTGCACAGTTTGTGGTCCACAGGGAAATAGTACAGTCTAACACCCATCCCTTCCTTCATCTTACAATTATGAGTGGTGCACAACCATATAATTATGGGTTTACTATATAATTTGTTATAAACGCACTAAGATTTTTTGCTTTCATGATGTCTCAACTGATCTCTGTGAAAGGACGTAAGTCATGTATACTGTCTCTCCTCCTACAGGTGAACACTTCAGTTGATTGGATTATTTTATTTTATTTTTTTTCCCTTTTTCTCTCTAGCTATATGTGGGGATATATCAAGGAAAAAAAGATGAATACTATTTTTCGACTTTGAGAAAAAGTGTTTTTTGTTTCAGTTGATCTTCAAAATGGATTTACAAAATCTATATGATTTTTGTTTTCTCTTTCAGAAGATATGGAATTGGCTTTTTATCATTGGAAATGAAACTCCGGGACTACGTTGAGTTTATTTATATTTTAACCTGACTGGGGCCATCTTTTTGATTCTGGACGTACATTTTAAAAAAAAATGGAAAGTCAAGAAAATCGTGAGAATAAACTACCGGTTGATGTTGAAGAATGTAAAGCCACGATCAGTGGTCCAAAGAAACGCTTAAAAGCAAATACTAGCAACAACCGAGCAGCATCGACAAACCCTGAAGTCACCGTCAAGGCGAAGGTATTCAAATGTGCTGAATGTGGGAAATGTTTTTCCCAGAATAGCACATTGCAGACGCATATGAGAATGCATACTGGTGAAAAGCCTTATGTATGTAAGGTGTGCGGACGGGAGTTCGCGCAGAATAGTCACCTCCGTCGTCACATTCGAATTCATACTGGGGAGAAACCATTCCGATGTGAGAATTGCGGAAAGGGTTTTTCTCAAAATAGCAGCCTCCTGGCTCACCTGCGGATCCACACTGGAGAACGCCCGTTCCAGTGCCGGATTTGTGGCCGTGACTTCTCGCACAGCATCAGCCTTCAGATTCACATGAAGACGCACACGGGAGAAAAACCTTATCATTGTGAAATCTGTCCACGGGACTTCGCTGAGAAGAGTACGCTGCGCACGCACATGTTGACTCATACTGGCGAACGCCCGTTCCAGTGTGAGATTTGTGGGCGAAGCTTTGCGCAGAGCAGCACACTGCAGAGTCACGCCATGACCCACTCAGAGGACCGACCCTTCAGCTGCGTGATGTGCGACAAGACTTTTGCACGCAACGGGGACCTTCATCAGCACATGCGCACACATACTGGTGAGAAGCCATTCCGTTGCCGGATTTGTGGGTGGGAGTTTGCGCAGAAGGGCAACCTGCAAAGTCATGTTCGGACACATACTGGAGACCGACCTTACAACTGCGAGATCTGTGGGAAGGGCTTCTCACGGAACAACAGCCTCCAGAGCCATGTCATTATGCACTCAATGGTGAAGTCCTTTCATTGTGATATATGTGGCAAAGACTTTGCCATGAATGTACAGCTCCAGATGCACCTGGTGACCCACTCAGGGGAACGTCTGTTCACCTGTCGGATTTGTGGCAGAAGCTACACGGTCAACAGTAGCCTCCTGGCACATCTCAAGACCCATACGGCTGATGAAGTGCGGAGACAGGCATTGCAGACAGACCCCCGGGCTCCAATCTCTGTGTCTTCTCAGCTAACTACCACTCCCTCCAGCTGAAGGAACATGGAAACTAGACTCGCTCGCTGACTTACCGTAAATACTGGCATATAAGTTGACTATTTAAGCATAAAGCATTTTCCCTAATTAATCCTATTAATCTATTTAGACCCTATGAACTTGACACCCAGATGGACACAATGCGGCCTTATGTTTGAGTCAACTTATCCAGCGAATATAAACTTGAATTGATACCTTAGTTTTATGGGTCAACTTATACACTGGCATGTACGGTAGGCAAGGAAAGACTTAAAATTCTATTGGATGGTTGAATTTTGCTTTTGTATATTTGCTGGCCAAAAAGATGGCCGCAAAGGATTTTAAATATTGATGAATTCGGTTACTTCCATTGTGTATTTGATAAGAAAAAATTTTGCCTGCCTGACCCCAATACTAATCATTGCAAATCGTATAAGGGTTTTAAGAAAAAAAAAAGGAATATTTTAATATTGGTGAAACATGCCTAGATTTTGTTTCAAAAGGAATTTTTCACATTATTGGAAACTGTTGCCTCAGTTTTTGTTTTTTTTCACTTGTTTGTTTCTATTTATGAGTTGGGAAAGTAGTGTTTGACTTGGACTGTTTGAACAGAATTATAAGCCTTGACTTTTGTGCTTCACCAATGTGCCTTACTACATATTTCTTTATATTTTAAATATCTATACAGTGGATTCTAGTTAATAGAACTGCAGATTTCTAACCAAATAACAGACTTGTCTGATTAACCAGCTTTTTTCTTTTATTATATACAAAACATCAGTGTTTTGTTTTTATTTTTTTCTTCTATATTTATTTAAGTTTTTCCTTTGGGTATAAACCACAACTAAAGTCTCATAATTTTTCTTCCTTTTTAAAATTTCTTACTTAAGCTTGTGACTCTAGTTGAATATTTGAAAGATAGTTGTTTGGAAAACTAAAATATACTTTTCAGTAATTCTATCAGATTTTATTTTGAATAAAGGTAATTTTGTATCATTGCTACTTGGTCCGAATAAACAGTGCATCGTGATACTAAACAAAGAAAATCAGTTTGTTTGCATACGTTTGAATCAGTTATTATATGAGTGGTCCTTTTTTGCGATGGATCTTGAAAATCGTTGGTCCTATTGAGTGAATTCCACTGTGTATATAAATAAATAAACATCCATATGTATATCTAAAACATACACACATTCTGCTAATATTTGATGGCATATCAGATGTAAAGTTATATAAGACTACCACTATGTTTCAGCAAGGAATATTATTCAGTAAAAAAGTTTTTAGTATATCTAAGCATATCACTTTTGCATATATCTGATGCAGAGGGATTTATTTATTTTATTTATTCATTCATTTTACTTTTTCCTATTCTCCATTCCCCCATAAATATGTATAATATGCCATCTAATACAGTCTTTTCTAAAAGAGACTGTATGAAAATGTCCTGATGGTAAATTTTGCCCTCACCACACAACACACACACAAGCCCCTTTCACTTTGTTTCCTTTCTGGTACTCAAATTAGAAACTACTTAACTCAATTCCTGCCCTTGTAGAGCAGCCATTTTTTGGTGGGGGGGGGCGGTATAGATAAAAATAAAAAAAAGTTGAGAATGGCTATTGTGGAGGATAGGTTTAGTTGCTAGCCTTTTTGCGTTCTTTCAGGTGACTACAATTATTTTAAAAACTAATTCCTTTCTGTCTGGATTTCTGAGATGAGAACAATCATTATTATAGACTGATTTTCTCTAATGTCCCCATCTTGATTGTTTCAGTCACTACATTTCAGCCATTGTAATTTCCAGCCATCTTCAGGTGTCTGCAGTTGGTGAACTCGTGGGGATTTCAAGGCAAACCTTTTATTCTATTCATGGGGGTAGATGTTTTATTCTGCTCTCTATGCTGGAGGATATCTTGTATTAGTTAATTCTATGACAGGCACCTGACAAGAGCTGGAGGATACAATGACCGAAATGAAATAATAACAGCCAAGATGAGGGCACTAGTCTGAGTAAATCGGTGTATAGTAATTTCTGTCTATTTCAGAAACAGAAGAGTTGAAAATTTCATTTAATGCTTTTTTTTTTTTTTAAATTTTTATGGCAACAGATTTTTTAGGAAAATGCTTCCTGTAGAATTTCTTATAGTTATGAATTATTTCCAAGAATAAGATGAAAAAAAAATTGACTCTTTTGATCTGGGTTAAGGGTGCTTAATGCCTAAACCAACTCTTGAATTCATGTGGAAAGGATTCAAGTTTTAAGGGAAATAACTATAGGTTAAAGTTATCTCCTTCCGGCAAAAAGAAGAGAAAGGGTAATACGTCCTATCTCTCTTAGGAGATAACTCCCAATTGAGGCTAGATAATGAAGTTCTGGTTTCTATTGCATGTGCCAGCTTAGTAGTCCTTACAAGTCTCAAGTTGAGAACAAAAACTTTTTCTCCCCTCGGCAGGATGAAAATTCAAAAAAAGGATACCTCCAACTTAATCATACAGCTTAGTGTGCACAGGGAAATTTGTCCTATTGAAGAATTTAACTATACTCTTCACTCATACCAGGGATCAAACCCGGGACCTCAGTGTGTGAGGCAGATCACACTATCTGAGTGGACCCTTTCTCTCTTTGTCCTGTTAAAATTGTATGCAGTTTCATCATTTTTTATTCTCTATTCACAGAAAAGTTTAACTGTCAATAAGAGCAGTAACAGATGATTCATGAATTTAAGAGTTAAAATATCCCAGTAGAACTCTAAAAAGAGATCTATGGGACATATATATCCCAAGAGTCTTGAAAGGGTTAAAGGAAAGGGAGACGATGTGAAGAATTTTTTGGTCTTTTATATACCTAGCAGATTGATGCTTTGATTTTTATTTGTTGATCATTTAAGCCAGTTGTTTACATTCTTAGATGTTTTGATGATGGAGTTCTTAATACAGCCAAGCCTCATATAGTACCAACAATTACTTCTATAAAAACCTCGTACTGGTTGAATGTGTACTATTCAGAGTTATAACAGCATTTAAAATATGTTATGTAATTGGTTCCAACCCAATGAAAATGGTGTTTCATTACATTCAATTTCTTCTGTAATGTAGTGGTAAGTCTTCTTTCTCCTTTTTTTTTCTTCTTTTTTTTCTCCCTCAGTTGGAGCCTTTGCGTTGTGAGTATTGAAAACCGTCAACCAAAACTGTCACCATTGGTTCTTGTGTGTGTGGTGGGTGTCTGGCTGGCTGGCTATGTAACCATCACATGTACAGCACGCAAAAATCACTGAAGATTTAAACATTTACTCATTTTCTTTTGAAAATTTTTTTCTTCCTTTCTTTCTTCCCCCATAATAGATTTTTAATGGGTGGGGGTAAAGAATGTTGGTCATGCAATGGTTTCTATTGAGTGACTAATGAGCCCCCCCCCCTTTCTCAACCTTTGTTCCTTTTTTCTCTACGTATTTACTGAGGGCGGTTAATATAACAATTCCATAAGAGCATATGAGATTCACAGATTTCAATTTTCGTACCTCAAGAAAATTCATTTTACATTAAATTTACTTTTGTGCTATTTGAAAAATTCTATTTTGAAATTCATACAATATCAAAATTGAGGCTTGACTGTATTTAATTAGGTCATATATGGATGTTTGTAAAAAATCTTTTGGGGGATTTGAAAGAAAAATTTGAGATGGTTACTTTTCTAATGTTGAATTTGAGAACTATTTTTTAAAAATGTTAGAAAAAAAAATTGTTAATTTTTTTTTTTCCTTATTGTTGGGCATTTTATTGTTCGTTTTGCAGTGTGAACTTTTGAGAAAATGAGAAAAATTGCTGTTGGAAATTAAGAAAAAGGTTTTGAACTATAGCACTCTGCAATTCTTTTTCATGGGTGCTAAGATTTTGTGCACTTAGTGACTTTGAAAGTCTTCAACTTGTGTCTATTCATGCAAGACTGAAATTGACGTGACAACACACAGTCCATGAGATAGGGAGCAAAAATTGAGTACCAAATTGCTCGCCAAACATACTGTACATCAAAATAAAGGTAATCTTATAGAATCAGAATATGAATGTTAACATGTCTGTTCTGGTCCTATATCTGTGATTGAAACATCCACAAGTCTTGAAGAAAAAACATTGCATAGTTCGCCTATCCCTCTTCCCTCGTTGACATTTGTTTTTTCTTCATCTAATTACCTTTCTATTGATATATAACATGCTTAGTTAACAATTTGGTACCATTAAAACCCTTTTCACATGAACTAACAACTGAAATACCAACATACTAAAATTCAGCATTCAATTATAGGAGTTACCTGTAGTGGCAGGACAGTGTTGAAGGTTTAAAACAAAATGAGATTATCTAATGAGTTGCTATTCCTGCTAGGTGTATGCAAGTGCCGGTATTTGCTTTGATGGACATAAACCCATGGCAGTGTTTAACAAGCATAGAAAGGCATTAAGAAGTTGGAAAAAAAATGTATATTTATTCATAAATATTATCAAACTCCACATTTATCAGAGATTAAAAGCCATTGATTTGTTCTTTGTCAGATTTTGCATCAATACTTCATTTTATGATGAAGACAAGTGCATCTGACATGTGTTTTAATGAAGAACAAAAGATTTGTGCTGATTTTTTGTGAATATTTTGTTTAAATTTTACTTTGTGATGAAGAAATGATTACATTTTAGAGCCTTCGAATGACTTTGAGCCTCTCTATGCTGGTTAAACACCACCGTAGGTTTATGCATGTCAAAGGAAAGATATTGCCAGTGCCTTTAAACTGAATTGCAAGAAATGGTCAGTAATAAATTGATTCTTCTGTAAGTAAATGCTGTATATACTTGTGTAAAGGTCAAGTTTTAGGGCAAAAATTGGGGTTAACCTATACTTGAGTAATAATTTTGTAAGTTTGAACTTCAAACATAATGGGTTGGGCTAGGAGCAACTGTTGGCTTCCTTCAAAAATGAAAAATATTTTAATGAATATATACCTAATATTATTGAGAAAAACATGCAGTGCCTTCAGTAAATAAATTGAATTAAACTGAAAATTGTGTAGCTTCTCATATGATATGGCCTACTTGCAGTAATTATCCATGTATAACCAGGGTTGACCTATTCAAAAAGCACACCATAAATTAAGGCTCAACCTATACATAAGTGACTTATACATGTGTACATACAATATTCAACTTGAAATTCTTGTGGTGGAGAAAATGTTTAAAAGTTCATTAAAAGGTATGATTACCATATTTATTTGTGTACAATCCACACTTATTTCTTTTTCTTTTCTTCCGGGTTTGTAAGCCTAAAAATTAAGGGTGAGCATTTTACGTGATAATTAAATGTTACCCCATTTTTTTCTTCGCAGCCAAGTGCATGGCCATATTTGGAATGGCATGACTGAAATCAATTTATATCTAATGTCCAAGCTAACTGATATGTAACAAATATTTTAAATCACTATAATAATGTTATATTTTTTTATGGTAATAATATATGAATATATATTTTCCATACATCATGACATAGCATGTGACTGTGATCTCTGCATCTGACAAAAGACTGAGTATTACGGAAATAATTTCTTTCCAGGATTACATTGCCCATAATTAGTGGTGCTTAGTATACACAAATGCATATTATACACAGATAGATACAGTAATTATTAGAATTAAGCAGTTATAAAACAGAATTTCATTATAGCAATAACCAACATGCAAGAATCTATTCCATCCGACAATTCATAACAAAAGATGACAGTAACTCCGAAACACAAGCTCTTTAGGTAATGTATATGGAGTCCTTCCTACTGATAAGCTTTTCCATTGTTCAATTTGTGGATGGGAGTTAGCCCACATTTTTGATGATTTAGGTTCATTAACATTTTTGCACTCGATAAATCTGCACGAAGACAAACAAAACTGAACTATGGAGTTTACTAATTCCGGCAGGGAGTGCACATAGTCGCACTTTGAATTTTGTAGCCATTTTGAATACATAATGTCACATGACCATTATATTTGTATAATTTTGCCATAAATAAAATCCATGTCTTACAACCTTGAAAAACGATGTGATTCCATGAAGTTTTTTTAGAAAATTAGAACTTGAAAAATCCATCCATTGCTGCCTTTGCTTTGTACCCTTTGAAAAAGAGGGGGGGGAAAAACCCCAAAACAGGCCTAAATGAGTTGAAACAATTTTTTGTGAGATAAAAATTTAAATTATTTTTTGAAATAAATTTACTTGTTATTGCTGAATGAGTTTGGAAACAGACTTGGGTTGAAATTATTTATTAAGAAGATTGAAATTATTTTTCATTTCATAGGAATTACTGTAGTATTCCCAAAATGATTCACATCAAGAAATGTTTTGAATTTTTGTATCTCGAATAGTCCTAGCTCCAGAGATTGTTTTTTGTTGGAGTTTACACGAATTCATTATGTGTGAAAATGTCTGGTCACTGATAATTTATTGCATTGAAGCATGTTTTCAGGAGTCAACTTTAAACAGAGAATATCTTAATTATGCTAGCAAAGTAATGAAAGTAATCTATTTTGTTTGTATGAAAGAATAAAGTAATTTTATTTATTACTATTGTTTCTCTTTTTATTTTATTAATTTATATTTTTTTAAAATTTCATTTTTTATTTTTTTTCACTCTTTTTCTCGTCTCTCTTTAATGGCAGTTGGTATTTTCCGATTTTTTTTCTGGAAATTATACTGTGCACTTTCATATTCTTATAGAAAAACAGATTCATGCATTTTCGAGGGGAAATTTTTTTGTAAAACTCTTTCCAGGCTGAATTTTACCAGTTTTATGGTTACTCAAATTTAAAATTGATTCCCTAGCTACGCATATGTTAACCCTTCTACACGACTGTAGTCACCACAAAGAAAGTATATGATATGGTGATTTTTTTTTTTTTTTTTTTTTTTTTTTCCCTTCTTTTGATAAATGAAAATGACTTAATTTTCATGAATCATGATATTTTGATGAATCCTCTTATGAATTAAATCGAGTGTATTAGCCATTTTTTTTTTTTTATTTTTTTAATGATTTTTAGTTGCTTTCTCTATCACCTAAATTCCTGTTATTCAAGTTGGCCAGTTTGCAAGAATATTGTCAATATTATACTGTTGTGTGGTGCAAAAAAAAGGTTGTCAGATCCTGCTTTGTACCCTATGTTTGTGTAAGATTATGCTGGAAAGGATTAATATTACACAACCTCCCCACCAACCCTCCCACAGTGTGCTCAGAATGCAAAGATTTGGAAGTTGGTTCATATTGAGGGATTGGCAAGTCATGTGATAGTGATTGATGCCTTGTTGAGGCATATCTCCCTAACAAATATGAGGAACCTTTTTTTTTTTTCTCCCAAATTGAAGGAATTTAGGGTTCTAAAACCAAATCACCTCATTTGGGGTTTTAAAAGCCAAAAAGTGGGGTTACATTCTTAGGGTAAATATAAGGGAATCTTTTTCAATTTTAACTATATGATAATATTCAGTGTACCAAATGTTCTCCAAAAAATGTATCCTATTTCCTGGAATGATTAAATAAGTGACTGAACAAAGAGGGTGATTAATAGCTCTGCACTCACTACAAAATTTTGAGGGTGGTGTTAATGATTTGATTCTGATTGCCAGCATCTAAACGCTCCAGCAGTTTAGATATAGCACCAGTCATTTGCTCAATTGGAGAAGTTCTTCAGCACAAATTGGAGCCATTTTTTAATTTCCTCATTGTTGGCCTCTAAACACTTCTCTGATGAATTTCTCAGACCATGACCATTCAAAACAATCAATTCAACTGAATGATTCAATTTAACCCGAGGAAAATGAGTCTCAAAATTCAAATTATGCTCTAATAAAAAGTGGTTAGTTTCACTCTGAAATAAGTACTTTCTGATCCATCTTTTTCTGTAATTTTAAAAAAATATATTGTCTGATTTGATTCTCTTAACACTTTTCAAGATATTTTATCTTTCGTAACAAAATTTTCACTTTTTCTTCTTTTTTTGATATTTTGAAAAAAAAAAAATTGAATTCAGTTTTGTCATTTGACCTTGGTTATCAAAATTTGTTGAAAATTGATTTTTTTTTTTTGTCTGATCTAGGTTATTTTATATCAAAAGTACATTAAGTTGATATGATTACGCATTCACAGCACCAAATATCTAAAATCCACTTTTAAAAAAATTTTTTTTATTTCCATGTTCAAATTTCAGAATTTCGTGAACTTCAAAATGATTAATTTTAGTTGTAAGCCAGCTAGGAACTTCTTTCTTTCTTTTCCCTCTTTTCTTTTTGTTTCTTTCTTGTCTTTTTCTTTTCATTTCTTTCTTTCCCTTATAATATTTTCAGAAATTCTATGCATTTTGAATACAGACTAATCACATCAATTTTTTTTTTTTTTTTTCTTGGCTATTTATTTCCACATGTGTGCATATTGTGCCCCCCCCCCTCCTCAAAACATGTCTAGTCAGTCATTCAACAGAAACCATTGTGTGACCAACGTCTTGTGGCTGCATCAATAAGTTACTTCTCTTCCCCTTTTGTAGAGAAATGATCTGAAATTTAAAAAGAATACAAAAAAGTGAATGCTGCTGGACGCAAGTGAAGAGACCAATTTAGCATAAACTTACATAATACATTGACCCCCCCCTATTTTATTTCTTTTTTTTCAAAAGTCAGTAAGGCATAAATGTTCAAATTTTCAGCCCTTTGAGTCCATTGGTGCAGCCTTTACATGTGACTTGGATATATGCATGACTTAAGTTTCTTCAGTATTTTAGTAGTTTTGTTTATGTTGTCAGTCTCTAAAACAACCAAGTTTTAGGGGTCAATAAGTATTAATTTCAAAGATTTCTCATGGAAATATCGCTTCTCTACGTTGTCATTCTCCTTCATTGATCACACCCTTTCCCAATTTTTAAATTGATCTCCCGTCCCCCCAACACAGTATGCTGCAAAAAGATGTTGATCATGTGACTTTTTTAATTGTTTCTCCTCTGTCATGTCATTCTTGGCTCATCCATCATGCAATGTTCTGGCTGAAGTAATAGCTGTTTACTAAGCTGAATTTTGTACAGCATGAAGTGAAGTTTGAGAAAATTGACACATCTTTCTCCTGGGTAAGGCCCTTCCATTTTGAAAATCGATTCCAAATCCTGGGTTTGAACACCAACCACTGACATAGGTAGCAGATAGGCATCTTTCTCAGCTGTGGAGATATATAGGCCCCCCCCTAACATTGTAGTTCATGGGGAAACATGATTTCATTTGAAACAGATATGATGCCTTAGCTGGCTGCTTTCACAGCAAATAAATAGAGGCCAGTGTGGAGTTCAACTGGCTTCCACTACTCAACAGAGGTCAAGATATGGAAAGCATGGTCCAACAAGGAAAGGAGAAGAAAACATGCTAATCGTTACTATCATTGGAGAAAAAATTCTGTTTACCACCATCACACTGGGATAGTACTCCTGAAGAAGGCCGTAGAATGGATCAGCCAATACATTGTGATAAAAACACAAACAATAATTGAGTTCAATTGCCTCCCAAACTCATTGAATGATATCAGCCCAGTCCTAAAATATACGCTGTTGACACTTATTACTTCCCTTCACTCTATGTCTTGCTTGCTACCTACACTCTTATCTTCACTCCATTCCTTTGACGATGACTAATAGGTGTTTCTATGGCAACAAGTAGTGAAATTCAATTTATTGTTGTGTATGAATATTAAGACTAACTTATGTCTAATTATAAAATCACTTAGTCAGCAGTTCTACCTACAATATTTCATATCATCATTTGTCTATATCTTTTTTTGTTTTGATGACATTGAATGAAGTGGCATTAATTGGTGGATTCCTGTACATAGATGAGCCAAAGTATAATATAATCAGGCTCTGGGGGACACCTTGTGGTGGTGTAATGGTTAGCCCTCATGGTTCATTACTTCTGAGTAGCGTGTTCAATTCTCACTGGATGAATCCACACTTATGACCTTGTTCCCAAACTAATCCACGCTTGGGAAACACCTATCATCAGGCTGTGTGAGTGTGGAGATTAATAGGAAACATGTGGAAACCATCAGTACATTTGATATATTCAACTCTTCAGAGACGGAGCCTAGTTAAGGGGGCATAACTCTCTAATATCATGACCCATTTCTTATATTCCATTATTCAATGCTGTTCAGTTTTTTTTGTTTTATAGTGCTCAAGCTTTTAGACCCTGCTGTACAAGATGTGATATGTGTAGCATTTATGACAATTGGCAATGACTAGGACCAACTTTTTATTTTCATGAACAAATGTCTGAACAATGAAATTGAACATTTTTTTTTGTGTAGGTGTGAGAACTTAACATTACTACATTTTTTTTTTATTTTTATTTTTTTTTTTTTTTACCCTTTTATTTTTCCTTATGCCTCTTATACCTTAAAAATATAATCTGGATGGGTAAAAATATCATTCTAAAACAAAAATCTCTTTTCATCTGAATAGCGAAGATCATAAAAAAATAGTTAATCTCTGTGTACATAAGTAAAATATCTAAGTGTAAGAAAAGATAGGAAAAAAAAGTTGCTTTTTATTTTTATTTCTTTTAAAGAAAAAAAAATCTAACTTTTAAAAAATTTTATTTGTTTTGTTTTGTTTTTAGATATTTTTTTCCAGAGATTTGGCCATGGTTGCTTGTTAAAGTGCTTCCATCGCACAAAATGTATCTTGAGAAGGTCTAGACAAAAAAATAGAACAAAATGTTTTCCTGTTTTTTTTGTGTGTGTGAGTGTATTTATAAAGTGACATTCTGTTAAGATCATCATATTTCGTTTATGTGTAGATATTTCTGAAGTAGTATGACACCTCTCATCTGTTTATGTTATACTATAGAAACCACCCAAACATGGGTGCAGCCCAACTATTGGCATGCGTACTCAATAAACCTAGGAGAAGGTTTTGAGGTAAAACGTTTTGAGAAAAAAAATTTTCTTTAAGATTTTAGAGGGAGGGCTCTATTCACAATGTAACTATAATGCTTACCTAAATTTTTACTTTCCATTCAATATACACATACTTATTCTCTCATTTTATGTATGTCTTTGAAGGATTAAAAGTGAAAGGAAACTTCTCCCCTTTTAAGGGGCCAAAAATGAAGGAAACCTTTTTTTTACAAGTCTGAAAGTTCGAGTCCTATTTTTTACTCCTTAAATATTTATTCTTGCATAAATAGGTACTCCAGCTAGTATATAGATACTAAGAACCTTGCCTGTTACACTTATAGTAACAGTAGAAACCATCAGCTCCTCTCCCTTATTAAACTACCTAACTTTCATTTCTCCACTCCCTCTCCTTACCATGTTACTATATCAGTAACAACAATCAACCGAGCTTGTAGTACACCTATAATAACTGCTAGTAAAGCAACAGATCATAGAATAATTGAAATAGTCTTTGACTAAAAATCTAAACCAAAAAATTTAAAGGAAAGTTTGTCTATATTTATCAACGTGTGTATGTTCAAATGAGTTGCCCAGTTATATTATCCAGATTTATTTTCTTATAAGACGAAGTGTTGTCAACCATTATCAAATTTTGACGCCACTATGATGATCTGCAAATCCAAATGTACTCTACGTAAAAGACTGCAAGTTATTATTATCATCATTTAGATATCTTATCTTCTATCAAAGAATGATTTTGAATTGGATAATTGTTTATTGAGAACTGATGATGATTTTGTGATGTTTCAATTAACCTCAATTCAACAGTTTTGATACCACAAGAATTTTATTTGCTAAGAATTAAATTGGTTTTATTTCCTCTGATACTTTTATGTTGGTTTTCTAAATAACTTACAAAAATTTCTGTGATGGCAAAATTAGATAAGTTTTCAAGAGATAAGATATCATTGAAATGATGATGAAAATATCAAAAGTTGATAGAAAATAAAGGGCGATAACTTCTGATCTTTTATGCATTTTGTGTCTGGAACCCTGTGTTTTTTTTCTCCTTTCAGTTGCTTTTTATTGCATCTTACTCAGACTATCAATCTACAGATAGTGAGTAAATCCCTCAGAAAGTAAAGAATAAGCTCCAAGTTAAACTCAACTTGTTCCTTATTCCTCTGGGAGCTGCCTATGTACGGCACGGCTCTACTGACTGAGCTACTAGAGTGCTCATGATTGCCAGAAAATCAAATCTTACACAAAAATCAAGATAACATTACTATTACTGTTATCCAAACGTATCACTAGGTGATAAAACTTTTTCGTTTCCACTTCCTTCATAATAACCAGAGGGTTTCTGCAAATGTTTATTATATTAATTTGCATTTTGTTCAAGGGTGACATGTTACTGGGTTTATCGCTAAGTTTGAACCGAGACTCCATCAGGCCACTAATCGCATCATAAGAGAGCAGAAGATTTGGAGATCTCCCACAAACCACAACAGTATTATCGACCATAACTTTTACACTGCAAATATACAAGAATCCATCAGCCTTTGAGAAAATGTATCCATTAAAGTCCTGGTTCGCAATTTTCAAAAACAAGGAAAATTTAACAGTTCCTACTTCCTGGTCCCTAAGTACTAACAGGTCCATGTGTCTGAGACAGAACTTTCCAAACAAATGAAAAAATGTAAATGTAATGACTAGATTGCTCTGCCTTTGCTTCATTAAAATCCAAAAAGTAAACAAAACACTTCATTTCTCCATGCAATATCATTCCAAAACTATGGGTCTAATTTCAACTCCTTTAATCAATAGTTCCTGTAAATGGGATTTGTTAACTTCAGCAGAACAAGTCAACCTGAGTTGGGCTTTATAAGTGGAAGTGAATTTGTTTTCTATTCTTGCGTACATCAGTATCTCTGTTATTCGTACATGTTGTCACTTGTTTTTCTTGTGGTCATTGTCATCCGTAATTATTACATACAAAAGTAAAATCAATACTCAAACTATTGAGTTTGACAGAAAAAAGAAAGAAAAAGCCTACACAGCCCAATGGTTAATCCGCCACTGATCTTGAAAGCAAGAAAAAAAGATGTTTCGCTCCCATTCGGATTTGATTTCAAAATCCTGTGATATCTAATAGAACCCCCAGGAAACCAGGAAACACTACTGAAAATTGTAATAACAAATAATACGGTTGAATGAATATCTCAAAATCACAGATGAATATCCATTGCCTTTTTGAAACCTTGATGTTTTTATATTGTTTAGTGGTTCTATTATTATATCATCTGTTCCAATGACATCCTTTGTTGTAAACAAATTTTCAACGGAAAGAAAAATGAATAAAGTTTAAATTTGTTATGAAAATATTTTTTTTATATAACAGAAATTCAATTTTCACAAATTTCTTTTTTTTTACCAAAAACTTGGAAATGCGAGTTGACACATGATGTCATGGAATCACTCTTTATTCTCCACCCTCTCTGTTATTCATGTCTGAAATCCACGCTCCTTGAATTCCAATGAATTATTTAAATTACAAAGCATTAATGATGATGTAATGGTCAGTACGTCTGTCTCTCATGTAGGTCACATCTTCGATTCCCAGTACACAGGATGAATTTCCCTATGTGCTCAGCGGCTAATTGAGTACACCTCAAGCTGTGTGATTGGGATGGAAGGCATGAATTGGCCATCCTTTCCAGGGCGATACATGAGATGTCTTACCTGGCTATCTGAAACCACAAATGGGTTACGCATCCTGCCTTGTTTATAATAAATCAAACGAGCTTGCTGTTCATCATGAAAATTTCCTTTACTAAATGTTACACTTCGTTTCAGCACAACAGAAAGGATTTCACACTCGGATATTCCTGAAAAATCTAACTCCACATCAGGGGAAATTTATCATTTTGACTTTAATTATTCACTTTTCATTATATATTTGGAAAGTCCCACAGTCACAGACACATGAGAGTAATCACCCCTAGCACTTGGCAGACTTTGTAACTGCTGGACACTTACCCTTAGAAATATTAGTGATACTATTGGATGGCCAGGGGTTTGTAGGGTTAATAGTAAAAAGAGCTATTTGAAAATTCCTCAGGAGAATGCTTTTGTAGCGAAATGCACTAGATTTTACCAGTACAAAAGTATCACACTGAGCGTTATATAACAATTATGAAAGCCTGAATTTGCTGGTTATCAAAAATGTATTCTTTTATTTGAAACTAGAGGAATGAGACCAAAAGTCTCTTACCAGAAATATTAATTGAGAAAAGTTAAGAAAGGTCGGAGGCAGGAATTGGAAGATATTTTGAATTGAAATTACTCTTGAAAACCTGTAATGGAATCAAGGTATTGTTGTCAGTATGAATCTCTAATCAGAATCTTGGTATTGTTGTCATCAAATTGATTTCAAGGCGATGGGGAAAAGTGGAAAATCTCTTTTGGTAAACAAAATGTCAAAACTCAGTGTGCCCTGAAATAATTGTAATCAAAGGCGTTGGTAAAAACAAATCTCTTATTAGAAATATTAGCTGAGAAAGGTAAAGGAAAGATTAAATAGCAGAAATGGAGAGATATTCTGTACTAAAATTGAATATCTCTTCATACCGCCAGACCCACTCTTGTATGTTGGTGATTGTCATAAGAGTGGTGAGTTTTGGACTTTTGAAGTCAGTGAGTGCTGAAATTTCAGATCAGCCAGAACCCGCGTGATATATGTTCTCGAACTGACTGAACATCCCATGATGATTGTAGCTTTTATTAAAGTCTGATAGTCCTTGTCATCAACTCCAAATTACCAAACCAGTAAAGAAGCATATGGAAGAACCGAGTTGCTTACTGCTGTACGATCTCCATTCCTACGAGAAGGCCACCCTAATAGATATCAGCTTACGTCAGACTAAGGGAAGAGAAGGGTTTTCTATGATTGTAGCCCTCAAATTATTAAACTTTATATTTATTGATTTAAACCAACGTGTTGTCATTTATCCAGCTACCTTTTATTTTTCTATGTGCAACACCTGTTGGACCTACTATCTACTGATTCTTTGCCCGCGTCTGAAAGTGACCTTTCAATCTTGAAAACAGTGTGGGGGGGAAGGTGAACTACAGGCATGTGGATTCGACCTGGTCAGACAGCTGTTATGACAGGAACAGACCCACTGTCCTTGTCCATTATCCTTCAACCAGTGAATGTTTGGTGACGGGCTGACTGGTTTACATTACAATATTCGGTAAAACTTGTACACACAGATGCAAATTGGCAGCCACAAATATAAAAAGTTGCTCCCCTTGTTGGCTAAAAATAGCTGAATTGAAAAAAAGTTTCCAGTAAAGTTTATTGCTAAAAATGTTATGACTCCTGAAATCTTTGAATGTTTCGATTTTTTTTGGGATATATACTTTTTATTCATTTCTTAATTTTTTATCATCATGTTAATTTGTGATCAATGTTGATTACGCTCGAAAAATCACTTGGAGACTAATAATTAATCAATATTTAATTTTTTATATATTATTTAAAGGTCATAATGTCAATGATTATACGTTTTATTTTCATAATTCATTGGAGCCTTTGTATGGATTTTCGAGCGTACACAACTACTAATGGTTCGTAAACTCGAATTATCATGAGGGCCCTAATAAGTAAATGCTTAATAATTCGATTCTTTAAATAATATATTTATCAAAGTAAAATTCAAATATGTTCACGAGCCACCGTAGGTTTTCGAGTGTATTCGACATTTTTAGATATAAAATTAGCTGGAAATGAAACATGGAAAAATCTAGCCATTTTTAGCAACCAAAGGAAGCAACATCTTACTGATATTTATGGTGGCAAATAATTTACATCCGTGCGTGCAGTCTTACCCGATATTCCCATGCACTTATCTTAACTTCTCTTCCAGTTATTCAGACGGGACTAGAATTAACCACTCACCGTTTTAACATTTGTTACCGGTTTTAGGACTTTTGTTATTATTTAGTTAATCTTGATAATATTTTGCGTCAAAGTTTATTTGATTTTTATAAAAATGACTTTCAAAAAGTGTGAAGTTGTTTTGACACAAAAAGTTGACTTTTTCTTCTAGATTATTGCAAATGATGTTTTCATACACACTTTTAACAAACTTTTAACGATCAGCAGCCCAAAACAAAATGTGGTAGGTAAGTGAAGTGCTTCCAGCTTTAGTTTTACTACACAACACACTGTTGAGTAAAAAAAAACAAAAAAAAAAACTGATTTAAAAACTGAAAAAAAACAAAAACAAAACAAAAAACAAACTTTCTTTATCTTTCCTATCAAGTCTTCTCTAATTGAACCTCTATGAAAAAATGTTTCAAAATATCCCGGGAAAATGACCGGAATAGGTTAGTAAATTATTTGTAAACTATTAAAAAAAACATTCATGTAATAATTACTTATTTATCATTCATATTTATAACCGTCTAAAATACATGTACGCCAGAAAGTAACAACTAAATTGTCACGAAAATCATTTCCTTAAGATTTACGATGGAAGTTCTACTTCCTATTTAGTTATAATGCTAAATTAGGCCCTTATTTACCGCCATTTCACGGAGGTACGGCTTACATGAATTATATTCACTTTTCCGGTTACTTTTTCATTTCTATCAACCTAAAATCTAAAAAAATAAAACTTAATATAATATATAGTAATTTTTGCACGTACGGATGTAAATTGGCTGCCCCAAATATCAACAAGAGTTACCTTCCCTGATTCTTTCAAGATAGATGAAAGTTGCTGGATTTCTTCATTTTTCATTTCCAGCTAACTTTACTGTCTGAAAGTGGCTGGATTTGTTTATTTTTCATTCCCAGTTGACTTCATAACTACTAATGTCTTGGCTCCTTAAACCTATGAACATATTATTGAAAATCATTCTAATAAATCTCCTGAAATGTTCAAAAGTTCAATTTTGTTTTAATGAATATTTTATTTAAAATCATATTTTATGATAGAGTTTCTGAAATTTGTTTTGAAAGTTTTCATTTTACTTTAATGAATATATCAATAAAGGTATTATCTAAAAATCTTATTTTTTATATGATCTATAAATTGAAATTTGTTGCTTCTCTCTTCTTATCTTGCTCTGAAAATCCTTCAATAGCTCTTTAGATGTTTGCAAGTTTGACCTCAAAATCATGTTTTAATAAGGCTCCTGGTTCCTGTTTATGCTCTGAGGTACCGTTTTCACATCTATGTTTATATAGCAGTACGATTCTTTCTTGGAACTTATTTTCAGCGAACATTATTGTTTGTGCAGTACCGTTTTTTCTTTCAATCTTCAGAAATCAGACATGAGTCGTGGTCGACCTGTAGCAGCACATTATATTATTGAAACTTGATGATGAAATACTTTCTAGGGATACAATTATTGGAGAAAACCGCAAGGGTTATTATCTCTGCAGGTGTCCAGGAAAAAACTCCTCAAGTGACTGGTTAAACTTCAGCTACGTGGCAATGATTACCGTGTGTCTAAAGACAAACTTCTTTTTCAGATAGAAGAATATGAGGCTGCAAAATATTAAAAAAAGCATTCGGATTGGATTTTGAAAGGTCGCTGTTGACTCTATTGAAAATGTTCATCACAATTTATGTCTGGGCCTATGATTTTCCATTAAGGGATATTGCATTTGATGCAAAAGTCAAAAGAACAAGTACAAATTGGGCCAGCTATTTACGAAAAGTGTGTTCAACCAGGGAGTTTCAGAAATTGTTCGACATGACGAGAAAGGGGAGACTGCAATTGTTCAAAGTGATAAATCCAAATTTTCCAAGAGGAAATACCATAGAGGTAGATATCACAAGGGTCACTGAGTATTTGGTGGTGTTGAATGCACTACAAGTTGCTAGTTCTTCTAAATCCAAATTTTCCAAGGGGAAATACCATAGAGGCAGATATCACGGGGGTCACTGAGTATTCGGTGGTGTCGAACACGCTACAAGTTGCTACTTCTTTGTAGACGGACCCCGTCTAGACCAAATGAAAAGAGAGGATGAGATCAGGAAGCAAAATCTCCCGGGTGCATGTGTAGTAAGTGATGGCTGGAAGGCGTATGAATAAATATAGAAAGTATCAATGCAAGCATGTACCAACATAATGATCTATGAAGAGAAATTAGTGGACTCTCTTGATGAGGAGGTCCATACTCAAAACATTGAAAAATTTGTGGATACATATTGAGAGAAAATTAAAAAGACATTAAGGCACATCAGATGAACAGTTTCAATCCTATTCGTGGTTCGGAATCTTTCGATTGAAAACAGATATAAGACATTTTGTCGTAGCATTGTTATCAGATCAATACGGGTAACTTTGTCAATTAGAAAAATAAAGGTGAAATGAACCCTATTTTCATTGTGTTATTTATTTTCATCATTGTGTTAATTTGTGATACAATCAGCGTGAAGTATACTTGAAAAATCATGGGAAGATTAATAATTATTTATGTTTAAATTTTTATGTAAAGATCATAATAACTATACTTTCATTTTTATCATTCATTGGAATCTTTATGAATTTTTGAGTGTACTAATCAATCAGTACAGTCAAAAAAATCATATGATGACTAATAATTTAATGGTTTAATTTTTTTCATTTTTAGAATATATTTTTTTGATTTTATAAAGATTTCAAGAGCCATCATATGTTTTCGAGTATACTTATTATTCCTTAAATAATATATTTATGAAAATAAAATTCAAATATCCAAGATTTCAGCATTCAGCATCTCTGAGCATACTTAACTTTCTTAGCTATGAAGTTAGACGTAAGTAGTTGGAAAGGAATATTTGAAAAATTTAACCATCTCTTCTCCAAGGGAAGCCAAGGGAGGCTACTTTTGTTGACAATTACAGCGGTTTGAATATCTGCGTTGTAAAGAGATGTTTCAAGAATGAAAGTTGTTTTTGAAAGAAAATAGTGAATAGCATTTGAGCCATTTTTTTCACAATAAACAACAGAATGAGTGAAATTTTGTATATAAAAACTGTTTATTCTTGAATAATTTATTATTCTTGAAAAAGAACTGATTTTCAAATAATTCTGCATCCGCCTATAATCATTACTTGACTCCCAGATGGGTTTCCGACCCCTACTTTAAGAAAGCCTGAATTGAACTATTATCAGTTAATGATGCATTTTTTTCAACTACTGAATTGTGAACTTATTGTTATGTGCCCAATAAGATTTTTTAAATGTTGAATAATGCAATTTAATCTGATTTAATAATTAATTGCATTATTCAGAATACAAAAAAAAAATCAAATTTATGAAGTGAATGAAAGATTTATCGTGGAAATTTTTGATAAAATTATAAAAAATGGATGCTTCAAAAATATGTTATTAAACACAACTAAGTAATTTCCCAGTTTGTGTGTATGAAATTGGTCTAGAAGAGAAAAATTCTTCTAATTTTAGGTGCTATCAATCCATTAGATTTTCGAACCATTTGGAAATTTGTTAGTTTTTAGTCAAAAATTTTGTAAAGGCTCTACGAGGAGGAGGAAGGTTCTATTTACAATTTAACTTTAATGTAAAACTGGGCACTTACTCTCCCCCATTTTACGGAAATATGGCTTACATGAATTTTTTTGCTTTAATCCAAAAAATAGCACAAATATTAAGAGAAAAATCCCCAAATTTTTAAATTTCAATTTTATTAGGTTTGATGGCATAAAAAGAGTAACTAGAAGAGAAAATACTTCATGGAAGCCATACCTCTATAAAAATGGTGTAAAGTAATTGTTCACTATAGCATTATAATTATACTGTAAATAGAACCTTCCTCATAAACTTAAAAAATCATTTTTCATAAAAATTCTGTTGGTAATTTCAGGTGTTTATGTATTTTAGAGTGTTATGAATAAATATAATGTTCTTGTCTGAAGTTTGGTTGACGTTGTGTATTAATCATTGTGCATGATATGGTTGGACTATTTTCCTCATCTATATCTTCATTTGCTTACAACATTTCAGTAGTGTATCAAAGGCGTTCTTTGTACGTTTCTGGTTCTAAAATGTTGAATCTCTTCCTATCCTTCATGATCGTATTGGACTACACACATCCATTTTTATATACATCCCTATTTACAGATATTGTGTTTTGGTGTTAAATTTTGAGTTCTCTTCATGAAATGGCTTTTTTGAAATTATATATTTATATCATTGCTCAATTGGCTTATAGATTTGACTGAAGAAAGTGAATGGCACACATAGTTTGTTCATTTTAAAGAATCAGTAAAATTAGCTACCCAAAATCATACACAAATTTCTTTTGCTTTAAGAAAACTTTTGGCATAGAAATTATTCATGTATGTTTATTCATATCAATCTCTACACTGAGCAATGATAAATTATTTTGAGGAATCCATGTATCAAAATGTTTTTTTGAAAATTGAATGAGTTTTTTTTAAAAAATTCATTCATGCATATTTATAGGAGTGTTACCATTGAATAATTCCATTAGTCACTTTTTGATGTCAAATGTAACTTTAATAAAGATATAAAGTAAGATTTGTTGATTCTAATGTATTTATTTAATTAGAGAAAATATTCCTTAGAGGAAAAATATCTTTCCTTAAAAATGATCATCGTTATTTTCAACTGTTCCCGTTCCTGATATTTATGCACACTTTTGATATAAATACATCTTTCCTTGAAAAATGAAGGCTGAATTATGTTTACATAGCTTTTTTTCAAGTGTAGACATGTTTTCAACCACAATTACCTCAGTTACTGTTTATTAAATGATTTTTTATTGAAATTTTGTACAATCTCTCTTTTTATAATTAACACAAAGATTATTACAATAATGTTGATATATTTACTTGTTTCAGGTGTTAATGCTTCATCTGGTGGATAAAACAAATGAAAAATCAATATAATTAGGATTAATGGGATCTTATTATTTTTGAAGGTTGAGCTAGCTCTGCCAAAGGCTTGCCATCCTAGTGTGATTCTTCGCTTGATTTCTTCTTCTTTTGAGGGTCTCATGAATATAATTACTAAAAATTATCAAAATCTCTTATTCAGTATAAATTGGCTGTCCTATGCTGACAAACTGTGGAATTGCTGTTGAAATAACTAGTAAAATGAAAATGAACAAAATTTTACCTATTGTTTTTCAGTGGCAGAATGTTTGAGGTTGGACCCAGAAGTCAGGAGATGACATCAACACTTCGCAATTATGTTGGAATATGTCTGTCTGTCTGTTTGTCTACCCATCTTTTACATTAAGGGAAGCCACTTTGCTATCATTTAAAAATTACTTTCAGAGTGATCTCCCTTAAGCAGTTTTGTCATTTGCCTGATACAAAAAAGTGAATGAACTGAGACACCACTTATTATTATCATATGATAATAATAAATGATTTCGAAATTATTCAGCAGGTAATGTGTTTATTCTGAATAAATAACCAATATATTTTATAAATAACCAAAATATCTTTATTCAATATGGTTTTGTTGTCCCTGACACTCCCACAGGGTTGCCACTCAAGACATCTTTTTGTTGCATCCAGATACTGAAAATAGGCGCTTACATACTTCCAGCACTACCAACTCAAGTATTTTCTATCTAAATTTAGATGTTTATTTTTAATGAGGGTCTTTTATAATAGTTTTTACAAAATCTCGATATTTATAGATTTTTTTGCGGCAAAATCCCAATGTTCCTAGATATTTTATCAAAATTTCAGTAAGAAAAGAAAGTTGTATGATGAATTTAATATAATTATTCAATTGAATTTTTGATATCATTTTTTATATTTTGAAATATCATGCAATGAAATAATGGACCAAGTTTACTTTTCGCACCATAAGACTGAGTGCTTTCTGAACGGACACATTTGACTTGACACCAGGTAATGTCAGTCAAATATCACCATTGTGAAAATGTGAACAAATAACACATGTCTACTGCAGTTACTTGCCCTCAGAAAAACAAGTCTTTTTTTTTATAATAAAAGTAATTTTTGTCCTTTCAATCCGAAAAAGTTGAATGAATAGTTTTTCAAGTTCCGAAAGTTACTTACTACCAGAAAAACAAAAGAATATTCCATTTGATATTCTTTAAAAAAAAAACTTGAACATTTTTCAAAAGTTACTTACCCTAAAAAAAAAAATAGATAAAAACGTAGTTTCAATTTGATCGAAAGTTTATTAAAATATGGATAACTATTTTTCTTAAGTAAAGTTATAAAAAAAGGAAAATGTCCATTTAATCCAAAGGATACTATGGAGAAATTGTCCACAAAATTAAAAAAAGAATTGATATGTTTGTCTCTCTTATGCCAATTCAGTGTAAATTTACATTGTAAATTGACCCCTCTTCCCTGAAAACTCATTTGGTGGGGGGGGATTTTCAAAAAACAAGAGAACTATTTTTTCTAGACATAATCACAAATAAGTGTTCGGAATTTCAGCCCAGTAGCTCCATCAGTGTGGCTTGTACTTGTGGTGCATACCTCCATACGTTGATATCCAGCCTACAGAATCACTTGGAAACAGTAGAAACCTATCTTGACAGCTTTGGTTGAAGGTTTTTAATTATGATAATTTTCTCATTTTCAGGGTTATATGAAAAGAAATTTAATGAACTTGGAAAAAAATAGAAGCAACTTTTACATTGAGAGAGAATTGCTGATATTTTGATCGTGTGAAAAAACAATGGCTTATTCCAAAAATGATCAAACAAAAAAAAGAAAAGCAAGTTCTTTATCTTTCTCGTGTGAAATCTGTGGAAAAACTGCACCATCAAAGTCGGCCCTGATTATGCACATAAGAATGCATACTGGAGAAAAACCATTCCGATGTGAAGTTTGTGGTCTGTGCTTTGCGCGTAAGGGTG
>OY735214.1:13336978-13644478 GCA_963457665.1 Thysanoteuthis rhombus
ACAAAGGAAGGGGTCACTCTAACATAAGCTTACATTGCAAATTGAATCCTCCCTCTAAAAACCTATTATGGAGGGAATGGACTTTGAAAAAACGTTTTCCCTGGACATATTAATGAGTAAATGTTGAAATTTTCAGCCCTCCAACTCAATTGGTAAGGGCTGTATGTGTGATACATACATTGCTTGCCAGATTAACTTGAAAACTGAAGAAACACGTGGAAAGGTTGGGTTGACAGATTCTGATAAGATTAATTCAAGTTAGAGCAAAAGGAAGATAACTCTATAAACCTTGACAATTTCAGATTTCTAGTTAAGACTGAAAAGTTCAAAATGAGTAGAGAGAGGAGGAAAAAAAAGACACAGATTCTATTCCTATGACATCAATCGATGAAAGGAAGAGAGAAATAATGAGAAAATTAAACATTTTCAGTCAATATCTAAATTGTCTCAAATTATATCTAGATTTTCATGCCATCTAGCTAAAAAAATATCTAGATACTATTCTATCGAGTCAACCTTCATGGCCTACTAATTCAAAGATCTTTTTCAGTTGAAGGAAAATTTTTTTCATAAGAGTTGAAATATTTTAAAAACTTATAAGCTTCTTTTAAAGGGGTGTTTCACTTGGAAGCATCTAGTCTTGTTTTAAAAAGAAACTACAAAATTCGGTGGACTCCTAGAATCTGGCGATAAAATGGAGATAACTCGTGTCATCTGTAAAAAAGAATTACTCCCCCTCGAAAGAAAAACATTGTACTTTAAATAAGTGAAATTGTTTAATTGTTTTGATTTGCACGTCGTTTTAAGCACTGAATGCATGAGTGTGTTAAATGTTAATGGTTTACATGGAAATAAAGTTGTTTTTATTCATTTCATTTTTGCATCTTTCTTAACACCGGATGGGCAAGTGTATGAAACGTTAAATTCTTTGGAATATGAGGTTGTTTTCATCTATTTTATTCGTGCGCCGTTTTTAACATCGAGGCGGCGAGTGTATGAAACACTCAAAGCTTTTTTTTTCAAATGAAGTTGTGTTTATTTTATTTGTGCGTCGTTTTACAAAATGGAGATTATCGCTACATCATTTTATCGCCGGATTCGTTCCAGCTTCAAATGGACGGGGAGGAGATATTTTCATCGGTAAAATAGTTACCTTGAAATGGAAGAGCCCATTGTTACGGACAGAGAAACAGAAAAATCAGACTCCTCATTATATCAGTAGATGATACGAGGGTGGGTCAGGATTTGGAACAGGGGGTTGGTGGCTGACTTGACAATTTTTTCTTAATTACTCGAGCTCCTGGTCTGATTAGACGATGGAGTTTTGTCTTTATATTGATAAAACTATTTTTATTAAAAAAAAATTGTCCTCAATCCGACCTCTCTCTCCTTCTGGGTGTGCGCTCAGAACAACTATGTACCGGTTTTCACCCTATGTATAATTAATTAATCCACATTTTTGCGAAAATTTCTGCTAAAAATTCCACGTACGTATTATCTATGGTAGCATAATTGTTTATATATGTATATGTTTAATACACGGGATGATGCATTTTTCATTTTAAAACTTACTCTCTATCGGGGAGTGCGGGTTATGTATGGTAGCTGATTTTACATGGTGAAGTACGGTATTTTCTCGGTCCATCTTCAAAGTCGGAACTTTCGTGTAGCTGACACCGGATTCCCCCCTCAATGCCTACCATGCTGTCTCTGTCGTTGTAAATGTCTGACATTGTGACTCTCCCTTGCTTTTTTTCTCCGCATTATCTGTCAACCATTTGTTGAATTTATTTTTCCCCCATTCGTATTTGCTGCACCCCCGGCCATAATTTATTTTAGCTCGAAAATCATCTGGTTTCCGGAATTTGAGAACACAACAACGTGAAGAGAAACCAGTTCCGGTCAACTTGACTTGTAAAAGTTGCTTAAAGATATTTAAAACTACAAAAACTTAAGTGGTAAGTTTTGAAATTTATTTGATTTCGATAATTATACTTTCCAACATTTGTTCATATAAAATATATCTCATTTAGTGTACTTGCGTTGTTAAAAACGATGGCATACATATGATATTGATATTCTTTTAAAGAATACCTTGAGGTTTTAACATGTGAGTTTTTTAAAATTATTTTTTTCTTTTAAATCTTACCTACACGCTGAACTATTGGTGATACTTGGTTTTATTTCTAGATTAATATTAGGATAGTTTAAGCGATCAGCCGAAATGTTTATTAAAAAGAAAAGACTATTTCTTAGGGTTTCAAAATATCAGATACTTTATCTATTTAATTGTTACAAATATCTATGTCTGAGAATAAGTGGATATCTATTTTATCTGTTGTCTTTTTTTTTTGCTTGTTTCTTAGTATACTTGTTTTTCTATAGAGATAGATGCCATTTAGATAATACGTAAATACCTGCTACCAATTGAAATTTCGTTTTTAATCGATGCACTAACATCGATTGACGTACTGAAATGTTAGTTACGTCAATAATTGCTCAATTTTGTCAATTTAAATGTTGCTGAGTCAAGTCCCTTGCTCAGCGTTGCCAATTTAGATGTTTTTCATCGAAATTTAGTTACATCTAGGTGTCAGAAATTATTAGGATTATTTTTTTTTTTTAAAAGTAACATTTTTTTTTTCAAAATATAGAAGTGGAACAGGTAATTCTTCTATTTAATCTCTAGTAATTGAATAATTCTTGATGAATAAATCGATTTTTTTTAATGAAATGAATGTTGAAGATTAAAATCACATTTGATGTATTAACATTAATTGGCAATATATTCCCTAGATTACACACACACATATATATATATGGAGACTAGATGTTTCTATGAGTTTTTTTGACTCAATTTTAGTTGCAAAGTTTGAAAATAAAGTTGGCAACAATAATCTTGCTAGATCTTCACTCAAGTAAAGAACAATCGCATCTATTGTCTGACTTTCAGACTTGTTTATTTAGTACAAATGGTGACTAGGTTAAGATTCGGTTAAGCGAATGTAAGGAAAAGATTTTGAAGAAATATTTGGTAACTATTTGAAATAGGTGTGATTAAACATGTTGCCACCATTTTGAATTTAACTTATTTTGATTGTCTAAAAGTTGCTAGATCTTTTTATAATGACCACTGGGTAGTATGCTGCTGTTGAAAAAAATTGATTAAATCAATTTGCAATTTATTCCAAATCCTTGCTTGATATAGCAAAAACGTTTAAATGTACCTATTCCAACATTGATAAATAATTGGAAAATTAGAAACACTAACCCCAAACCTACCTGTTAACCCTAACCATGTGCCATATTGGCTTGAAAAAAAAAATTGTAGCCACTTTCAGCCATTTAAAATCTTGCATAGTCTATTTCGATTACCTCCCTTGCAAAATATTGACTTAGTAATGTCTAATCTTACTTATTCCTAACAATTCCCAACTTTGACTGAAAATGACCTTTGTTTTTACAAAATTTTGTGGGCTTGTGACACTGTTTGATTTACAATGTAAATACTTGCTAAAATGGACAGTGTAATCGCCTGTGGCAGTTAAATTTTGCATTGCTGGTCAGTCAGTGGGGCTGGTTATATTAGACGCATACTAGCTGCACAAATAGAGCTACATAGCTGAAAATTTCAACATTTACTCCTTATATCTAGGAAATTTTTTTTTTCTTAAAATCTCCCCCATCCCGTTGTTTGTGTCCAGCTGCGTTCACGCTTGTTTTTAAAAAATTCGGACTTTTT
The DNA here is from genome assembly GCA_963457665.1 of Thysanoteuthis rhombus. Taxonomy (NCBI): domain Eukaryota; kingdom Metazoa; phylum Mollusca; class Cephalopoda; order Oegopsida; family Thysanoteuthidae; genus Thysanoteuthis; species Thysanoteuthis major. The sequence goes on from OY735214.1 coordinate 13,340,721, forward strand.
AGTGCTCATTGTCCAACAAAAGAGAACTATTCTTTGTTTACCCATTTTTTGATTTATCATCCCCAACATGGCATGTTGCCTAAAGACTTTAGTCACATAAGTTTCGATTGAATGACTCACTAGACCTGTTTTCTGTATTTGAGGAAAGGATTTTTCAAAGCAATATATCAAAACTCGTGACTGAATTCGTTCATAGAAAACAAAATTTCCTCTACTCTCTGTATTATTACCATCTTGATTTCTAAATGATGTGAAGGCTGCTCACTCAAAATCTTTGATATCGTCAAAATTTTTCCACAAAGACAACTAAAAGCAGTGTTGGCAACTCAAATATAGAATTTAGAGCTAGAGCTGAGTACTGGTGTCACTTGATATTGCATGGTTCATGATATAAGGCAGGTGGGTTGAGAAACCCAATATTAACACACACACACACACATATAGTTCTGTAGTCCAGAGGTTGGATATCGGCCTACGGGTCTGAAGTGAAGGTTTCAATTCTGCCTCTCGGTACTGGATGGGATAATGGAAAGTCTATAGCCACACTGAAGAGATGTAATACATCGAAACAGCTGTTTGTGGATGACACAATAATAGATATATATATATGGTATTTTACATGTAACTTCACTTTTACCTACTTAATATTCAGAAATTATTTCATAAATTAAAAAGAAGCTGAATTAGGAGCTTAGAGCTAGATGCAGACTTAAAGGAGCTAGATCTAGCTCCAAAAGAACTAAATTGGCCTCCTAGTCAAAAAGTTGAAATTTTTTGAAAAAATTCAGGGTTGGAGTGATGTTCATGTGCATTGGAAAATAGACAGTCCTGTTTGTGTTGGTGGTTACAAAGTGATTGCATCAGAAGATATTTACATTGGAAATTATTTTGCACTTCTTTTTTTCCAGTTGTCCAAGTCTCTAATCTGATGGAGAGTTAATGAAAATGATTCACAATGACTACCATGGATTTACAGCTGGTAGGTATATAAAAGTCCCATTTCTTGTTCTTGCTTAATTATTCTCTTTTAACAGTGATCCTAGTTCTTGTGCTGGGTGTTTATCAGAGAGGCATTGAGTAACTTTTTTACAGTCTTTGGCATGGCTCTAGAATGGATTGAACCTTAGCCTACCAAACTGGGTGCAAACACTTTATGACAGGCCACAGTGATTGGTGTAGGTAAAGTATAACATTATTCAAAAAGTTAGTACAAATTTAGAACTAACAAGTAAAATTTGAATTTAGTTATTCTTGCACAAAAACAAAGTAAATTTACTCACTCATATTGAGAAGTCTCACCATAAATTATCAAATACAGTTTGCTTTACATCACTTTTTTTGTGAAAAGCTTTTGTTATTCAGCAAGTCATTACAGAGGTAGGGTACATCCTCTTTGTCTCTCTTCTATATCTCGGTCTACTGTACCTCAAACTTGCAAAAAGCAGTGAATACCCATATTTCAATTCTATAGAATGTTTTTTTTTTGTTTTTAGAAAAGTAACTTAGAAGCAGTGAGTAGGAGATATTTTTCATCAACAAACTTATCTTTAGGTAGAAGAGTCGTGTTACTGACTGCAAACCAAGAAAATCACGCTGTTCATTATATAAGTAGATTCTTCTAAATTGATTTATTAATTTATTTCCCATTTCTTGTTGCCAGGAGGAGTTGGAGGTGTTGGAATCCATCTATATTGGTGATGATTGCTTTAAACAAATTAATAACACAACGTTCCAGTATAAGGTGAGTGTTAGAGCCTCTTACTTTTATACAAGCATTTGGGCTAGAACAGTAATTTTGAATGTGGAACACAATCCCCTCAAGGCAGAAATTTAACCCTTTTATTGGTCGTTTTTCTCCCAGCTATACAATACCATTCAGTGAATAAACTGTCGTCTGCTTCAGATGCTGAATCATTTACTTCTAGATCACTGCCAGAGCTTTTGCTATTGGAAGACTCACTTGAATCATCTAAGCTCAAAACCTGCTGTACTTATACGCATTCATTTTTGAGCAGACCAGTTTTGGTGTTTGACTCAATGCTATCTCTTTGAACTACCGATCAGCAAATTTGGAAATATCTGTTTTCAGCTTTGTTTTTGCTATAGCGGTATTACATTTTGAAACCAGAATAATGTTGTTCCACCAGTAAGCCACTGATGACAGAAATGTTGTTTGACCAGATTAATTATTGCAGGGAAATTTAGAATTTGGGTGTAGTCTAGTCCTGCCTTTACTACACTGTCATTTGTTAATACGACAAAACTTTCAATTAACCTTTGGACTCTACTGACAAATATGGGCATTACTTGATCATGTGTTTCCTCTTGAAATTAATTGTTTTTGCTAAAACTCCAGTTTTCAACTTTCAATTTCTACAACTATATTTTTCAGTGAAACAGCTCTTTAAACCCAACTGAACTCGTTTCTCAACAAACTGGTGACCTCAAATTGAACATTATATTTTCTAACAAATTGTAGGCAAGAAGTTCAAACTGAGCGATATAACATGCATATCATTACATTATGTTGTCTACATGACATACACAAGACCAGAGAATAGACTGACTGAATAACTCCTCTCGAAATTTCATCTCAACGAGAAAAATGTTTTTATTTTTTATTTTTCTTTATTATTAAGATGAAGTAAACCCTCAACTAGCACTGATAAATTTGAATGTAATGTAAGAGGCCATTTTCTATCGTTTTTATTTTTCTATATAAAATGAGTTTTGATACAATATACTGTATTGTAAATTATAAAATGAAAATTATGTAATATTTACCCAACTTTTTGACAGTGTAGTTCAGAGGTCAACTTTATTTGGCGATGACTCAAAATTTCATGTAAAATCTATCATGAAGACCCATGTTCTCATAAATAAGATTTATTTTTGCTATAATTAACATATCAGTCACTAAAAGAGAATAATGAAAGGTAATTTACAATACTTTATTGATGGCTTATACACAGGGTCAAACTCCATTCCTACTTCTATTCTGACATATGATTACTACAACTTATGTATTGTATATAAAATGAATACATAATTACAGAAATAAATATTTTTTTGTATATATGTATTATAATGAAATAAGCTTGCATGTATCTGTATGATAAATTTTTGTTTGTATCTAAGACTTGTCAATTTAGCTCAGTCAGTAAGACAGCCTCGTGACAATCAGTTGCTTATGAGTTCTAGTCATGGTAAAGGAATGTGAATTTTACGTATTGGATTACACCACTCATTTTGTCGAAGATTGTTCTTGTCATTATGGTATAAAGTCCGCTCCGGTTTAGGAGTCTGACAATATTCAGGAAGATGTGAAATCCCTTGTTCTGGGGTCCATGAAGTTGAGGGTCTACTGTACATGAATTACTTTGTTTTCTTCCTAAATTGCAAAGGTGCATTCAAATCTTTTTACTAAATGTTGTCTGTTTTATTGAAATAAAATTTTTTTTTTCCTAAATTGTGGAATTTTTCATTTCCTGTGTCATATGAATTTTTTTTCTTTGCAAATTTGCAGTGTGGTGAAGATGGCTCCCCCAAGTCAATGTTATTGGAGATTAGTTGGGGTGAAATGTATCCGGAAGAGAAACCAATCATTAATTTGAACACCTTCTACAACAACCACCTGTGAGTAATATTTTTTAATATATACATACACACACACTTGGTATAATGGCTTTACAAGCTAAGATCCATGAGGGTTTGCATGCCTTTAAGTGCTCAGTTGGCAGCGCCTGTTCAGGTAAAAGTCCATAAGCCTGCGCAATATATGTTTAAGGTGAGGTGTGGCAAATACACAACCCAACCCACCTTCTAAACCATGGTCTACTGGGGTAGAAAAATAGTAGCAATGTCCAGAGGTCCTCCCCCTGACAGATGTCCAAGCTAGCTATGGAGGTCTGTCGCCCGTTATATGTATATAGAAAGGAAGGAAGCCCTCTATTATAATCATGGATAATCTTATTAAACGTTTATTGTTATCAAAATTAGTTGGTCATCATCCTTTTTTCTAATGTTTTAACTGATCACTCCCACCACGGCATGTTGCGAAAAGATGTTGGTCACATGATAGTTTTTATTGAGTGACTAACCAGACCTGTTTTTCGAATGTTTATCATTTAGATAATTCCTTCCCTTTCTTGTCAATTATTCATAAGAAATGCTGTTCATTCATTATTTCATATGTTATGATCATTATAACATCCATATTGTGATGTACAAGTTGTAGTTCCTGGTTGTCTATGTATCAGAACCAAAGCTGGAAATGACCGGAAGGATTTGAAACTTCTCATCATATTTCCACCATGAAATTTTATGTATATCCTCCCAGAAACCAGACTAATTATTTGTCACATTTTGGAAAAAAATTGAAGAACCTCTTTTTGAGCTGTCAAAGGTCAAGTTGGTACAAGAAAGATCAGTCAGCAGGACTTGTAAATGCAATTATTAAGAAAATCCAAGATGTACAAATACATGGAAATATGTGGTGGGTTGGAAAAGTCTGAAAATGCATTTAAAGAAGAGCTTTTGGGAAATGATGAAACGTCCTGAGGGAATTTAGGAAAGATTCCATGTTGAAGTCATAAAAACTGAGAATAAACTTAATGTTTTTTTTTTTCCTAGTCATAAAATGTTTTCTTTTTTCTTTTTTCTTTTTTTTTTTTTTTCAGCTTTTTAGCAACCTCAGACATACTTTTTTTTTTTTTTTCACCTTTGTTTCTCATTCTTTCCTGTGTGTTTCTTGAAAAGCCTTTACAACTGAAGCTCAATAGAACCTAAAGGTTTCAAGAGAGGTTGTTGGTTCTGCAAAATTTTTATATTTGATATATGAAAAAAGCGTCTGATTTGTGCTTCATTTGAGGTTTCTGTATATATGTAGTAGCAGTCCATCTTTGATACTAGAAGCATCAGAATTTTCGCCAACCAAAAAAGACCAGTAGATGTCATTTTTTACAATTATCAATTTCTGTTCTTTAAAGAAAAAAATTTTTTTTTTTCTTTTTGTAATTGGTCTTTGTTCATCTTTTTCAGGGATAAAAACTGCAAGGATTTTCTCTGTCAACAAATATCAGAAAAGGTATGATGTAGTTTTATCATTGTTAGAAAGAATTGCATTTTTGGTACTTCTCTGTTTATGTATATCAGGGTTCGGCCGACTTATTAGAAGTGAGATGGATTAAAAATATTTTTGTCTTTCTCCTGATCTCCTAGCCCTCTATGCTGTTTGATTATTCTAATGCTCTCATCTATTCAAATCTGTATTAACCCCCACAGTGGCTGGCTGTTTACATTACATTATTTGCACTGAGCAGTAATGTCAGTGAACAACGGAAAGCATTTGCCTTCTGAGACTGACCTCAGAAAAAAACTGCACCTCATATACAAAAAGATATGATACCTACATAAACTTTTATGTACTATCAATTAATAAACACTCTGAAAAATATTCTTGCGGGGTGTCAAAATACTGAGCCAAAGTATATAAATAAAACAGCAGAAATGGATAGTGTTGAAACATTTTAGTTATAAAACATTGATTCATTTGTGGTCACCACAGAAATGGTAATTTTACTCTATTTTTTTTATACTGAATTTTATTGTTTGCTAACCAAAGATAAATAGAAAATGAGGATAAATTTGTGCGCAGATTCATACATTGAATGAATTTGGCGGGCTGGATGAGATAAGGCCAGAATGTGAGCTATTCATTCCTCTGTTCCACCAATCCACTCTTCTGTTTCAACTCCATTTTTAGGCCAATGAAACTGATGAAAACCTGCTAGAAAGCATTTGAGATGCCATATTCTACAATTAGTACAAAATAATTACTAAGGTCCAAAATAAATATTTCTCAATGGAAAATTTCTTATCCTTGTTATTTATCAAGCCTAAAAATCCGACTATAGATGCACTAATTCTTTTCTTGAGTTTATATCTAGCAAGAGCTGTCTGTAAACTTTTTTTCAAGTTTACATCTAGTCAAAAAACATTTTGAAACATCAAGATTCTCCAGATATATTCAAAATCTAGGAAATATATTAGATATTATTAATTAATCAAATGTGTCTTCAATCTTCAATGTTTACTATAAATTAGAGATATTAACCCATTTTATTAAAATTGTCTAAATAGCAATTTTTGACGTATGGACACAACCAAAAACATCTAAATTGACAACACTGAATAAAAGATGTAACTCTCATTTCAATATGTCAGTCAGTGACAGCAATCAGCGCTGGAGATGCTTATGCGTCTGAAAAATTATTAGAGTTTTAAAATAGAAAATTATTTTTGTGTCAACCTGGATTAAAAGCTGTTCAATGATTTATTTGTTTTGTAGGCTGAAGAGATGTTGGGTTGTGCAATGACATACACATTATTTGAATGGGTTAAAGAGAATGTGGAGACGCTCATGAGTGATCAACTGATTTCTGTGGCAAACACAACTCCTTCGATGATATCTGAGGTGAGTACCTGTCTGTTCTCCCTTCCCCCATTGAAGACTATCATGATTTTTTCTGGACAAATATTATCTCTGAATAACAATTAAATAGGATCACTTCAGTTTGTTTTTTTTCGTGTGACCTGGTGCTATCAACCAACCTCACCAGCAGAAAGTAGCCTCTGAATGCAGTAAAGTTTCTTGACTTCATAAGAGATGTAGAGCAAGGGGGCATAATTCTGAAAAACATCTTGCACTATTTGTATGCATCTCATTACTTAAGAAACTATTTAACCATTTCCTGCACTTAGTTGTTGTGAGACCACAAATTGTCATGTGACATACCTTGACCAATCAAAAGAGGCTTCTCACAAACAATCATGGACCGTATTTGAGAACGAGCCTATTGGGAGAGGGTAGCTAGAAAATTGGTGTTTTCACGAATAAGAAATCGTCAAACCCCAATCCAAACCTATAGTTGACTTTGTTTTCCTACCATAACAAGAACAATCCCCACCAAATTCAGGTGAGTAAAAATCAACGTTCCCGACTGTGATTTGAAATCTCTACCAATTGATAGGAGGTTGTATCACTTAGCAACTGAGCCAAATTGACAAGTCTTACCAATCTACCAAAATGTGTTATAAATACACAAGGACTCAATTCATTTTAAAGATGAATAAATCTATAAAATTAACTTTTCTTTACCATAATTTGAAATCAAAACCAAGTGATTGGTAAGCTGGCTCACTTGCCAACCGGCAAATTTTATATATCTATGAAAATTTTTCTAACAGATATGCAAAGGCTTATTTTATTCTTATAAATAAATACATTTCTATTAGAAAAATGTATTTTTATGATTTTTTTTTATTTATCATTCATTTTATTATATATATATATATATATATATATATATATATATATATATATATATATATATACACAATACAAAACTTGCAGTAATCATCTTCAGTCAGAATAGATGTTTAAGTGGGTTTAACCCTGCAGCAGCTACTCTTCTAATTTGTTGTTGGAAGAGTTAAGACTAATCATTGAATGCTATATTCTGCATGCTGTGGCTGGAGAATGGACCAAACACTATTGAGAAATCACCAACAAAGATGAGGATATCAAAACTGGCTACTGCAAGGTGAAACTCCACTCCTACTTCTATTCCAACTGAAGATAATTTCCGTGACTTTTGTATATAATAAATACACAATTTAACATGTGCATATATATATATATATATTGTATAAATGCATTTATTTATTAGAATGAAATAAGCCCTTTGGTATCTGTATGATGAATTTTTGTTTATTTCTAAGACTTGTCAATTTAGTCAGTAAGACAGTCTCCTGGCAATCAGTTGGTTGTGAGTTCAAATCGTGTTAGGGGAATGTAAATTCTACGTATCGGTTTGCTCTCCTAATTTTGGTGAGGATTGTTTTGTTGTTCTTGTTGAGGTTGAAAAAAACTAAATTCAGTAATGGTAGAACATGGAGTATGAGTTATGGCATCAAGTGCAGTTTGGACAGAAGGCAGATCAGAGCTATTTTGGTTGAGAACCATTTAAATAGTCCTAAATATCGTGACATTCTAGAAAAAGATATAATGCTTATTTATATATTTATATCCATGAATTGATCAAGATACCATTTCCTTTTTAAGAAGATAGAGTTCCATGTCATGCTAGCATTGTCTTGCAAAGGTAAAAAAAACATTTCTGGTATCAAGACTCTGCTATTGATGGCACAAAGTCCTGATCTCACTCCCATCCATGCTCAATAGGATCATCTTGACAGAAAGTTTCACACATGATTGACAAAATCTGCATCAATTACAGACCTGAGAAAAATACTGTTAGATGAATAAAAAAACCTTGTCTCAATCAGTTAGCAATATTTTTTTCAAAACAGTCAAATAAGTCGCCACCAGAACAAAACTATCTACAAAATATTAGGATAAAATTTCACTTGATTATTGTTGGGACTATTAAAATCACCTTTCCATTTCTTCTACTTTCAAAAGTGTTTTCTTTTCTTGCAGGAAACAAAAAAATGTAAATAAAGATTCAAGTTTTGAACAAAATATTTTATTCACTCTTGATACAGACATTAAATAGCACTTGTGATAATCCTTAAAAATCTATTTTTCATTAATCCCTATTGAAAGTTAACACCCATAATTTCAAAGTACAGAAGAAAAAAAAATTGCATTTCCTTTTTCTATGGACTATAAAGTCAATTTGAGATGTTTGTTTGGGGTCAAATTTGATAGCAATTTGATCTTGGGAAATCCAAAGATTTTAACCTCTTTCCAAAACAGTCAGTCTTGTTTATTTTTTAGTTGGATTCCAGATCTGTTAAACTTTCAGATTTTTACCGCTTTCCCTGAAGAGGCTAATAATGTCAAAAGTTTGAAATAAGAAATGAATTAGCAGTATTGGGCATGGCATTTTGGAGCTTTTTCATTATTTCCCACCTGAAGAAATCTTTCATAACCAGTAAGAATTCAGATATTTAATTCATTTTGGTACCCCTCCCTCCTATCCCTAGGTTATGGTTTTTGTTTTCATATTCAAAGTGAGGACTAATGAAAAGACCTAGTATTTTGGATCTTTTTCAGTTAGGAAAAGAAAATACAACTTGATTCTTTTCTTCTTTTTTTTTTTTCCCCGCCTCAGGTTTCGTTACTTTATAATTATGGACATTAGCTTTTGTTGGGGACCAACGAAAGAGACTAATATTTTTTTTTCTTAAAGCTGATGGTACCAAATCTCTGACCAGATCTGATATCACATCTTGTTTTCATAAGCTCCACTACGGAAAATTGTAAAAAAAATTAATTTCTCACCTTTTCTCCGGTTGCGACCTTGTCTAAGGCTCACTTTATCAAATGTATTGGAAACGAATGAAAAAAGAAACATAGGTTTTAATCAATCAATAGATCATTATTTTAGAATTCAATATGTGTGCAGTAAATATGGTAGTTTTTAGTAGTTTGGAGATTATGGTGGTGTTTCTGAAGCAAGACATTTTTAGTTATGCTTGCTCATATGGATGTAAAATCCAGTTTTGAACTTCAGTCCATCTGAAGTGTATCTTGGAAACGGATGAACATTTTTCTTAAAATGTTTTTGCTGAATGATATAACCTCAAAAACATTCATTGTGTAAGCAAGGGAGCGTCATGTTCTCAGTTTTAGTGAAGATTAGTGAAACTCCAGGCCAAACCTGGAGTTGACTTTGTTTTTCTAGCATAACAAGAACATTCCTCACCAAATTTAGGTGAATAAAAATCAACATTCCCTTACCATGATTTTAAATCTCAACCAACTGATCGGTAGTCATGTCTTTTACCAACTGAACTAAACTGACAAATTTTATACATCTAACAAAATTTATGCTAGAAATATGCAGGGGCTTATTTCATTCTAATAAATGAATACATTTATTTTTCAAATATGATTCTTTCATATATTGTATATACAATACGAAAGTTGCAGTTATCATCTTCAGTCCAAATAGAAGTAGGAGTAGAGTTTTACCCTGCAGCAGCCAAGCTTGTTACTAGTTATCCTATTAAAAACTATCAACATTAGTTTCTTTCAGTTTTCAAGTTGGTCTGGCTATCTATGTATCACCAATGGAGATAGAGGGCTTAAAATTTAAACAATTACTTCCTATTATGTCTGGAAAAATACTTTTTATTGAGGGGGGGGGTCAGTTTGCAATGTAAGCTCACGATAAATTGATCCCTTAGTTTGTGTTTGTTTGTTCTTTTGAAATTCAAGCCCTCTTGGTGATCATTGCCCAACAATCGGTGTTGAAGTAAGTTATCCATCGATCTCCCCTTTTTTCCAATTTTTAAATTGATAACTCCCAACACAGCTTGCTGCCAAAAGATATTGGTCCTGTGATGGTTTCTATTAAATGACTAACCAGACCTGTTTTTATCTTGTTTTTCAGCCGGAAGAAGCAAAGAATGAGAGAAACAAAGAAGAAAAGCGTTCAGAATCCAAGAAGAAAAAAGAACAACTGACAAAAAACCAGAAGAAAAAGTTGTTTGACAGGATGGGGAATCGAGGAGAGCTTGTCCGGGGTGCCGACTGGGTGGACGTTATCAAGCACCTGTCCCAAACGGGTAGTAAACTAGAGACTGGATAATGAATATGGAAAATAGCCCTCATTATATAATTATTAATAAATAAATGCTTCCTCTTTGCTGATGTTTATATATCAGTTGCTTTTGTGTTTTTATCTTTTTGCTCGTTAATAGCAACTCTGGTTTAGACAGTCCCAAGTTTTACGAACAGAAGACATTTTAACCATTGTCGATTTTTGGTCTAAAATCAGTGAGATCCATATTTGGGCTTAATAAGTTGTACCCTTTTATTTCTTCATATTAAGTAGTTGGAAACTTTTCCTCATTGAAAGATTTTACTCCAGTCTATCATTCCTAATCCTGAAGCCCAATAGTTTTCTCTCAATTGACTCCACACTAATTAGTTTTTTCCTTTTTACAATAGATGCACAGAGGACGCAATCGAAGGGACGTAACTCAGTGCTATATTCTTACCTTAATTGCCGATTTATTTAAAAAGAAATAAATTCATATTCTGTTGGAAAATCACCTAATGATGAATAGAAAGCATATGAAAGGTAATGACAATGTGTAAATGAAACTTTCCTTGTAAAAGTGAAGTTTCTGTTGAGAACGTTTTTTAAAAAAAAAGAATGATTGCTTGAACTACACACATTTTGACAAATCGATTATTAAAATATTTAGATGAGTTTGTAACCATGATGAGTATATATGAATATAATTAGTGACTCGCCATCACAGTCAATAATTGAACAACTGTTGCATCAAAATTTGAAGTTGAGTAAAGAAAATTCAATCAAGTAATAAATATGGTCAGAATAAGTTCTATGGCATCACTGGCGTCTTCCACAGGAAAATTTCTAAAACAGTAAAAGAAACCTGTACATTCTAGATGTTATCAGAAAACCAATCAGAATAAGGACCCTAAAAAGCTTTTTTTGTCTCCCAAAATAAAAAAAAAAACAAACATTTTCAGAAGGGGTCTAATCGTGTAAATTTTGAATTCTGTTGACAAAAGGTAAAGTCCGGAGTGCTGGAACACAAAAGGATGAAGCTCTTTGCCATCTTTGATGGTTGTGGTTGTTCAGTCAATAATATAAAACTGTACGAATAGATTGAAAAAATACTAATGTATAAATGAATAATACTACATATTGAATTAAACACATTATTCATTTTTAGCATTTGTCTGCCCCATTGATTTTCCCCATATGAAATCAATAATGGTTCAAATGTATTTTTTCTATTATTATTCGGACTATTCTCATCTTGGTTATTTTTCATACAACGTTTCGGCCGTTGTACTTCACCAGGTATCATCTGGTTGGTGTGGGGAAGTAACGAACTAATCGACTGGGGTATATTGACCGCACTCCCCTCTTAGCATTAGTTATAATATTATTGTTTCACACTGGGATTGAACCTAGAAATATTAGATTACTTGCAGTAATTCTGTCTGATTCTGTAACCACTACGCTATGTGTCCATCTGGAGTAAATAAATAAACCACATGGATTGAAATAAACAATAATTTCCAGGTGGCTTGGTTAATGCTTGAAATTAAATACTCAAAAATTCATAAAAAGTATCAGAAATGTATAATCATACAACAACAAATACTTTTGGGGGCCTTGGGATGAATTTTCAAGCATATTTAATCTTTTAGGAGGCTTTGTATGATTTTTTCGAGCATATTTGGAATTTTCACCTATAAAGTTAGCTGGAAATTGAAAAATCTAGCCATTTTCAGCAATGTTTTAAAATGGTTGCTATTCCAGGGGGTTAATATTTTTAAGGTTAGTTTGTCATCAGATTCTGCAGCTTGAATGACGGCCATTTTAACATGGGAAAGCTAACAATTGCCACAATCAGATGAGGGACTCTGAAATCCAATGTTTGAAACAATTTGCTCATACTGACAGTTTGGTCATAGCAATATGAAAGGGAAGTGGACTAGATGACACATTAAACTTGGTCAGGGAAGGTGCTTGAGCTTCTACGGAAAACAATGTATTTCAACTCCAACTCCTCATATATTGTTAAATCAAATAATCAGTGATTGGGGACAAGTACGTTCATGAGATTGAGGATTTGGGATCTGCAATGTCTACATACTGGTGCAAAAGTTTATGCATTAACATTTCAACAAGAAAAGCAGTAAAATTTTGTTAATGGTTCATAAACTGACTTTTAATGGTGGGGTGAAAATATAAACGGGAAGTAACCAGTGAAGCTACTGTACATGAAAGGGAGATAAGCTGTATTAAAAACTATCCACCAGAACTGTCAACATAGGTTTCTCTCAGTTTTTAAGCTGGTTTGGCTGGCTGGCTATGAATGTATTACATGTACAGGCCACACTAATGGAACAAGAGGGCTGAAATTTCAAACATTCACTTCTTATTATGTCTAAAAAAAAAGTTGTTTCTATTTTTTCACCCCACCCCTCTAGGTTTTTAGGGGATCGGGGTCAGTTTGCAATGTAGGCTTTTATTGAACTGATCCCTTCATTTGTGTCTGCCTGGTTTTTGAAAATTAACAATTTTTTTCATGATCACTGCCCAACAAAAGGCGAGAGAAGTAACTAATCCGTTGATAAAGCTCTTTTGCCGCTAGTTTGAGCTATTTCAGCTATTTTCGATAGATTTAGCACTTAAATCTGTATTTAGTTCTCAGCTTCTTTCCAATTTATCAAACTTATTTTTTAGTATATTTACTTATTTTGAAAACGATTAATGAATGAATTCATTTTAATTAAAATTGAAAATGGAGTACATTTTGGGCTACTTTGTATTCAATTTTTGTTACTTTTTGTAATCGTTTTCACTAATTTTCAGATCTATTTTAGCTGATGATCAAGATCTTTAGAAGCTAGATCTCACTTTGTGCATTCACCTCTTAAGTCTCCATCTTCCTGTGTGATCTACCAACTTATTCAGCCTGTATCTATTATCAGAATAATTTATTTTACAATACGTAACTTGTCAAAAATGACAATCTTTCTTGAAACCTTGCTTTTTTTTCTCAAAAATCCATGAGAGTAGCTTCCCTTAGTTAATGAAAAAATAATGCGAATAATCAAGTCTGCTAAGATGGAAGAATTACTGTACTTCGTTTTCATGTTTTCTTGTGCCATTTTTATTTTATTAGTTTTTGTGACCTTCATGTTGTGTGGTCATCACAATAAAGTATTCAAAATTTATAATACGCGATTAATTTTTTTGTTATTCATTTAATTATTAATTGTACTTTTTTTTGTTACTTAGAGCTATCTCCCTTAATCCATTCAAGGGAATTACTTCTCTTGGAAAAGTTATCATCCTAAGATGCTCAGCTTGATATTTACTGGTGTGACCTCTTGTAGCTATGGATAGTGAGAAAATTTTATTAGGATACTCGGTGAGGTGACAGCTCTGGTCATAGGTGCTATACATGAGGCAGTATTTATTAATTATTTCTCAAGTTTGAGAAGACTTACCTTAATTAATCTTTCACCACCCCCACTAGAAGTAGGGACGATGAGTGCTGCTGAAGAAATAAGATGCTAAAACAAAAAAAGCATTCTTTTCGAATTTTAAACAGCGAAGTTCAGAAAAACAAAGTGAGTTCGTTCTCCAGTTATAGAAAACAGAAAAGCAGATAAACGGTGATTAGTAAATACAGTTCCGCGTCAAGTTGTGTGCAGTACTTCTATTCTTTCATAGGACACGCTTTCTTTTCACTGGAGAAAAGATAAATTAATTAATAAATTACACTATTCTTATGCACTATGAAATCTTCATCATCATTTTCATTGAGTTGAAAGTCCTAAAATATGGTAAGATATATTGGAAGTTTTTTGAATCATTGCAGGCAAAAAAAAAGCTTCATCGTCCCCCCCTACATACAAGCTCGTTTGTATCATTATCTATGTGATACATCTGTTATAGACATTGCTTGTTAATCCGATCCTCACTGGGTGCTGCACACTTGTGTCATAAGCTTTAGTAAAAATACCATCACAGAAAGATATAATATCTCTTGGCTTAGGCTTTTGAATGAAAATAGAAAAAATTCCGTATACACCGCCCACTTCCTTCACTGTTTGAAACAAAAAGGACTTTGTTTTCTTTCGAAAGAAGATAAAATCCTCGTCTGTAGTTTCTTAAAAATCTTTTCTTTTTACTGAAATCCTACAAAATTAACTTTGAAATATTTTCATTACTTCCATCGAGAAAAAAATTAATGAAATGGATTTTAGTTGAAGAAATATGCCACTCTTGTTTTTATAGTTATAAATAATCTTCTCTTTGAAACGATATTTATTTTTATTTTTAGTATTATTTTGTACTACTGTCAACCAAAAGAAGAAAAAAATCCCCAGAAGACAGGATTGAAAATTTTTTTTTCAAAATAAGGAAAAGAAAGAAAAGGTAGGTTTTTCGGTTCTCCTTTTAAAATTATACGCATTTTATAACCTACATCTCGTTATTGTCTTTTTGTATCCTTGAATGTTAAGTTGCTGTTTCGTGTGTTTACTGTTTGTTGTTTTGTTGTGGATATTAGA
Organism: Thysanoteuthis rhombus; assembly: GCA_963457665.1. Classification (NCBI taxonomy): domain Eukaryota; kingdom Metazoa; phylum Mollusca; class Cephalopoda; order Oegopsida; family Thysanoteuthidae; genus Thysanoteuthis; species Thysanoteuthis major. Next base: position 13,355,827 of record OY735214.1, read on the forward strand.
AACCATCAACCCAAACTGTCAACATAGGTTCGTTCACTTTTTAATTACCTCTGACTGTGTGGCTATCTATGTATGGGTTGCATGTACACATCGTACCAATGTATCCAACGGGCTGAAAATTTTCAACATTGACTCCATAGTTTAAAAAAAAAACGTTTTCTCATACCCACAGGATGTCAATTTACAATGTAAGTTTGTGCTGAATTGGTCCGTTAGTTTGTGACCAGCAGCGTTCACGCTTATTTTTTGAAAATTAATTCAGCTTTTTTTTTTTTTTTAGTGATTACCGCTTATCGAGGCAAGAGGAGTAAAATTCATTGATCACCCGTTTTCCCATTTTTTCTCAGTTGATCAGCCTCCACACGGCAAGCTGCCAAAAGACGCTAGTTTTTGACAGTTTCTATTGAGTGACTAACCAGACCCGTAAGGAAGAAAATTCCTGAAAAGAAAAAACAAACGAACTAAACAAACAAGCATTTATTTGAAATATACAAACAAAAATGAAAACAATTCTTATATTTCAAAGAGTTTTTCAGGCAATTGAACTTCTTGCTGTTTGTCTTGTTACCACAATGTTTCTGCTGATCCATTCTACGTCCTTCTTCAGGTGTACTATCTGAATGATATGATGGTGGTAAACAGAATTTTTTTTTTCTCCAATGGTAGTCATGCTTAACTAAGATTCGTGTTTCTTCCTTTCTTTTTGTTTCCTTTCCTTGTTAGGCCTGGATTTCCATACCTTGTCCCTGTTGAATAGAAGAAACTACATCAAGTTGAACTTTGCACTTGTTTGACTTATACACTCAACTGACATGTTGATGCATGCTGCTGCTTTGATTTTCTCAGTTTTCAATCGCGTTCCCTGTCTATAATCTTGATTTCTTCCTAGAGAAAATAGTGGTAGCCCCTCTCTCCAGATGTGATTTTTTTTATCTTGCCTTTTATTGTGGCTTTTTCATAGACAGTATCTTTACAATTAGGACTTGCAATTTAAATTGTCAACATAGATTTCTTCAGTTTTCAACTGGTCTGGCTTGCTGGCTGGCTGGCTGGATATGAGTGTATGTACTTATGATTTGTACCGGGATGAACATTCAAATATTTACAGCTTATTATGTCAAAAGAAATATTTTGTTTTTTGTTCTTTTGAAAATTCCCCTGAAATAGGTTTCTAGTGGGGAGATCAGTTTGTAAAGTAAGTTTCAGCTAAATTGGTCCCTTGTTTGTGTCCAGCGGCATTCATACTTGTTTTCTTGAATATTCAGATTTTTTTTTAGTGATCCCTTTCCAACAAAAGGCTTATTGATTGGTCATCCTTTTTTTAAATTTTTTAATTGGGCACCCCCCCCCAACATGGCATACTGTCAAAAGACATTGATGCATGACAGTTTCTGTTGAGTGACTAACCAAACTTGTTCTTTCGTTATTTTATTTCTATTTTTTGATGATGAGGCATTGACAAACATTGTACTTATTTTCACTGATTTTTACCTTTATCTTAATTTGATTGTGATAAAAATAACTAAAAATTAAAATGAAAGTAAAAGTAATGAAGGATTCGCCATCATAGTCAATAATTGAACAAACTGTGGCATCAAAATTTGATGTCATGTAAAAAAATTCCATGAAAGAATAAATATGGTCAGAATAAATCCTATTTATGACATCACTGGCGTTTTCCACGTCTGAATCTGAAAAATGTAGATGTTATTAATAAACCTATCAAAATAATCCCTTACCTCACCCCAGATCAAAAAAAGGTTCCTTTTTTTTTTTTTTTCTTTTTTTTTTTACAAAAATAAAATAAAAATTTTTTTTTCGAAGAGGTGTAATGGAGTATGGATGCCAATTTTCAAGTCGGTAGACAAAACAGTATAGCCAGGAGCACTGGAACACCCAAACACATACATATTTCAGTTGATCAATTGATAAAATATTAGGAAAAAAAACGAAAACGTTTAATGAAATTTTGGGCAAACAGTGTTTTTAGTCATCACCATTCGATTTTGACACTTCACTGTTTTGATATTTCTTTTGTGAATTCTCATCTTTTTGCATCATTTTCAACACTGGGTGTGTGTGGAAACAGAAAATAAGGTGAGCAGTAATAATCATAATTATTCAGTAATAGGGGATTAATGAAAAAGGCCCAAAATGTGTAATTAAACATAATTCAATCGTGTGCCAAGAACTTTTTCAAGTTTTATGGAACAGCCAGGCAAAGTTTGAGAAGAAAAGAATTAAAATTAATATAAAATAGGTCTGGTTAGTCACTTAATAGAAATCATCATGCGAACAACAGCTTTTGGTAGCAGGGGGGGGGGGTGATTGCTAAAAAATTCTGAATTTTCAATAATAAGCGGACGCAAACTTAGGGATCAATTTAGCGTAAAGTTTTATTGCCAATCAGACCACCCACTAAAAATCTATTTTGGTGGGGGAATTGTAGAAAAAAAATGTTTCTTCTAGACATAATAAGGAATAAATGTTTAAATTTTTTGCCTTGTAGATTCATTGGTGTGGCCTGCATGCACATTGCCAGGTAGTCAAACCAATGTGAAAACTGGAGAAAGCTATGTTGACAGTTTTGGTTGACAGTTTCTAATAAAACAACTGTATAAGTTGCCATTAAAAGTAGACATTCATAGAAACATTTCTTTACAAGTATGTTTTCCAAGGGTTGGGTTCACAAAATGATATTTAGTTATTTTACTAATTTATTGAAAGTGACCCTGTTTAATTTTTAGAAAAATGATGTACATATAGTCTTACTTTGTTGACTCCCCACCCACAAAAGAAGAGATAAGCTCATTTGAATGAAAGTGTGTCTGGATCATATATGTGGTATGTCCAGAAAGTATCTACCAATTTTGAATATCTCATTCAGTTGCGTGGCCTTAATATAACTTGGCAACTGATCAGAGGGGACTTTACTGCACGTACATGAACAGACATTCTACAGTAAGGTTACTCAGTCACCAGTAAGATGCCATTGAGTGACCTTGTTTAATGTATGACTCTCATCTTCACAATGCCTGAGCCTATCCATTTTTCATGTCTCATACATGTTTTTATTTCAGTATGTCAGCCCCCTCCCCTTTTCTCCCCCAGTTTTGGCTCTCTGTAACTTCTGGTTTTTGTCGAAGAGATTTCAAACCGTGGACGAGATCAAGGAGAATGTAACAAGGTAGCTTATGACAATCTCAAAAGAGGACTCTGATGACTGTTTGGATAACTGTATGAGGTCTTAAGGGGAATATTTTGAAGGGGACCAAGGCATCATTGCCCTTGGATGACTATTTTTCTCATTTAATGTTAAATGGCTGGATACTTTCTGGACAGATCTCATGTGGTAATCCTTGATTTGACTAGTTCAAAATACAGTTTATTCTGTTAGCTATAAAATGGCAATTTCTTGTTTTAACCAAGCTGACATTTTTTTTTTTTGTTATGATTAGTGTCATTACTGTATGATGCCACATTGGCGAGGATTAGGGGAGGGAAGGGTTTTGATTTATTTTTTTCTAATCACAAAAGATTTAATTTTAAGAAGCACCTTAGTACGAACTTCCCTCCTCCTCCAAAACCCGATATGTTGGTTAAAACTGGAAATAGCCATTATTATTGCCAAAGTTGATGGGAAGTAGCCAATTTATAGCTAACCCCTTCAACTTCATTTTGGACTTGTTAATCCAAGGATCACCATATATATATCTGCTTCCCAACTTATGATCAGATTCCGTTTCAACTGACATGTTGTATCTCGAAACAGTTGTAAGTAAGGAAAAAGTTATTTCATTATTTTCATTGTCATACATTCCCTTTTTTTTAATTTTTGAATACTTGGCAAATTGCTTTGCATATAATTGGCTCCTGTTTACATCCACATACATACGTATACTCTTATATAATTTCTCATAATCTTATATGCTTGTACAACCAAAAGTAATAATTACGGTGTTTATGTAGTTTGAACAAGTGTAATTTTTATACACTCTTGCATTTATACAGCTCTCATACACATGTATGACCAAGAAAATTTTTATATTTATTTATATTTTTCAATTTAGAAACGCAACTTTCATATTTACATGAGTTTCTTATGTCCATGTATTTTGATTGTATGTATGGATGGTTGCAAGTCCAGGATCAGGTGTATATTGTTAAATTTTCTGTTATGATTTTAGTAAAAAGTCATTTGCTCTATCGCAAGAATTTTCAGTATGTTTTGTTTTTATAGAAATTGTCAGCAGGTTTCTTCTGTTTTTAAGTATTCAGGCTGGCAATCTACGTATTGCAAGTACAGGCTGCACCAATGGAGGGAGATGGTTGAAAATTTAAACATATACTCCTTATCATGTCCAGAAAAAAGGTTTTTTTGTTGTTTTTTTTTTAACCCTGCCCTCCAAATGAGTTTTAAGATGGAGATTAAATTTCTTCTGTAACTTTATGCTAAATTGGTCCTCTAGTTTGGGTTTGACATCAAAAGTGAGAGAAGTAACTTTTTCATTGATCACCCCATTTTCCAAATTTTCTATTGATCCCACCCAGCATGGTATACTGTCAGAAAACGCTGGTTACGTGACAGTTCATATTGAGTGACTAACCAGATGATTTTTTTTTTTTTTCAGGTCAACAATTTACAAAAAATCTCTGAGCAACCATTCTGGTTTTTCATCTTGAAAGAACTTGTTGTGCAACAAAACCTGAAATTCACAAGAGCATTTTCAATGTTCAAGTCTTGCTGTAGGTCAAAACCAAAGTTGCTTTCCGCTGTCAACAACTCAGTTTTCTTTGTTTGCACTCTGAAAGACTCTTGCTCCTGGCACCTATACACAAATTCATCATCTTGAATCACACACAGAACTAGGAAGCATCCAGAGAGTGCATACCTCTGCCAACACCATTATCACTAAAAACCTGAATGAAAATCAGCTCATATGTAACCATGCTGAAGGAGGGGTAACAGCTAAAAAATTTCCTGGATCTACCCTAAAATTCAACCAATTCCTTTATAGGCCATGGCCCACTGTTCTACAAAAGACCATTGAAATTCATCAACAACTCTTGGAGATAATTGTGAGGATAAACATGAATGAATACATAAACTTATTGAAAAAATAAATGAAAAAATATCTCTCAATTGAAAAAAAATTCCAGGATCTGTCCCCAAATTTAACCAATTCTTCATTGAAAATCTTGAGATCTCTTGGAGATATTGTGTGGACAGACTGACTGATAAACAGACACAAGTGAATATATATTTTTCTTCCATCTTTGTTGGCAGAGGTAAAGATATGAACAATAAACATGAGCTACATCAAAAAGAAAAAGATTTCTTGTCTTAATGTCAAGAGTAGTAGCAACCAGAAGAAAAACTCTGATGAAATGGAGAAAGCACTTCCCAGTGAAACATGTGCCGAGGGCATATCTGTAAAAAATGACTCCCAACAATCCGTGCATGCACGTGAAAAACAACTCTATTGTGACATCTGTGGGAAGACTTTCAAGTTTGGTGGAAAGTTAAGGGAACATATGAGGACACACACTGGAGAAAAACCATTCCCCTGTACAGTTTGCGGGAAAGGGTTTGCTCATAATGGTAACTTGATGAGGCATGTCCGGACCCATACTGGAGAGAGGCCGTTCAGTTGCGAGGCGTGTGGCAAGAGCTTCACCCAAAAAGGCAAGCTGAAAGATCATTGGAGAATACACACTGGAGAGAAACCATGCCGATGTGATCTGTGTGGTCGAACATTTACTGAGAACAGCAGCTTGAAAGAGCACCAGAAAACACACACAGGCGAGAAAGATTATCTCTGTGACGTTTGTGGCAAGGCACATGCTCATCGGAGCAATCTACGGACACATATGAGAACACACACCGGTGAAAAGCCATATCAGTGTAACATTTGCGGCAGGGAGTTTGCTCGTAGCAACAATCTGCGGAAACATGTAAAGACGCATGTGGGTAAAGAGGAATCTCTCCTCTGTACGATCTGTGGGGAGTCGTTTAATAAAAAGAAACTGTTGAAAGATCACATGGTCCTGCACTCGCAGACGTTATTGCACAACTGCGAAGTTTGCGGTCAGGTCTTCGTGCAGGCTGAGGTTCTAAAGGAACACAGAAAAAATCATGAACATAGTTGCATATTTTGTGGGAAAATTTTTCTACAGAACACTGACTTGCATGCTCATTTGAAGATCCATGCCGAGAAGAAGACCCATACTTGTCAAGTTTGTGAAAAGGTCTTCCTCGATGTGATGGAACTTAGAGAGCATATGAGGACACATACGGGTAAGCAATATTCCCTCGAATTTTTTGTAGTCAATGTGTGCAAAAATCTTATGTGGTACAAATTTTTCTCCTGCAACAAAAGTATATGCACACTGAATACTTGTGCAAGTATAAACTTTAAATAGTTTTGAGATAACTTTGGCACAGCCTGTCAAAGCTGCTAAAAACCTTTTTGGTATGTTTTAACAATATAGTATGACTTCATTCTAAAAACATATTCAGTAAAGATTTCATTTTATACTTAGAACTTCTTTGTTCAGTTTGTTCAAACCAGAAGAGGTATGTAATGACATACAAGTGTGATATTTGTAAAACCAACCAAGAAGCAAAACCCTGAAACACTTAGCTTAGAGATTATTTTCAATAAATATAATTATAATATACACTGTGGACCCATTATAACGGTGATGTCTGGGTCCATAATTATAAGTGAGTCCGTGTTGTAACAAATTTTCCATTTTCATAAAGCTTGATTCAAGTTTTCCTCTTGACTGCTAAAGGAATGTTGGGTGAGTGAAAATAGGTGTAGAATTATATGAAATAATCTATTAAAATCATTTAATGTTTTATAGCAGAAAATTTAGTAAAAAAGTGACAAAAAACATGAAAAGAAAGAAATCATACTGAAGATACCTCGGTAACAATAATCAAAATGTCTCTACCAATTTATCAGTTAAAGCTAATTGGTGTTATCAAAAAAATCCTCTAAGAAATATTAATATTATTTATTGATATTACTAAGAATACTTTTCTCTTTCTCTCCTATCGCTTCATTTTTTTCTCTCCCATACACTAAAGATGGTGTTATTAAATGGAAAAATAAAGTCATCTTTAGAATAGGAGTTTGACAATACGTTAGTAATCTTTTTAGTGACAGATGAAAGGAAAAGAGCAATGAGTTTTGTTAGAGCCAAACTCAACAAAGTCTTTATATTTTTGCATTTATCGATCATTTTGAAAACCAAATTTAATGTTTTGAAAATTGGGGTCCTTGCTCAAACCACGTTATAAGCTATCTCATGTTATATCGGGTCCACAGTGTACTATTGTTGAACTTGAAACAATAAGATAATTACTAATCACTATACTTTTATTGGTAAATAACTTTTTGTGGCCACATCGATTTGTTGGCAGTGGAAACCTTTGCGGTTTCAAAATGGCTGCCGTTCCAGCTTTAAGTGGTAGGCCCTTATGGCAAATTCAAAGTCTAAGAAGCAGATGACACCCTAAGATCAACCCCTAAAATACTGACCCTAACACTAACACAAAATCTAAAAATACTAACCCTGCAGCTGGAGTGGTGGCCATTTTGAAAAAGTAAAAGGTAACAGTAGCCAATTTCCGTTGTATGCTTGTTGCACAACACCATGATGCATACATATTTACCTAACACTCTATATAATGCATACATCTTCCTCATCTTTCTGAAAAGAAAGGAATAAATGTTATCATAATGAGGTAGAGGTTGAGAGGAATGTAACAAGAAATGTTGCCTTCATTTCTTAATATGCATGTAAGTAAATAGCACAATGCATATATATTGATTGTCATTAAAGTGTTGTTGGGTTAGGGTTTAACTCTTCTTAAATTGCCCCCTAAAAAATGTATCAGTTTTGGCAATTTTTCACCTAATATTAGATGAATATTCATTTGTACATTTATGATAACTGTCAGCGAAATGACAGATCATGAACTATTACAGTATCTGAAGCCAGCCAGATTCAAAACTAGCTAGTTTTCATGAGTCCAGTTTTCTGGAAGCTGGATAAATGCAAGTACATAGCATAATACAAATATGTATTGATTGAAGTGTTTTTGGATTAGAGCTGAACTCTTAACTCATTCAGGCTTGGAGCACACATATGAGTGCCTTAAATTTTGTTGCAAATTCAGATATGGTAACCATTTTGAATGCACAATGGTGTCACATGACCATGGTATTTGTATAATTTTGCCATGAATTAAATCCATATCTTAATACCTTCAAAATGATAAATGTCTCCCCAGGGTTCCTTAGAAAATGAGAGAATTTAAATCCATTTATCATGTCCTTACTGCCTTTGCTTTGTAACACGTAAAAAAAACTTAGGCCCAAATGAATTAAATTGCCCCTTGAACAGTTTATCAATTTTTGCAATTTTTGACTGAATATTACATAAATTTCATTTGTACACTTATGATAGCTGTCAGTCATGGACTTGTATTTTATAACATTTGATGTTAACTTTGTCTGAAAACCTAATTCAAGATTTAGTAGAAAAGATTTTGTTCCTATGAATTGTACATGCAGTAGACTCTTGGGCAAAAAAATCAACTAAGCTCTTTCCATCATATAAAAGATCTTAACACCATGGAGAATGTATGGGCACATATTAAGGCCAAACAGGTTGGGAGAAACTTTTGGGTCACTGACTTAATGTGGAAAGCAGTCTGAAATGAATGGAACCACATTGACAGAACACATTGTAAACAACTATCAGCTCAGTTTTATGAAGAAAAACAAGGGGAATGTTATTCCATACTGAAATGTTCTCATATAAAATGTTGTCAAATTTCAGCAAAATCAGTCAAGATTTGGGAAATTTTGTCAATTGGAAACAAAAACGTTTTTGCTAAGAAAATTACAAAATTTTATTTAAATATATTTAAGAATAACAAAGTTATCCTATTTAGAAAGAGGAAACCACAATAATGATGACAAACACGCATAACGAACAATAGTCCCTACCCTTTTTTCGCATTGAGACAAAAAAACAAATAATTGTAATGTATTAAAATGTAATTACTTCTCTCATTTCAAGAAGGAATGATCAGGCAATTTGTAAAATGGAGAAAAATTAACCACTGGGTCATGTAGGGTTTAAGTTATGTTGTATTTGTCTTTGTCAGAAAGTTGTCTGTTTTACTTATTCTACCACTGTTGTATTATCTTTTTATAAATTTTCTCTCTCTCTCACACATGCCCGCACATGCTTGAAATTTATTAAAAATCAACCCTTGGATTATGTTTTTATCAATCTTTTAATGACAGTTGCTTTTTCTTTTTACAGATATGGGAGCAAAAGCCAACACTTGACAACTCTAATTTCTTCTTACCATGAATTCTTCAAGGATTTGGAAATCAGTTTTTCATACAAGATTATTTGAAAATCTATCGTATCAATTTTAGCTACTAATTACCTTTTATCTTAATTCTAAGTTGTGTAATCTTCGGTTTGATGAGTCTAAAATATGATAGCTGAAGACTGGCTTTAGAAATGGCTAAAATTGATTGAATTTGTCATTCCCAGATAACTGTATAGCTAAAAATGTTGAAAATACAGTAGCATAAGACTGGCTTTAAAAAAAGCTAAATTTTTCCTTTCACAATAATTGTATAGCTAAAAATATTATATATATAGCAGATTCTGGGGAATATGACTGCATTGGGACCAATACTTTTAGACCTAATAACCAGCTGGTTCAATTAACTGAATTTGAGTCACGAGCTAAAAATATTTGAAAGATAGTTTTTGTACTAAAAAATATATTTTTAGTAATTTTATCAGATTTTATTTGAAAAAATGTTAATTTTATAGCACTGTTGTTCAATCCAAATAAACAGAGTATAGGTCATAATAAACGAATTAGCAATGATAATGTACATTTGAATCGGTTCTTACAAAATTGGTCTTTCTGTATGGCTGGTCTTAATAAGCAATGGTCCTGTTAGCAGGGATCCACTGTATATGTATGTATATATATATGCATAGATATGCTCCAAAAACTCCTATAGAGGTTTCAAAAAGTATAATTATATGGTGTATTGATCAGATTCTTAACACATAATTGAAAATAGAACCAACCAAGGATTACAATAAAATAAAGGTGAAAAACAAATTAATGTCTATTATTTTCATTATTGTATTAAAAGCCAGTCTTGAGTTACTAGATTGTCAACATTTTTAGCTATAAATTTATCTAGGAAATGAAAAATCTAGCCACTTTCTGCCATTTTAAAGCCAGTCTAATGCTACTACTGTTTTTTAACATTTGTAGCCATAAAGTTGCCAAGAAATGAAAAAAAAAAAATAGCAACTTTTAGCCATTATCAAAGCCAGTCTTATGCTACCGTATTTTAGATATGACAAATTTACATTCATTCTTCTTATCAAAACTCAACTCAGGCTATTGACCTATGACAGTCAGGAAACAGTGCGGATTAGAAATAAAGAGTCAACTCCCTGCGCAATTTAACAAACATGTCACAAAATTCTGAGTAAAAGGTGGACTCCTGCTAACTATAAAGTTCCTGTAGTTGAATAGTCATAGCAACTGAGCATAAACCAGGCTTCCCTTGGGCAAGAGGGACATAAGTTTGAATCTCATTGGAGCTAATTCTTTATTTCTGATCCTTGCTGCTGTAGAGAGATTGCCTGAGTTAAATTATGATAGGAACAACTAAAGGATTAGAATAATGGTAAAATGTAGTGAAAATTAATACATTTACAATACTTCATCTAATGATAAAATAATTATTTGAAAATGTGTAGAAGTCCTAAACCAGTTTTCAAAAGAACAAGCCTGAAAGTCCAACCATAGAAGCATTTGTTCTTTTCTTGTGTGAAGATCTAGCAAGAGCAGTGTTGCCAACTTTATTTTCAAGTTTAGATCTAAAAAAGAAAACAAACCTAAAACACTTAGAAACATCTAGATTCTCCAATATATATCTAAAATCTAGGAAATATATTACATATATATCATTGGTAAACTAAATGTGACTTTAATCCGCAACACTTATTTTATTGAAATGTAACCTAATTTATTAAAAACATTACTTATTTTATTACTATGAATGGAATGAAAATATTATTTTATCAAAAATCATCGGAATAGCAATTTTTAACATCTAGATGCAACCAAAAACATCTGGATTTAGATGAAAAACATCTAAATCGGCAACACTGAACAAGGGACGTAACTCAGCAACTTGTGAATTGGCAGCACGGAACAAGGGATGTTACTAACACTTTGCTATGTCAGTCAGTGATGGCAATCGGCACTAGAGATGCTAGTGCATCTTAAAAAAAAGATTGTGATAAAAGATCCACACGGGAGAAAAAATATTTTCCGCAAACATTTGTATGACTCCAGTGATGTGAAAAAACAAATGACTCACACTTGGATGGAAAAGACATAGCGAAAAACATTTGCGAAGAATTTGGTGGATCAAATGTAGAACCAAGACTCAAAAATTGATTCAAGTCTAAAAAAACAAATTTTCAGATGACACTGTGTATAACATTATGTGTTTTGTTAGGGTGCTAATATTGATAGATTATTTAAACCAATTTTTTTTGTCTTTACACTGAATAGATAAATATGTAGTTTCAATTTAATCAAAATTTAATTTAATCAAAATAAGGATCTCCTATATGCGAGCATTTATTTAATAAAAATTTTTTGATGATTCCAATGGCTTTCAATCGTTAGCGTGTGTACTTCAGTATTTCTGTCTACAAAACAAAGCAAAATGATTCACAGTCTTGTGAGTAATTTTCAATTTTTCCGCACTCTCACCCGTACACACTCAATGTTGGAAATGGTGCAGAAATAAAAAGAAACTTGGAGAATTTGTGAAAGAAAAATTCCGGTGAAGATTTTGGTAAAAATATTGCATGGTGAAACTAAAAAAAAAAGAGAGAAAAAAAATGTCTGTTGAATCAGTCTGTTAATGTTGAAACTTTGACATGGCATGTGGTATCATGTGCATAGTCATCTGAGAATTTGTGCCCTGACTCTTTTACTTTTGGGATCCTAATTTTACGTTTGATCCAATTCAGCTTTGGAGGAAACCTCAAGGCATTCATATAAAAAATTCTTCAGTGCCTTGCCAATATTAGTCGTATTAAATACGGTTGTACCTCTTCAATTCAGTAACCTTGGGACCTGGCTCGGATTTAACTCTTGGATTCATAGAAGAACATTTAAATGTTAATATCAATGGTAATAACTAGTGATCAAAGTTACCTCCCTTTCAGCTTTAGGTGGATTTTTAAAAATTCATTTTTTATTCCATCTGACATTAAATTTTACAAAATTTGTTTTCTCCACCAAAGAGCTCTGCTATCAATTAGAAGCATTATCAAGTGTTTTATGAATTCGAGAGTTAAGCTAATTGCAATTAAGGGGGCTCTGCGCCTGAGGGGAGGCCCATGCTAGAGTAATTTACTTTAGTTTTGTCAAATACACGACAATGCATTGCAACATACACTGAACACCTCATTGCAAGTTTTACAGATGAGAACATCAATTTTAATTTTATTCTTGATTTTTAAAAGGTCAGTAGTGTTTGTTTATACTGTTTATATTTTTAATTTTCTTTCATTGTACTTGAATTTGTTCCCAACAATCCTGTTCACTTACATTTTGGATGTTTTTTTTTTCTAAACAAAAAATAAAATTGATATTTTTAATAAATCATTTCACAGTCACTAAAACAAGTGGTTTTGTAACTATTTACTTTCCAAAGGTAATGTACATATTTATTTGTTTACTTGTGGGCTTCCATATATGTGATTCTGTATCAAAATCTGTTTATATCCATTTGGTCCATTAACTCACATGCACTTTTTGAGTGCACATTTTGACTGCTTTCCATTCTACCATAGAGATATAAAGTCTATGATAAACTTTATTAATATCTCTTTTCAAGTTTTTACAGACCTAGACTGTGGACTCTGGACCCCCCCATGTTTTCTACTGAGCTTGTCAGCTCCTGCAGGCTTTCATACTATTACATTATAAATTTCTAGAGTTTATTGATTTTCAAGGATTTTTCTAAAAACAAGCAAGATAGAACAATAAATATTTTAACATAATCTATATAAAATAAATTGTGATAAATGAAAATTGTTTGTGTCTGCTCAAATAAGAACACAATCAAAATCAAAGACACATGACTTGAGGAAGTAGACCACTATATCTACCTAGGACAACACATCTTCATAAAATCCTCAAAAGAAGAAATCAAGTGAGTATCTCTCTAGGCAGAGCCAGCTCAACCTTCAAAAAAAGGGTATACAGCCAATGCTCTCGATAGTTACCTATGGAGCTAAAACATAGAACCTAACCAAGAGACTGACTTGCAAACTGAGAACCATGCAACGTGCATATAAAAGAATCCTGCTCAACCTCACATGGAGATCACAAGACAGCACAATATATCAGGGAGGAAATGGCAATGAAATAGTCATGTTGTAAGAATGGCAGACAACTGATGGACTTCAAAACTCACAACATGGATTCCCAGAGGTCACATGTGCAAACTAGGCCAACAAAATACAAGATGGAGAGATGAACTAGACAAATTTAGAAAGTATTTGCTCTGTTATGCCCAAAATAGACAGGTGTGACAAATCCTGGGTGAAGTCTAGGTCAAAAGACCGAAGATGATGTTCTTACTATTATTCACTAAATTTCCTTCCATTGGTGCGTGTTAGAAAAACTTGGGAACGAATGCTGCTATAGCCACTTTTGATCACTAATGAGCACAAGTGGCTATAGCTGTGTTTTTAGCAAGTTACTTTTTGAAAAATCCCCATCGAAATAATTTTTAAGTTGGGAGTTCGATTTACATGCCGAATTGGTCTCTTATTTTGTGTCCAGCTGCATTCATGTGACTGCAAAATTTTATTTTCCCAGTGACTCAGACAGATATTAGTTGAATTATAGTAAGATTAGCTGAAAATACAGCCTACCTACCTTTTAAGCTAGTTCTTTTTAATTGGTTGTATTGAGAATAATTTGTGAGATTCAGAAAAAAATGTGGCTGGTTATTTTAAACTTTGATGCTTATTTTGGAAAAATGTATTGTTTAAGTATGTTCATGGAGTATAACATTTTGAAGTGTGAATTTTACTCTATTCATTGAAGTGGATTGTTTTTTTTTTCACTGTTTATTTGAGGTTGTCAAATCAAAGATAAAAAAAATAAATTCAAGCAATTTCATTAAATGAGCTCAAAATGGGATGTAAATCAGCAGAAATTACTTACAATATAAACCAACTATTTGACCAGGATACCGTGAACAAATATACTACTCAACATCGGTTCCCCAAATTTCAAAACCGGGTTGAGAGCCTTGAAGGCATGGGTGTCTTTCTGTGATTGATGACATCCATTTGGTCTGTTAACTCACGTGCACTTTTTCAGTGCCATTATTGATGCGGACCTATGCAAAACAATCAAGAAGTTGCAGAAGAACTAAATATTAACCAATATCCAAGTTGTTTGACATTTGTACCAAATTGGAAAAGCAAAAAACTTGACATGTCGTGTGAATGACTCCAAATGAAAAGTGGTAAAAGCTTTCATGTCATGCAAATGACCCTGCAGAAATTCTACAAACTTGGCTTCGAGACTGTACCTCATCCAGCTTACTTACCAGACTTCTCTGACAGACTACCACTTCTCTAAACGCTTTTGAAGGATTCTATGGTTCTAGGACCCAAAATTCTATGCTTCCAGAATGAATGGACTTGTTCGCAGTTGGCAAAATGTGTAGATTCTGAAGGTTTTTATTTTGATCAATAACTTTTATTATGAGTTAAGATAAATACTGCTTTGACAATTAATTTTGCACCAACCTAATGGTAAATACTTGTGAAATTTTATGCTAAAATAAACACAGAAAGTTGTTGAGTTTACAGTTCTTCCATTGAATTTCAGACCACAGTCAAGTTCTTACACATTCATTTTGATGAGTCAGCTTACAAACTGTCTGATTACAGTTCAAGCTGCAGTTTAAAACTAAATCAAAGATTCCTAGTGGCAGATCTATAAACTAATGGCAGCAGATTCAAAATATGTCAGAGCATGCAAATTGTTGGGCCACAGAGAATAGCATCAGAGAGGTACCACCTGTACAGGAACTGTTTCATTCAACATTATTTTGTTATAATGTTATTGAGAAAAAAAGGTAGAGATATACAATGCTATATAATATTGTAGGTGGAATATTGAATTAAGTGATTTTTCCAACTGGAGATAGGTTAGTCACTAAGTCCATACACTACAAGAAATTAAATTACCATCCTACTTGTTATGGAA
Organism: Thysanoteuthis rhombus; assembly: GCA_963457665.1. NCBI lineage: Eukaryota > Metazoa > Mollusca > Cephalopoda > Oegopsida > Thysanoteuthidae > Thysanoteuthis > Thysanoteuthis major. The sequence continues at coordinate 13,371,215 of OY735214.1, forward strand.
ATGACTATTAATCATTGTAGATAGACAAAAGAGTGAAGAAATCAGTGTAAGTAGCAAGCAAGACGAAGAATGAAAAGAATAAGTTCCAATTCTGTACATTTTATGACTGGACTCCTATTAGTTTTCACTTCTTATTTGGTTGTTATTGTCTTGTTTAACTAGACATTGTTTTGATTAAAGTTGTAGTTTTCAGGAACCCAGCTATGAGGGAGTTTCTGTACTTGACTTTGAATTTAAGAAAGTTGAAATGGACATAGTTAACTCTTAAATTCATGGGCTGCTTTTAACTACTTGTAATTGACAGTGGAACCTTTCAATGAATAGAACTTGAATTGATGGAACTCATCTGTAAAATAAATAGAAAAAATCTAAAAATTCATGCAATAGTCAAAGGGAAATGATTCAAATCAGAAGCTATTTCCTTGATATTGATCTTTTTATATGAAGATTTTTTTATATGAATTTAAAGGCCAATGTCAAAAAAGTGTAAACAAAATTTACAAATTTATCAAACGATAAGATCAAAAGTCTGTCAAGAAATTACTACAAAAAAAATTTAATGTTTTGACTGCTGTTGCCTTTTCTCGATTAATTTTAAAATGCGTGACAATAAAACAAAAAAAAAGTTTACCAACCTCTTTTCCCATCTCCAAAAATTGCCTAACAAACCATTTGGGAGTGTGTGCACTCCAGGTTAAGAGGCAATGGTTTAAATATTCGAACACAAATTGCGTGACGGAAACTTTATAGTCATTGTGAACTTGGAAGAAGTATTTATGAATTAACTCCAGGCCTGTGTAAAGCTGGTAATAGGCCCTGGACAGATAGGAAATAAAGGCCCCATTTCAAACTGTTCATTAAGTATTATCTGTAATCCGTGATAAATGCATATGATTTATATTTAGGTATATACATGTATATAACAATAATTGTACAATAATATATTCATGTTTATTCTTTAATGTTATTGTACGAAATAGGTTCATAAATTGATAAAAACGTTTTTATAATCATATATTTATTGTTCATATTCGTAACACAGTAAAATACAGATACATCTGGAACAACCCAATGATTTTTACAAAAATCATTTTTCAAGGTTTCGAAGGGGGGTTCTATTTACAATATAACTATAACTATAAACTAGGCATTTATTTTCTGCCATTTTTACAAAGGTACAGCTTACATTTTATTGGTTAGTAGGAGTATTAATATGATTATGTAGCATCCTCCTTTTTTGGATAAATTTTGTCTTTGAACTGGGAATAAGGGGAGAAAGTGTGATTGCTTGAATGTATGTGAGTTGAGAAATTCTTTTTTAATTTACGTATTTAATTTTGAATGGTACTGGGGAAATAGATTCTTTATAAAATTTTTCAATTCTTTTTGGTTGGGTCTTGTTTATAGAGTTTCTTTTATATCATTTTTTTTAAGTAGTTTTTCCTAATATCTTGAGGGACGGAGATATCTTTATCTTGCTGGATAGGCTGTTAGAAAAGGTTGCTGATGTGTACCTTCAGGAGAACTGACAAAAGCATTCAAGCCGGTCTGGCCTCAGGTAGATTTTGTAAAAGCTTGGGTGTCCTCTCAAGTTCTTAAATATGATCAACCAATTCCATGGGGTGCAGGCCAACAATTTTAGTGACCTATCCAGTCCTTTTCCTCTTGAAAATGGCGTGAAGCAGGGCTGCATCCTAGCTCCATTATTTATATATATTTTATTGTGCAATGTTAAAACAGGTGTCAATGGAGATGAACAACACCAAAAATATATACATCTATATGCATTCTAATGGCTGCCTATTTAACCTAAAGTGTCTCCAGGCCCACAGTATAGTCATAATAAAACTAGTCAGAGAACTACTCTTTGCAGATTCACTAGTAGCTCACCCAGTGCAAGCCCTATAACAACTATTGCCATGCTTTGCATAGGCTACCAAACTTTTTGGTTTAGAAGTCAGCCTGAAGAAAACTGTTATTCTCAATTAACCCGCACTCCAGGAATCGTACCACACCCTTCCATATCAATAGGTGCAGCTGAACTGGTTGCAGTCGAGCACTTCACCTACCTAGGATGTGTTGTATCATCAGACACGATGCTGGACAAAGAGCTCAAAAACAGACTAGCTTAAGCATATAAAGTCTTCAGTGGCTTGATTAAGCGTATCTGAGCCATCGTTTTGCCCACCCTCCTATACGGTGTTGAATCATAAGTCATTTACCTACACCTCCTTGAACATTTCTATCAGTGCTGTCTAAGTATCATCCTCATAGTGCACTGGTATGACTTCATTACCATGAAGTCCTCAAAAGTAATAGTATTCCCAGCATCAAGGCTATGCTACAAAAAAATGCAGTTGCATTGGGCAGACTACATTTCAAGAATGTTCACTGAGCTATTCTCCGCGCAACGAAATAGAGGTGTACCAAGAAAGATATTCAAGAACTCCCTTAAACAAACACTCATCCCCAGCAAATTCAAGTACTGAAATTTGGTGAATGAGGCTGCAGACAGGCAAATATCTTCAAGGCCACCTCCTTTGCTGAATCCAGGTGAAAAGCCAGGGCAGAAGAAGAGACTGCACTGAGTTTGTCAGTGCAGCCAAAAGTCTCACTAAAATCAAAAAGTCAGGCTGTTGAAGGTAGGCATATACTCTTTGCATTTTAATCTTACGCATACTTCTATCAACTTACAATTATTTATAATTATTTATCCCTTCCCTCTTCATTCCTCTGTCTTCCCCTTCCCTCATTCTTCAACTCTTATCACCTACCCCTTTTTATTTTCCCCTCCGTCTCTCTCTCCCTCCCTCATCTCCAAATGAATGTTAGAAGACTGTAGACAGCTTGGGAATCCAACCACTATTTCCAAATGTTAGACAAATGCTTTATGTAAGTACCAATAGAAGTAAAGGAAAAAAAATGGTACTATATGTCAGAGAGGATTGGCCAAAAAAGAAAGATGAAAGAAATGACTGAAGTCAGGTAAAACTTTAAGGAAGAAGTCTGACAAACAAAGCTATCCACTCTCATGTTACTCTGAGCGATCTGACAGAAACAAAAGACAAGTAAATGTCCTTTTGCCACCAATGCATTATTGCAGTTAATCTCATCTTTTGTAGTAAATGGGAAAAATCAAAGAGAGCGATCTGATAAGATAAATAAACTTATTATTCCATACACAGGCTCTACCGCCTAGGCTCCAATTGCTGTTGAAAATACCCTACAACAAACTTTGCTTACAAAGCCAAGTCATTCATTTTTATACTGACAACTTCACTGACGTAATTTTTAGGATGGTTTGAGAAGGCAGATTATGATAGTATTTTTTGGGTAACTCATTTATTTTTGCCTCTGAGTCTATTTTAAATTATATTGCAGACTGGTTAAGTTTCAAATTTACTCTCTATCCTTCAGAATATCCGTCTTTAGTAATTTGAATTTTATGCACCAACCTTTTTGAATTACACAACTTAGAATAATGCCCTTTTTTGTCACATTCTATGGTCTCCCAGCAAAAGATTTGCAGGAATGAATATATTGAGTTGGTGCCAAAATTATTGCTTTTTTGTTGTTTTAAACTCTGATGTTTATTTTGGAATAAAGGATTATTTAACTATGTTCATGGAATATATAACATTTCAAGTGTGAATTTTGCTCTACTTATTCAAGCTGAAGGTTTTCTTCTCACTAATTATTCTGGTTTATTTGAAGCTGTCAAATCAAAAATTAAAAAGGCAAATTCAAGCAATATTGTTGTATGATTTCAAAATGGGAAATAGAGTAGCTGAAACTTCTCATTTTGTACTTCTACTGAGGCAGCTAAGATTTTAGACTGACATCTCGTTTCTTCAGTAAGTGTCCAGCCTGTATGACCTTCTGGAGTTAATTTAGGCTCCTGTAGAAGATGCTGACTCATGTCAAAATATCTTCAACAAGACTATTCTAGTTTTGGAAGTTTTTTTAAGAATCTAAAATGAAGTATTTTCACAATTAAACACTTTTAATGACTAGCTCTGATTTTTTCATCACCTTCTTAGTTGATTTATTCTCCTTCAAATGTTAAATCAAATATCTCTAAAGTTGAATTTCCAGCATTTCCATGACACATGTCTAATTTCTGTCCATGATTGTTTATAAGTGAAAAATTTATGTCTTAGAAAAGTCAAGTTCTTTCTGGGTCGGCAGAATGAGTTGAATTTTTCAATCACATCATCCAGATTGTACTTGTCATCATTTTCATTGAAAGTAAAAGTTTTGGCCTTTTGTCCCTATGCATATCAATAGAATCGAAATGGTAATCCTACCTTATTTGGCATCAGATTCTGTTGTTTGCAGAAAGAGGTTTAGTTCTATTTTCTATTAGCATCTTGTGTTGCCTAGATGGAATTTCAGAGATTTTGGAGGTGGTGAAAAGTCCATCTAAAAAAAATCCAATATTCTTGTGGATGATGGGTTGTTCTAGATTTCTGACACCATTTTATATGGTTTGGAACACTGTATGGATGAGTAGTGATTGGATTGAATCAGAAGATAAATAAAATGAGAGGCAAATGAGTATTCAGTTAAAAGATGCATTTAATACTGCATTGTGGGTAATCAAGAGACATCATAGTAAAGGTGTGTAATTGTCTCTTAGCACTAGTATTGTAAAATATAGTTTGTAGCAGCAGCTCTTATTGGTTAGTAGGAGTATTGATATGATAATATAACAACCTGAAACAAAGATTTCAAACATCAGCCTGCTACTGTAGGTACAAATTCAAGAGCTCATAACCAGGTGGTGGAGTGGAAATGCACTAATCGACCACACCCAGATTTACCAGACCCATTTCATATTACCCTTCAGTTATGTGTATCCTTCCTTGAGCACCAGAATCAGTTATTCAGTTAGTAAGATGCTCCTGTATCAAAGACGATGTCCTGTGCTTTGCCAATGTTATGCTCAGTCGCTGAGATGTACAGAACTGTAAGTGAGGTGGTGACAAAGAGCACGGTAATAGTAAAGTTGAAGATAATGAAACTGACCTCTGGTGACTCAGATAATGTGTTTTAAAACATTAAATGCATTCTTTAAATACCAATATGTTTCAGTTTAATAAATAGTATATCCAAATGCGGAAATTTGAAGTGTCCATGTTTAATGATCTATTAATCAAGAGTGCTATCCAAGTGATTCTATCTTGTAAACAATAAGATATACTAGTAACAAATCCTCACTAAAAGTGAGGATATAATTCTCCCTCACTTACACGATGATTGTGAACAAAAATTTTTCTTTTTTGGTTAAGTTTTAGTACTTGGTAAATACTCATAAAAATCGTTTTTTCCTTATTTTTTTTATGCTTATGGATACATATTCAGTAAATCTTTGTTCCTAAAATACTTAAAAAAACAAAGCAATACTTGCTTGTAAAATAACATTGTTTGTATGTGTGCTTAGCTGCTGTATTTTACATTTATATAAGCAAGGATTACCTGCTTCTGGAAAATCACTGTAATTCCCCAACTACTAAAAAGACGACCACACTTGTCACATTTGTAAATATTGGGTTATTGATTGGCAAAACCTCTATGTTTCTATTTTCATCAATTTCAAAAAGTGTGACAGCCGGATGGGACCAGATTAGGTTGTTTTTCCAATTGTAAATAGATCTTCACAACACATTGTCAAAGAGTGAGAACTGCATGCTTCTGTCTCTAATAGTTTCTGAGATATGGGGCAGTTCTGTGACCAATACATTTGATAAGAGTGATAAGCGCAATGAAAGAATAACTATTAATCTTTTTTTGTACAAATTACTTCCTATGCAAAAAAGAAGAAAAAATTGTCATTGATGAAAATCCGAGTCTCCATAGTAGCAACCATCTTGGACTAATAACATCATAGAGACCTTATGCCACAAAGTCAGCCAAAACACCTGTTAGTCTATCTTAGTAGACCATTTAGCAATATATTCACGGTAGTCAATCCTTTTTTTCTTTTAAAATCCCATGAATTGATATTTTGTGATGTTTGCTTACTAACTACTATAAGACAGAATCTTAGTTGCCAACACTCAAGTAGCACGTATGCTTTGCAAAGAATAAAATCAACTATAAATAAATCTAGGAAGAAGTCAACCAGATCGGATGATAGGTAATATCTTTTACTGGGTTCTGACTATATATTTCAACAGTCATGAAAATGAATAAAATCAACAAAGAGTTATACAAAAGCATGGTTTTATTCAATTTTTTATCTGAAGTCAGAGTTGAAGAGTTGAAAGGCCAAACATTCATTTGTATATTGGTGATATACTCTTGAGAGGACACACACCACACAGCTAGGGATTGGTAGTCATTGCATTTTCATGTTTGCACAGGCCAAGGCTCTAAGTAATTATGATCATGAATTTTAGAAAAATTAACATCCATTGACAAAAAGACTATTCAATCATATAAAGGTTTAATCATAGAGCTGTATGATCAGTGTATGTGTGAGTAGGGCGATGCTAGAAATGTGACCCAGGAGCCATGGAGGGGGGGGGGGGGCAGTCTGAAAAGATTTGAAAACCACTACCCTGAATTATGGTATGATGATTTAATATTTAAATCATTCTGGCATTGTGTGCATTTCCATGTATCTATCAAGATCTATAGTTGTAGAAAAACTTTTGAAGATTCACTAACTATATATTCCTTGTGTTATTATTTGCTTGCTTAAGAGAACAGAGTATACATCATTTTTGTTCATCATATATATTGTCTTTCCCACTCTACACACTTTTCAGTATAGTATCTCATTTATTAGTTTAGTATCATGCAAAAAGAGATAGTACACAAACTTTTCTGACCACATATAATCTTGTATGCCCACATTTCATAGTTTCACAGCAAATTGCCTTTTCAATGCTTTTCAAGTATGTGTTCAATAATCAGCTCTATAACAACAGCAAAGAAAAATTATTTATTGATAAAGACCATTCACTTTTGCTGATTACAGTCCAAGTTATTCGGAGTTGTGTTTCGACTTATGTCCAATCAACTTGAGCTTAAAACCTATTAAATGTGGATGATGGAAATTTAGTTATGGTAGTTCTATTGTTCAACTGTGAATGATGGAAATTTCCTTCATGTCATGCTTAGCTAAAGACCACTTAGTGTATACGTCATGTTTGTTTCCAGTTCTCCAAACAGAGAAGGTGAGAAGGAGACGGTAAATGAGCAGACACCTTGCTAAATTCAGCTAATGACTTAGCAAGGAAGGCATGTATGATATAGAGGTTTAGGTAAATATGTACATATCATGGCATCTTATGTTGTGCAGTGTGTATATTTCTCTTCACTTCATAATGGCCCAGATTAGGTTGTATCTAAACCAGAACACAACCCAGATACAAGCTAATAAATGGCTGTTTTAGAAGATTTCTTATGGTATGATGATTCAAATTTTGAATCCTTCCAACGCTGTGTGCACTTTCATGTGCCATGTTATTGCTAGTTTGCTTAAGAGAACGCAATGTATACGTCATGTTTGTTCATCATTATATAAAGGGTTGAAGACTTCCGTCATGTGTATTACCATGTGCATCTTAAGATCAGAATTCTCCGAAAAATTTGATTCACAAACAGTACATTTGTATGGTTTCTCTCCAGTATGAGTTCTTATATGTTTCTTCAAGTATGAACTGCTGGAAAATTCTGCTCCACAAGTCTCACATCCAACTTTATCCCCAGTGTGTACTGTCATATGTCTTTTAACACTTATACTCTGTGAAAATGCGGCTCCGCAAATTTCACATTCATATGGTCTTTCTCCTGTGTGTTTACGAATGTGCTGCTTGAGACTAGTGGAGTGGGCGAACCGTGTTCCACAGATTTCACATCCATAGCGTTTTTCTCCAGTATGTATTCTCATATGTTGCCTCAGATGAGTACTGTATGAAAAAGAACGCTCACAAATATCACATTTGTAATGTCTCTCACCAGAGTGAGCTTCCATGTGACTGTCAAAATTACCCTTATTTGAGTATTTTTTCCGACAGAATTCACAGGTGAAAGGTTTCTCTCCAGTGTGTGTCTTCATGTGCTCTTTAAGGTTGCCTTTTGTGGAAAATCCTTTTCCACAGATTTCACATCTGAATGGTTTCTCTCCAGTGTGTGTTCTCATGTGAATAACCAGGTGTGAACTCCAGGCAAAACTCAAATTGCAAAACTCACACTCATGTTGCGTTTTCTTCATATTCTTAGCAATTGATTTGCTCACCATATTTTCTATTTACTCTTAGCAATGATCAATCAATGAAAAAATCTGTGCAGTGGCATGATAGTGAGGAGCATAAATTTCTCCCTATTAGGCACACATGTATCTCTAGCTTTGTGCAAATCCAGTACAGGTTCAAAGTCTGTCCTGCTTTGACCACAGTTTCCAATCTATATGATTTTCATCTGGCATTCCCACACAATGACGAAAAACAAACAAAATGAAATGCCTTCTATGTTGGGTGGTTTCAATCAATACAGGAAATAAAGAATTAGTCTAATTACAAATAGGAGTTGGTTCCATAAGTTGAGGAGTCAAAGTTTTTGCGTACCAACTCCACAGCCCTGGGTTGATCAAGGCAATGATCCATTAAAACACATTCTTGTGTCATTCCATTATCTGTAGAGACAGAACAGAGGCCATCCAATCCATTGAAATGATTTCTTTTCTCTGATTCTTGAATCTTGGATTATTTCAGTCCCAAACTTGAGATTGATTATTCTGAAAGTAAACAAAAATAAAAACAAATAAGGTATGTCTTTTTTTCTCAGCTGTATGATGAATGAAAATGGGAACAAGTCAAGTTAGTCATTCAATAGAAACTGTCACGTCCAAGGAGGAGATAATCCTCAGTTTACACATGGAAATCAAAAATCTACCCAATATTAGAAACCATCAACCAAACTGTTACCGAAACTGTCAACATAAGTTTCTGTAGTTTTTAAGTTGATCTGGCTGGCTATGTATATATCATGCATACAAGTTGCACCATCAACCAAACTGTTACCGAAACTGTCAACATAAGTTTCTGTAGTTTTTAAGTTGATCTGGCTGGCTATGTATATATCATGCATACAAGTTGCACCATGCCATGTTGGGGGGTGATCAATTAAAAAATTTAAAAAAGGTGTGATCAACGAATGATTTTTCTTGCCTTTTGTTGGACAGTGATCACTAAAAGAATCAGAATTTTCAAAAAACAAGCTTAAACACAAAGTAAGCGATCAAAATAGCATAAATCCACTTCGTAAATAGACTTCATAAACACAATTAAGTGGGAAATTTTAGAAAAACAAAACGATATAATAAGGAGTAAATGTTTAAACTTTCAGCCCTCTAACTCCATTGGTGCAACTTGTATGCATGATATATACATAGCCAGCCAGATCAACTTAAAAACTACAGAAACTTATGTTGACAGTTTCGGTAACAGTTTGGTTGATGGTTTCTAATATTGGGTAGATTTTTGATTTCCATGTGTAAACTGAGGATTATCTCCTCCTTGGAAAAAAGAAAACAGAAGTAAATAGATAAACCCTATTGTTACTGTACTGAATAAGTTAAATTGTTTTTATTAATGTAACATTTTAACACTGAGTGGCAAGTGTGTGAAACATGAAAAGTTTGTATAGAAACAAAGTTGTTTTTATTTATCTTGTTTGAGCCATTTTTAACATTGAGTTCTTTTTTTTTTTCTTTTGGAGCGGAGAGAGAGAGAGAGAGAGAGAGAGAGAGAGAGAGAGAGAGAGATTATCCTTAGTTCATTTTAAGGCAAACATGAGCTATCTTATATTTTGCACACTGAAAACGTGAATCAACCAAACATTAGTTTATTCTTTGACATAAAAATATTTGCTGGATTCCTAAAATATATGTATTTAAATACCTATAAAACAAGTCTGATTAGTCACTCAATAGAAACCAACACATGATTAACGTCTTTTGGAAGCATGCCATGTTGGGGCCTATCAATTAAAAAATTAGAAAAAGGAGTTACTATTCTCGCCAACTGTTGGATCACTGAAATGTCTGAATTTTCAAAAAAAAAAGTGTAACCAATTTAGCATAAACTAACACTGTGAACTGACCCCCGATAAAAACCTACTGGAAAAGTTTTGAAAAAAACTTCATTTGTAGTCATAATGAAGAGTAAGTGATCAAATTTACAGTACACTAGCTTACTTACCAGACCTCTCTCTAACAAACTAATGCTTTTTCAAACATTTCGACCACTTCCTGCAAGGGGATGTCTTCAACAACCAAGCACCAGCTCAAAAAGCCTTTTAAAAATTCATTAGCTCCAGGACCCCAGAATCATAGTCTTCCACAATAAATAGACTTGTTTCTGGTCTATAAAAATGTGTAGATTCTGAAGGTTCTTATTTCGATTAATAACTTTTATTCCAAGCTGAGATATACTGCTTTAAAGTTGATTGTGAAAAACTGAAATTATTTTTGCACCAAGCTAATACTCTAACAATGACCAGATAAGGTAGCATGTTATATAATAGATAAGCAAGCTAAACCTGCAGGCCCGTTGTAAGTGGGTTCAATCTTCATTGGATCTACCATTACTGATGATCTAATACAAAACTGGATAATAACATGGGAGGTAACTTCAGTGGACACAATTATTCAAGTTGCTGCTGCAAACTTATTATAAAACAAATGAAAGCAGAAAAAAACCATTAAAAACAGTATTTTATTAAATTCAACTACAAAGATTATAATTTAGGGCTAGTGTTGGGATAAGGAATGCAATTAACAAAAAAAAAAAGATCAAACATTTTTTGAAAAATTGTAACACTAAAATGAATAGACAGTCAAAATTAACTTGAAAAAATGATTAGATAAATCTTCTTTGTCGTTTCTGACAGAATTTCCCCACTCAAACTCATGTAAATAAGAAGTAAACAGTATCCTATTAGTTCCAAATTGCGTAATTTATTATCTACAGCATCATCAGTTACCCCCCTTTTTGTGAACCTAATTAAAAAAATTACCAAAATCTGCTGTGTAAATTGATCATTACCATAATCAGTAATTTATCGTCCATCATTGGACATAGACCTTCGCCATGGTTAGCCAGACTTCTCTTGTTAATAAATAATCCCTCATAATGAACAGTGTGATTTTCTTGGTTCACTGTCAATAACACTTGACTCTTCCACTGAGGTGCAACATTTTTGGCGATAAATATCTTTTATCCAACCATCGTTTGAAGCTATGCACTCTTCCCGATAGTAAACGAATGCAGTATTTTTCTATTATAATCGAAAAACATCCGTTGATTTTTCCACTGGAATCAACAAGTAAATCATATGAAGAGAAAAATATAGATGATGACGACGCAAGATGATCAGCACGTTGACCTTGCAGGCTGCTGTCAGTGGGTTCAATTCTCATTGGATCTATTACTTTTGATGGTTTGATAAAATACTTGTATGAAAATAAATAATACGAAAAAATAAACAACCCTCAAAGTCAACAAGGTAATCTTGGCGATTGTTTGTGGGTTCGAGCCTCTGTGGATCTTGGTCTGATACCAACTCACGCTAACTTGACATTTTTATATAATGAGCAGTTTGACATTTGTTTTTCAGTCCATAACACTGGACTTTTCACTCGGGCCAAGGGTTAACATTTTGCTGATAAACATACCTCCAAACCATCGTTTCAAACGATGGAATCTTCAACTATTAAACAAATTCACTATTTTTCCCCCTTGAAAATCGTTTCCTTGAAATTCAAATTCAACTGTGATTTTTTTTCCACAGGTAATTAGTTTTAGCTAATATCGAATGTGATACTGTTCCTAGTACTTGTTTGGATGAGGTTCGCAAAGAAGAGGGAGGTACCTCAGAACTGGTATGGACACAATTATTCGAGCTGCCGTCACTCACTGATTACGGAACAAATGAAAGCAGAAAACTTGAATAGTTGAACTGCATTTTATCAAATTTAACTACAAAGGATATAACTTGAATTTAGTGTCAGTGTTCAGGGGTATTACTAAAATTTACTGTAACAGTTCGGAGAAAGCCAAAACAACCACCAGGGGCTGAATTCCCTTGTCCGAGGCCTTGCAATTTGTAAATTTCCACGCCCTAGGCCTGGAGGATGCTACGGTCCAGGCAGGTTTGAACACATTAAGATCCATATACGTTCAGTAAATGAAAAAAAATTTCTTCGGCAGTATTTTTGAGCTTTTAATTCATTAAAACCTCATAATATTACTGGGATTTATTAATTTTCAGAATTGTTTTTGAGGTTTTACGAGATAGGTTCTATTTACAATGTAATTGTGAACGAGACCGTTACTTTACGCCAGTTGTACGAATATGAGGCTACGAAGAATTCGTTCACTCCCCTTTCATATTTTTGATGATACTCCAGTGCTTTCATTGAGGTTCTTTACTTATAATAATATAGCACGGACAACCCCTCGGGCGTGGGAGTATGGCCCCGGTCGTAGCAGGCCCAGGGACTCATGTAGCTCTCCACCTTCGCGCGTGGGGACCCCGGGTGTTTTGGGTAATTCTGAGTTTTTAGGGTTGCGGTTGCAATAAACAACAGAAAAAAAAATTGACATTTTTAATATTTTCTCTCATATTTCTTTCTAACACTGTAATGAATACATTTGAAAGTAGTGATATTCAAATAAACAGGTTTCTTAGACATTTCTAACAGGCTTTCTCTGCGTGAACTCATATAAATAAGAAGTAAACAAACTGTTTCCTATTTGTTCAAAATTTTCTGCATTTTATAAGCTTTTACAATGTACAGCGTCTACATTGGTTACCTCCCTTCTCTTTGCGTACCTCATCCAAATGATCACCCAGCTCCTCTTTATGATATAGTTCTGATGTTTTGCGTAATAAAAATGACAATTTAATAACACTTACATCTGTTGATTGGTGGATTTCTTCAAGAAAACCGTTTCATCAAGGAATTAGTTTGAAAGTAAAATAAATCCGTCAAAAGTTGTAACTACCAAAAAAGTTGGGGGTACGAGAGAAGCGGTGATTACCATTTATAGTTCCTGATAGAAAAATTACTGAATTCAGATGTTGTTATCTCCCCTTGAAATGATCGATATTTTTCAAACCACTTCATACTATCGACTTTTTTTAATTGCTATACTTTTTCTAATTAGTCATTTGAACGTGATTAGCAACATGAGGCTTTTTCGTTAGCTTCGCCCCCCTCTAAACTAATTTCCATGATTTCAAAGTACGAGAACCCAAAGAAAATGGAAAGATTAAGTAGTATTTTCTTTTCCTTGTCAACCAGAAACACAATTCATGGATATACTCGAGAGTTAAATTTTAACAGCGATTTGATATCGGAGAATACAAAACATTTTAACTTTTCTCTCGAGCATTAGGTATTGTACATCTTTTTAACTGTATTCCAGATCAGTTAAGCTGTCAGATTTTTACGGCTTTGACAGGAAAAGAGGCTGACGTTGTCAAAAGGTGATGGCTATCAACTGTTGAAATCTTTTTAGAGAAGGGTGGAGCTTCCACCCTAGATCAACGGTAAAATACGCATTTCCCAATGACGGTTTGAAATGATAAATCATAATAATCACATCATTTACCCAAAGGAGCCTGTAGGGCAAAGACAGAAGTATGCCTTTATAGCGAATCTATCATTTCATCATATATATATATATATATATATATATATACATATTATTGAGTCATCCACAGACAGCTGTTTCTTCAGTGTGGCTATAGACTTTATCCCATCCAGTACCGCGTGGCAGAATTGAAACCCTCTCATGGACTACGAAACTAGGTGGTCAGTAAGACTGAATTTTAGCGCTATATTCGTTTACGCAGAAACTCCTCATCCACCAGAGTGCTCTATTCCTATGGAAGAGCATTGCATAAGCTTACAATGGATGAGTTACCTCACTTAAAGAGTGCTCAACCCTGAACATATATATAGCCACACTGAAGAGTTGTAATACAACAAAACAGCCATCTATAGATGACACAATTATTAATTATTATTATAATTAACGCTCCCTTTTTCAGGGTTCAGAACTCTTTGGTAGTCTGATATAAGCTATTATAGCAATACTCTTCCAACTCTGGATGGAGCACTCTGGTTGATGGGGAATTATGCATAAGTAAATATATCACTTGATTTGGTCCACCTAACTGTCCAGTTCCATGTAGGGCAGGCATTGAACAAGTCTTTGAGTGAAACCAAGTACGCATTTTGATAAAGTATTGTAGATTGTATTACAGAAAGTGATGGAAAAAAATCTCTCGAACATTCATTGGCCAAAGTTAGACTCACTAAAAGGAAACATCAACAAGCAAAATCATATTCACACAGTATCAAAATCAATTTAAGGAAAGAAAAAAAATGATACACAAGTAATATTAGAATGCTTTTTTTATTTTCTTTGTAAACTACATGAAAAGAATTGACAAGATCAATTTTAATTTACAGAATTCAAGTAGCTCAGTCGCCAAAGTGATGCAACATATTGAGAGAGATAACCTAACATCTCTCTAAATAGCAACAACAGTGATTGCATTTTGGACAAGAAATACTTTTAAAACAAATTTAATTTTACCTCATATAACTCAATATAACTCATATAACTCAATAACTAAATTCTGAATAGTTGTGGCTCTATAATGAAAGTAAGAGTACCTATGAATATTACTTTTAGCGTAAAATTAGGATGCTTAGCTTGCACACCGTACAGCAGTGCTCAAACAGGCAGGTCTTTCACAAAATAAGATAGCCGATATGTTGATTGAAAAAGAAGTATTAGCCATCCTTTTGCGTGTGAGCAAAATCATAATGATCAACTGTATCCTGTAATTTATCTAACTATCCATACAATGTATGCATATGGTGGAATAATGGATTCACTACACAAACACATTTATGTTTCTGCCTTTTTAGGCTTCCTTAGGTGAATGAGCCAGTTTATTTGGATCCCTATATAAGACATTATTGAGAGGTGTATTCATTTTCTGGGTGGAAAAGCTCTGCCTTATTTTATTTATATCTCTTTTTCCTTTTTTCTTGTTTATTTGTTGATCTCTCTGTTGATAATTTTTGTGAGTTTTTTTTTTGTATTTGTTCACTTTATTTTATTTATTCATATACCGTGGAGGAAAGGAATCTGTAGCCGGTTGTTATAAATTACTTATAATGTTTCACACACTTTTTTTATCAGTATGTTGGTGATCTATTAGTTTAGTGTGGTGGTTTTAGTTTCAGGTGGTACATCATCTAATTTTATCTGTCTCCTTGTTTTCAGGTTCACTTTACATTGCCTTTTTGTTTATGTTTAATTCCCTTAACATTCTTGGTGGGTTGACTTCCATATATCTAAGATAATTATGAGAAAATGATTAGATGATTAAATTATGTTTATAGAGGCTCAGGGTATAATGATACTACTAATGATGATACTAATAGTAATACTACTACAACTAATGATAATAATAAGACAGCCATGGCAATTGATTTTTGTATACCTGTATGTAGGGTATTAAATTATGTTTTTTGATAGAAATTTTTAGAGGTGCTGACACTTTACAGCTACTTTATAGTATCTATTTGGTAAGTTTGTCTTTTTAGTGAAGGTGATAATTTCCAATTTCTCATTTAGGCATAGACAGCATGGGATTTCAATATTTTGGCATGTGTATTTGTTTCA
Source organism: Thysanoteuthis rhombus (assembly GCA_963457665.1). Lineage (NCBI taxonomy): Eukaryota > Metazoa > Mollusca > Cephalopoda > Oegopsida > Thysanoteuthidae > Thysanoteuthis > Thysanoteuthis major. Next base: position 13,386,937 of record OY735214.1, read on the forward strand.
ATTTTTTCCATTTTACTGTGGGTGTAAGATTGCTGGGTGTGATATTCCAGTAATGTGTGGATAGTGATGTATTGTTTTTGTATTTTTCATTTGAAAAGGATGATGTCTGGTTGGCTAGTCTTAATTTAAAAGGTGTTTTTGATATTCCTACATAATATTTCATTTCCAAGTGTTTCTCTACAGTTGATATTTCAGCTTATCATACAATATTTGATTTAAAACGTTTGTTTTGTGAAGGGCACCTGATGCTATTTGTACAAGCGGAGTCTGGTTTATTTATATTTTCCTTACTAGTATTATTCCTTATATTATTGTTATACCTTTTCATAATTATTTGGAAACTGTTCAAACAGCTGTAGCTAATTTTTAGTTTGTCTCTGATGAGGATTTTGCACAGTGGGTTGCTCAAGGATGAGGGGGGGGATTTCTAATAATTTTTGGAAAATTTTCCCTTTGTTGGTTTTGACTTGAACATCAAATGGCAATGTATGCCAGATAATATTTCTACCTCTCCTCTTTTTGTTGTTGCTGTGTTCTACTCTATAAGTTTTCACTTTTCCATCATATCTAAACCTAATCTCGGTAAAACTGCTGTCCTTGAGGGCTATAGTATGATTTTTGCTAACATTGTTTAATATTTTTTCATCTGAGGAATTGCACATTGGCCTAATTTCTGTTGATGCAGGGAATTTTTTTGTGATTATATTTGTATGACTGAATTTCGTGTTAGCAAATGTAACTTCAGAATTTTCCATCACATATGATTTGTGGGTGCTCATTATCAAGTTGAAAGTAATTTCTAAAAAATATAGAATTTTTATGCTGGCCTTAATATCAACTTTAAAATTCATTTTTTTCATGTCCTTAATGATGTATTTTTAAATTTTTTGGCATTTTTTCATGCTGTTATTTTCAACAATTAACAAATCATCCTCTTGGCAGAGTTCTATATTTTCAGGATTCAATTTCTTACTGACATGTATAAAATGTACAAACCAATTAAGTCAGACATCTTTGCTGAATCCACACTTCCCCTTGAAACATCAAACGGCTGTTTATTTTGTTCATTTGTCCTGGTTATTGAACTGTACCGCCCATCTATATTGTTAGATTATTTCTTTTTCATTTTTGTTGATGTTGGTAGAGATCTTTGCAAATTTCTTGGCTTCTTTGAATATTATTCAGGTAGAAGGGTAGACCTCCATCATATTAAACTGTACAAGGTGTTTTTCTGCTTGATCTCAGGTAAGGACTTCATTCATATTTATCCATTGGTTCAGCAGTAGCTGTTTGATGCTGTATTCTATATTTTCTAGTATATTCTTACTAATTTTTCCTATCTGGGATTCAGTGGGGTTGATCAGTCTAATAGTGGAGTTGTTTAAAAAAATCCAGTTTGTGTGTGTATATATATATATATATATATATACATATACGAGAGTATAAAAATGTATTAAATGAATAGCGTATATTAAAATATGTTAGGTGAATTATGTAAACCCAAAAAATGGATCCAGTTTTTGTCAGTGTGAAAGATCGTTGTATTGACTAGAACCAGGGAAAGGGGAAAACATCTGGCTCAGGTCCATTTGTCTGACTGATAGGTAGTGGGGTGGAAGATTGAACATGAAATGCCATGTAAAAAATTTTCTCAGTAAATTAATGAAATCACCTATTGAAGTGTTACTACCCACTAGAAAGTGGTTTTGTTCTATTTCAACCATGTATATAAGGATACTTTATCAAAAGGCTAAACAGTGTGTCTCTGGCAGTAGGAATTTCAGGTGAATTTTAGTTGTGTGGGTTGTGTTGCTGAAAGTTATTGTAGAAGATGAAGGGCATTTTGCAAAACACAAACCATATTTGATCATAGTCTGCTCATTAGATTGAAAGTTATGAGTTTAAAGATGCATTTTTTGCAAAAATATTAGAAATTGATGTAATGGAATTCTACATGGTCCAAAAGAGAAAAATAATGCAAAAAGAAAATCCTTTTACTGCTATATTTGCCTACTTTCAGGGATGAAATTTGGGGTGAAATAACTAAATCACTATGGGGAATTCATATTTCATATTTATATTTTCATAAGGTCAATGTTTCTGAGTCAATTGTTCCTATGGCTAATCAATCAAACAGGTTTGGTTCAGCAGACATATGTTTTGAGCTGTGTTGCCAGTTTAGCTCTTTTGGAAATAGATTTAGCTTTCATTCACGCTTAACAATAAAGTCCAAATCTTTCTTTTAGCTTCAAATCTCAGGTTTATTAATTAATATTTAGATTAATTTTCAATTAAAATACTGACCTTGGTCAAGTATTATAACAGTAGTAGTATCACTGTAGGTTAAGTTACTGCTGATGTTTACAGACACTCAGGCTGTTATAACTAAAGGGGCTAAATTTAGATACTAAAACAGCTAAATTGGTATCACTGGTATGCAACAGTAAGATTCAAAGTACGCAAAACTCTCTAATCAAACATTTCTCAAACACGTTTATGATGATGCTTAAAACATTAAATTTCAATACAATTGGTTACACAATAAGAAAAGTTTAATAATGATGAGAAATGAAAAGACAAACCAGGTCAGTAATCAATCCAAGACAAATACACAATATACTGAAGGGGTTGAGACAGTTTGATCTCTATAAGGCACAACATGTGTGTGTTCTCTTTTCAATTTTTTCTTCTCTGGTGCGCTTTGAAGGAGCTGTCCTATTCCATTATTTTTCCAGGACGCTCCAACTCCAAATGCAGCATTATCTTCACTTGAAAGAGATCCAAACTCTCTGACTCCAAGACTCACCATTCTTTTCATAGTCCTTTGGGGGAGCAACTCCAACTTCAAATGTGATCAACCAAACAGTTAAAAAAACTCTAGACCCAACTGCACAGCTTTCTCCTGCAAAACTCTGACATCAACTGACCACACCCTTTGTTTCAGTGCTTTCTGGTCTCTTTACTTCCGGTATTAGCTTCTGCCCCTTAGGGCAGTTAGAGTTATCAACAGGGACCTAGTTTAACATTATGATTTATCTCTACCCGGCATATCCTCTAGCTTTCATAAATTGCAGTATAAGGCCAGTAAAACTCACCAAAAAAAGGTTATTAATTGCCAAACGTTTACGTAAAGTTACTTGAATAGAAGACTTTATCTTAAAAAAGGTGTTATTTTAATCACAAACTACAAATAAGACACCCATTTGTATGTATCAATACTTGCCAAATCACATAATATCGATAAAATTTTCATGTGCACTAGTGCATTGACTGTTGAGATAATGGTTGAAATCTCCTCTGGTCCTTCATCTGACATACAACCAAACACCATAAATGAATGGGGGAATTCACTTGTTTTCTTCACCTTTTTATGTTTCATTGGAATGGCACCAGACAAAAATTGGAGCATCAACACAGCCAATGCAGTTTCATGATTCATCATTGCATATCACTTTCATCCAGTCATCTACACTCCATTATTGCTTCTCTTCAGACCATCACAACCTTGTTTTCTTCTTGTTTTAGGATTTAGTTTTTGTTTTGGCTTTTCTGTATGTAAATCCATTTCATTGAACCAATTTCTTATAGTTCTTTTTTTGGGTGTTAGTTTTTGTTTTGGCTTTTATATATATGAATCTGTTTCATTTGACCAATTCCTAATAGTTCTTGTTTTGTAGTTAGTTTTCGTTTAGACTTTTCTGTATGTAAATCCATTTCATTCAACCAATTTCTCATAGTTCTGTCTCAAACACTGCTGTTTCTACCCACTTGTTTTGTGCAATCTTTATTTTCAAGGCAAATTGCTTTCAGTTTTCTGTTCTGATGCCTAAACGTCTTCAGGGGTCTACTTGTATGCTTTCCTTAATAATCATGCCATTTTGTTTATACATGCATAAAATTTTAGACGTTGACTCAGAACAACCAACATCTTTTGGCACACTTCTTGTTGAATTTCCTTCTTGAAGGACTTTCATAATCCTTTCCATTATGTCAATTGAGAGCTCTCTTATTGAAGCTATGTTTCCTTTCAATTATCCCAGTCCAACAGTTAATGGTCTGCACTGGCAAACAGGGTACAATTATGGATCACAAGAATGCCAAAAGACATTACAAGCCACTGATCACTTCCAGCATTGATGAGTTTTGGCTACCCAATGTCCTGTCAGCAATTTTCCTCTCTTCAGACCATTATCAATAGTGATTACATTTTATTTATCATGTTCAATATAATGTCGTACCTCTGGATAAGTTCAAATATTGAACCCACATGGATTCAAATTTTCCCTCTGAAGCAGACTAACTAGTGCCAGTGTTACTAAAAATAGATAAACTACATTCAGTGAGGAGTGATGACCTGAAAATGACCCATCACATCATGCAAGTGTAGTTAGAAACACACTATGTGATATTAATTTTGCTAGAATCTCTAATTTTTGACCAATTAGAAAAGTAGAATTAGGCATTTTTTCATACTTAAATCTGGATATCTTTGGAGCCTACTTGATTCAATTTCAGCCAATAAGAATAATGTTTTTGAGCCAGTAGGACCCATCCCTCTTCACTGGCAAACAGGGTACCATCATGGATCACAAGAATGCCAAAAGACATTACAAGCCAAACAATTTCATCATCAAAGTAAGTACAGGCAGGAACAAAGAGAAAATGAAATGGAATACTTTACAAATGTTGAATCCATTTACATTAATGGAAAAAATATGCTATACCATTTTAATATTAATATTGATAGGAAATATTACCCAGACACCATTCTTGAAGAGCACTATGATATTGTTGGAGAACCTAGCAAGTCATATCTCAACCATTTCATAACAGAAGATAGCAAAGGTGTCACAATTGGTTATTGTTTGAAAGTATTTCAGACACTAGGCTGAATGATAATGTAAAATGCATGATAGAATGAATTCAATAACAGTGATGATGATAACACTCTATTCCAACAAGACATTTGATACTTATCTAAAATGAGAAAAAACATGAATGTTTACCCTTTTCTCCAATGAGTCGTGGATTGCTTCTAAATTGTATATTGATATTTTGTCCTCCTCCATATCATAATAAATGTTTCCATAAAGGATAACCCAAACAAGACACTATGAGGGCAAAATCACCGTACTGATGCTTTTAGGATAGCACTTAACCCTTTGCAGACGATTTTTCAAGTCTTTTTAAATCATTTTTCCAGAGGATGTATGCACTTTTTGTCTCAGAGTAGAGGTGGAGTAATAATCATGCTTAATGCTCAGCTTTTACTAATATCAGAGTTTCACCTCAGTTCTCCAAATCTAATGAACAAGATGGCCCATTCAGAAGTTTTCACTTAGCAGAGGTCAATGCATTCAAGTTATGCTAGAACACATGCACAATGGGAGCCTTGTTTATACTCACCATCTTTACAGAATAAATGAGTGATGTCTCTGATTTCGATAGGTGCTGATTTTTTAGGGAAGTCCTAAAGTGTCATGGAACCACCTGTAAAAGGTTTGATCATCCAATGCTGGCTTAGTGACAAGACCATGCTACAAAATCAATATCTGGTACCTGGCTCTGTGAGCATGCTGTATGAAGGCATCCTATGTGACAGGCAACTGGGTGGTAGTTTTATCTATGGTGGTTGCATACAAATGCCATGTTTCAGCTGGGGATAGGTCAAATAATGCTTGAGGGTCAACATCAGTGTTCCTTCTAAACCTGTCATTGCAAATCTGGTGCCAGAAAAACAACAACATCATCCATTGCACAGCTATCAAAAAAAACATAATAATAGTACACAGATCTGCACCTACCATGTATAAGAATTCAAATCATTTTAAATGAATATAATTTATAAAGGTAAAAAATGTCTTTTCATTGTAGTTAATTAGTCTAAAAACTAAATGCTGAAAAGTAAGGGTCCCTCAGAATATTTCCTATTCTATATAAGGTTCTTGAGTTTTCAAAGTTTTGAAGCCACAGGTGAAGAATGAGAAAGTTTTCATCAAAAATTTGTGACATCAGAGTAATTGATTCAAAACTAGACTAAGAGCATAGGGTGCCTATTCACATTTATGATCCCAGGAGCTGCCAAAGCAGTGATTCCTGGGGCGCATCTTCGAACTCAGACTGAATCTCTGATAGCAAGATACCAGATCTTTCTAAGGTGGCCACTCAAAGAAAGATGAAGACAACACAATAGAGTCCAAAGCCCCTCCTGCACAACTGATGAATATCCTTGCATTGAAGAAGAAAGAAGGTCTATCCCAACCAGCCAATCCTGAAGATGGCACGAAATAAACTTGTACACATGGCATGGAAAAAACCTGCCAAGTTGCTTCGAAGACTTGGGATGACGGAAGACTTATCCAAATGACGAAAAAACGCGCTGTGTCCCTCAAAAAAAGCAAAAACAAATCCGCCCAAAAATTCTTTTAAAGGGAGGGGGAAGTCATACCATAACCCAGCAGTACACGCATGCAGTGGAAAGGAAGCGGCAATGCATATCTAATCCAAGCACTGGGTTCATTGAGACAAAGTTGGACTCTTGCATCGCTGAGTCAGTTGTGTAGCCAACTGTTCCTTACTTACTGTCTTTCTATGTATTCCTGCATCAATTTCAATCTCAATTAGTGCAGACAAATATATTGATTATAAAATATTCCAGCAGAAATGTGATTCACAAAAAGCATTTTTTTATTTTGATATAAATTTTGCTGTAGTGATTTTTTTGACTCAATTTGAGAAAATTGACCCTATTAAAGCATCTTCTCAAAAATATCAAGCAGTCTATATCATAAAACACCAGGAAAGCTTTTCAATGAAACTAAAGACTCTAGATTAATTTGCAACCATAACCGAATTGTCCTGTGTTCCTAAAAACCTTTTGGAAGAAAATATTACATTTCATTTGGAATAATTTTTATGGAAATGAGAAATTGGTTATTTTCAAGTTTAAAAATAATTTATAAAATAAATAGCCTTTATTTAGAATTTAAATCCACTTGCTGGAAATTGAAAAAATTACTGTGAACAAAATGAAAAAGAGAAATCATTTTCACTCTTCAAAAATACTCAAAATATTTGCATATATGGACAGGCACTGCAGCTTTTTTTTTTTCAATTAATATCAAATCTTTCAAATTTTAGTGCATGTCTTATTTTTTTTTTACTAAAGCTCCCAACTCTCATCTTCATCACTGCAAAAGTAGATGAGAATCACATGATATAATAAAGAAATTAAATTCAAATCATTGGACTGAAACTGATAACATTACTCTTAAAAGTCCATCACAGAAATTTGATGAATATTATTCGATATTTGAGACATCAATGGTTTCAATGAGTCCAGAGTAATTGTGATGAAATTCATCATTCACACTGGCAATATGAATGGGGAACACATATATTTAAAATCATAACCATTTGAGAGTTTAATCTCTATGAGTTCTTTTATAAGGATATTTTTTTCATATAATGTTAGTTCACATATGACTGTTGGAGCCAAATTGTTCAAAATGAAAAAATGACATCCATGAAGAGAAAAAACTACACACTTTGCATGACTATGGCATCTCCACAGTGTGTCTTCGCATATGTGCATTCAAGTTTGACTTACATGGAAATGAAAAACCACACACTTCACAGGAATACGGTTTCTCTCCAGTGTGTGAACGCATATGTCGGATCAAATCTGACTTGCCTGAAAAGGAAGAGCCACACACTTCACAGGAATATGGCTTCTCTCCAGTGTGTGAACGCATGTGTCGGGTCAAGTCAGACTTGACTGAAAAGGAAGAGCCACACACTTCACAAGAATATGGTTTCTCCCCAGTATGCATTCTCACATGTCGGCTCAAATTTGACATTAGTGAAAAGGAAGAGCCACACACTTCACAAGAATATGGTTTCTCTCCAGTATGCATTCTCATATGTCGGCTCAAGTTTGACATTAGTGAAAAGGAAGAGCCACACACTTCGCAAGAATATGGTTGCTCACCAGTGTGTGTTCGCATATGTCGCTTCAAATCTGATTTGTCTGGAAATGAGAAGCCACAAACTTCACATGAATATGGCTTCTCTCCGGTGTGTCTTCGCATATGTGCATTCAAGTTTGACTTAAATGAAAATGAAGAGCTACACACTTCACAAGAATATGGTTTCTCACTTATGTGTGTTCGCATATGTAGGTTGAAAGTTGACTTCTGTGAAAATGGGGAGCCGCTCATTTCGCAAGAATATTGTTGCTCTACAGTGTGTGTTCGCATATGTAGATTCAATGTTGACTTCTGTGAAAAGGAGAAGCCACACACCTGACAAGAATATGGTTGCTCCCCAGTGTGTGTTCTCATATGTACATTCAAAGTTGACTTTTGTGAAAAAGAAGAGCCACACACTTCACAAGAATATGGTCTCTCTCCAGTGTGAGTTCGCATATGTCGGTTCAATTTTGATTTCTCTCGAAATGAAGAGCCACACACTTCACAAGTATATGGTCTATCGCCTGTGTGTGTATGCATATGACGGTTCAAATTTATTTTCTGTGAAAACGATAAGCCACACACATCACAAGAATATGGTTTCTCTCCAGTGTGTGTTCGCATGTGCAAGTTCAAAGTCGACTTCCTTGAAAAGGAAGAGCCACACACTTCACAAGAATATGGTTTCTCTCCAGTGTGTGTTTGCTTATGCAGTTTCAAAGTTGACTTTCGTAAAAAGGATGAGCCACACACTTCACAAGAATAAGGTTTCTCTTCTGTATGTGTTAGCGTATTCTGCCACAAAGTTGACATCTTGTAAAAGATGAGCCACCCACTTCACAAAAATTTGGTTTCTCTTCAGTATAGATTTTCGAAATTGAATCATTAGATAAGATTTTCAGACACTGGCTTCAAGTCAATATTTTCCTGATTAGTTTTTGATATTCTGTGTTTCAGGGCACCAAGAAAATGATACAAAATTATTTTTCAGACGAAATCTGAAAAAAAAAAAAAAAAGATACAACAATTCAAGAAATCAAGTAATCCATATAAACTCATCAAATATTTCAATCTTTTATACACAAATCTGATATAAAAATTATGAGAACGAATCTAAAGAAACTTGCCTCATTTACTCATTGAATACTGGATTTATGAGAAGATTGCCTAGCAAATTTCTCCAATATTATGAACTCTTACAAAAGTCTCAGGAGAAGGTTTTTCATGTTTTATCAAATAAATACCCAGACACTTCAAGTAATTCAATTTCTTTTTCAAAAATTGATTGATGGATTATTTTATGTCCTGATTCAGGAAAGTTGAAAACTGCAAGCAACTTTTTTGTTTTTCACAAACAAGAATTTTCAGTAGAAAATCGGCAACTGAGGAAAAAAACTAACCTAAACTTAAATAAAATTTACTTTTGTTGTCAGAAGATTTGTGTAAGAGGAAAGATTGGAGAAAATTCTGATGTTAAAATTATTTGCATACACTCTATAGAACTGAAGGTAATTAGTGATCATCTTGATTAGCATAAGAAAACTTTTTGGTGGAAAACACTTTGAATTTTGGAAATCAACCAAAAATCAACTAATTATTTGTTTTGATACTTATTCAATAAAGGACAACATTTTGGAAGAGATTTTCTTTCATGTAATAACACTCCCCCTACACAAATTGATGATTTATTTCACTTATACAATTGTGATGTTATATGCATAGTATTTCATTGATACATGCATTATGAGAAATTTACACATTTTAAAGTTTCAGAAGAAACATAATTCTGTTTACAATCTTTCAAAACAAAGAGCCATAGGATCCATATGGATGCCCTTTTTTTTCAATCTATAAACCTGGAAAATGAAATAAAATACTGCTCTACACGGCAACCTTTTAATTTGATTTGCTAAATTATATTTCAAGTCTATGGTCAGTAAAAAGAAAAAATATTCATATTAAAATATTTCAATTGATATTTTTGAAAATTCTTGATTAATTCTTTCACTTGTGATTTGCTATCAAAAAAAGTAACAATGCTGAATGATACACAATGAAAAAATATTGATCGCTGGTATTTTTTTTTATGGATTTGTTATTTTCCTATTGTAAGTACAAAGGCTGAGGTAAGTGCCCCCAGCCCCCATTTCGTTTTTTGCTGAATTGATTGAAATTAATTTTAGAACAATTCTTAGTACAGTCATCATAAAGTTCTTCAAGGAACTACTTTTATGTTTTCTTTAAATAAATGTTTTTAGACTTTAATTTAACATTTATACAAAATATATTGCATTATATGTGACCAAAAATTGGACAGAATTTTCACATAGTTCCAGAATGAGCAAAAATAGCTTTACTGGTGCCTAGAATAACTCTTTCAATTAGTAGAACATAAATTGGGGGCCACTGGGAGGTAAGTGGGCCCTGTACCTACAAATGGCTTCTAATGAGCACTGATGAAAAAACAAGAAATATATATACACAATACTGGTTATCAATATTTTTTCATCATTTCAGTATATTAAATCATTTTGTATTATTATAAAATGAAACAAGAATATTCAAAGATAATTGAATGAATTGAAATATTTTTTTAAATCTCTATATGATATGAATATTTTTTTCTTTCAAACTGAAAGTTTGCCAAGAGCAATATTTTCCTTGATTTTCCAGTTTTTAAAAATTCCAAATGAGGCATCCATATGGACCCTCTGATTTTTGTTGTAAGAAAGATAAACAGAATTCATTTAGCAGGGGATTTATCTGGCAATCTACATAAAACTGTTACTGCACAAACAATAGGTGTGGTCCCAAGTTGATGGGGATGTCAGTTTCTCTGTAATCCAAACTAAATAATATCTTTAATAGTTATGAATAAATGGAATTGGCAGTGGCTTATGAGCCACCACGGATCATGCAGGATTGCAAATAAACAAACTTTCAAATTCACAATGTCATTAAACAAAATTTCAGTATTGTATAAGAACCAGTGATGAAAATGAGTTTTGGGAACTAAGTTAACAATAAGGCTGGCTTTGGGTGACTAGATATAGGGTAAAGACTCCATTAACAGAGATTGAACATACAAAAAACCAGGAAATTGAGAAGTAGGTATATGCCATACCCCAGCATACGCTCATTTCCAACACTGATTAAAAAAAAATCAAGCCCCTACCCCTAAAAAAAAAGAAAGAAAGTAGCCCCAAGTATTATTAAACAAGCTCTTTTTATCTGGTTTCTGTTAGAAAATGGTTCAGCTTACTCTGCATGTTTACTATGGTACATTTTTGACATTTTTTCAATTTGGGCCGTTTTTTAAACCTTATATCTCAAGATATAGAAACAAGTTATAAAGATTCAGATTATGACATTCAGGAATGCCAAATCAGCTATTTTTTGTGAGATCTAGCTAACTTTTCTCCTGTTAAGCTGATAAAACTCTGATAGCAGGTAGTAAAAAATCTGGCATAATTTGTACTGGAGGCTGTAAAAAAAGGATTTAGTTATTTTATTTGAAAATCAGGCTTCAAATGAGTTTATAATATTTCTAGCCATAACGTCAGCTGAAATTAGGATTTAGACAATTTTAGCTATTTTTTAAAAACAGTTTTAATAAAAGAAAAAAAATCAAATTGGAATTGGCAACATTGGTAATATTTTTTGATCCATTGCCAGACAGAGCTCATGCGGTGGACCAGGTCCTGAGATATGATTACTTAATAACTGCTTCACGGAAATACCGCTGAAATTTGGAGTCAACTTTGACATCTTTTTTCTGAAAAAAAAAAAAAAAATGATATTTTCTAGAGCTAGGCTGATAACATTTTCCAAATATACATAAAAAGTTGATACTGAGAGGGAATTTTCAGAGCAATAAAGCTTCCTGTCATAGAGCGGTGGCTACTTGAATGAGGAAAAAAATAATTCAGCTGTAATCAGACCAGACCAAACAAAGTAGTCCTTGGATCACTGGAGACTAAAGGAGTTGAGATATTGAGCTCAAATTTTTCAGAACTTACTTTTGAACAAGATTTTGGGTGGATTTTTAAAATCAACACTTTTCAGTAAGAGATTTTGAACAAATTTCAAATGCAAATTAGTATGATTATCTTTGTTTTCATTGCTACAACCATCTACACTATCATTCTTCAACAAAATCTCCAGCCTGAAAAAGCATTTAAAAGCTTGGGTGTACAAGCCAGAGAGCCCTCAAATTGGGGCAAAACAGAAGAAAATTCCAGGTAAACCAATGTAATTCGGACAAAACCATGTAAATAATCTGGCTAATCAAATCCTTTGCCCCCTTTAAACAAAGAGTTCTCATATGCCAATGTAAGGTAAAAGAAATTATAAAACATTCATATTTATTTTAGAGTGCTGTTTTTAACATCTAGTGAGCAAGTGTTTGGAACTCTACAATTTACAATCAGAATAGCCATTTTATAGCCAACAGAATTCAACCACCATAAAAAAATGCATTGCAATAGAGAAAAAAACAGAAATTATAAAAGTTATATATATCTATGTGTAAAAACAAATAAGCATTGAAACGGAAGGAGAAACTATATTTATGTTTCAGTATTATCAAAAATCTATCTGGAATGCCAGGGGAAAGTCCTGAGTGCCCGGGGCTAAATTCTCATGCTCAGGGCCACAGGGTGCTAAAATCTGAGGCCTGCAGGGTGCTAGATTCCCTTTAGTTCCCATCTCTAAAGCCCAGAAGATGCTATTACTGTTAGAGCAGGTCCAGACTGGCTTGTATAAGCTGGAATTAAATTGATGTTGAGATTTATAACTACTAACCAAGTTGAAAAAATTTTTCTTTGCCAATAATTTTTCATGCTGATAATCCATTAGATTTTCCCTGGAAAATCGACACCTGCATGAGTTAAAAATTTGGCAAAAATCAGCTCTTCATCTGATTTTAATAAAATTTTCAATACTTAATTAAAAAAAGGTGAATTTTAGAAGAAAACCATTTTTTCCATTCCAAATTTTGGAAAAGAAGGATTTTTTTCATATGTTCCTACACCACCTTTTGTTACTTTGATGATTTATCTTATTCATTTTTTCTTGTTTTCATTGATTTTTGCACATTTAACAAATGAATCCTTCAAGATGTTTACCTTTTTTAGAAAAGCACTCCAACCTGCTTGAACTGAGAGTTTTACTTTGGGAATCAAAAAACAGGAAAATCAAGAAAAATATTTTTCTTCGCAGCAATTTTTCTAGTTTGATTTGATGTATCATAACTTGGGCTTTTGGTCAGGATAAACATTTTTAGTTTTTCATCATTTTTATTGAGTATTCAGACTAATCTGGAAATTTTTGAAATGTATATTTTTATTCTATTTCTTGCTCAACTGAAACTTATACATAAAAATTATAACAAGGATGAATAATTGAATATAGTGAAATGATGAAAAAATATTAATACATTTTTGTCACTGTAAATTGGCCAGTATTTCATATTATGGGAGGTTATAAAATGATGCAGATGACACAATGCCCATTTTTTTCAACATATAACAGCTGTGGTGCATTTTATAGTTGTAAATTCCACTGCATGTCCGCTTGGTCTTTTGTACTTAGCAGAAAATAGACCATGTGTTAACATTGATCATGCATTGAATATCGATAATTTCCCTGGAAACGTGTTGATTGATAGTGTTATTTTTTCAATTTTTAAAAATACAAAACATAGTACATTTCAAAGTTTAGTTGACCACTGATAAAACAAAGAATCTCGCTGAAATTATCTGAATATGACAACCTTTTTTTCAGTAGATTATTTGTAACAATGGAATATCAAATTTCTAAAAAAAATGGTTTCTATCATCAATGATAGCGTCCTTACCGATTTTTTGCTGAATATAGGAAACATAAACTTTATGAGTCAAAATCTCCATTATAATTTTTGAAAATATGTTTTTCTTTGTGTTTAGACAAAAATTTGGATTAATTCATTTCCGGAAAAAGATTTTAAAAAATCCAGAACTGAATTTTTCAAATTTTTATTACGTTTTTAAAATCAAGTACCAATTTCACGTTCAAAATTAATCGTGTCCAATTAGACCCAAGCAATCTTCGTGAAAATTTTTTTTTCTCAATATCAAACAAATATTTTTACTTTATACGTTCTAATGTAATTGTAAAACAGGACTTTGGGGCGATTTCCTTGTGCCTTCATTCAGTTTTTTAAGGGAGGAGCTGCCTAAAGATGCGATCGGAACGCTCAGGGTGGAGGGATTCACGCGGGTGAGATATCAGCGGACCCGTGCGTGGGAATTTAGCCTCGGCTTTCCTGACAAATTTAAGAACTTCGTATAAGGTTGAGGTTAGAAGAACAGATACACTCCAATCTAGGACTAAATCCCACAAAATGCCCATTATTAGAGAAAAAAGGAGAAATTAAAACAATAAGAAGATTTATGTGTGTAATAACAGAGAAATAAAGGAAACGCCACTTACTTCTCTCTAACTTTGGTCTGGTTTATCTTCCTTTGAGCAATGCAATATTAGGAAAAAAATTCAACCAGAAATCTCAGTTTCTCTTCCGAAAGAGCCGTTGTTCGCGATTGAAACAGGAATACAAAGTCTAGAGAGCGAAAGCCAAGGGAGGTAATTGAGGGTACTGCCATACCAAAATATCCGACTAAAACACGAAATCCAGTAAAATGCCGTAGAACATCCTTAAACTGAACAAAACACCTTGTATGAAATTTAAATTTATAAGTATCCAAGTATTAAATAACTATTTAATTTCAAGTTTATTATCAACAATGTAATTACAAGTTAATCTCCGATGTAATTGAATCATCAATGTTATTACTCCGTATGACATGGATGACACTATTCAGCATGAGACTCAGGGTCGTATCTAGGGATTTGGGGGCCCCGGAGATATCCTTCGTTCTTAGAAGCCCCCTACCCTCAAACATTCAGTGCAGTGGTTCCCAACCTGGGGATCCACAAAAGTATAAAGAGGGTTCTGTTGGCAGACCTGTCAAAAGCCCGGGGTATAAAACGAAAATTATCAAGGGTAGTGACGAAGCTAGAGATCTGAGGATTGAGATCTTACCGTACATAACCTGACCTAAATCCATTGCCTGTAATTTAAACGTATAACTAATCATATTTTGTCTGTAAATAGTTCGAGACAATGGATTTTACTACATGGAAAGGAAGCCAGTTTAGGCTTACATAATTCACCATTTTCTTCATCAAAAGTTTATTGAGTGCATTTTTGAATTCGTTTTTGATAATATCATATTTCTCGGCAGAGAATTCTCCCCCCCCCCTATAACTTGGCATGTGAAGAAGTATTTGCGAACATTTAGTCTGGCTCACTTTCAGTGGAGGACCTCTTAAATCACAAACATTATCCAGTATAGAAAACTATGGGCATAGAATGGATCAGCTGAAACGCCATGTGAACAATATAAACAACTAGGAGTTAAATCGTCAGAAAAATTCTATGAACTGCAAATAAATTTTCTTATTTGACAAAAATTGTAAATATTTCAGAAAATCAACAATTCTCATAATTTGTTAACCATATACCACTTGCAACAAGTATTTTCTAATGATAGAAGTTTGCGTTTTTTTTACCCTTGAAAAGAAAAATATTTTGAAAATATCTGACCCACAGTTGAATCAACACATTTACTAAATTACTGACTAAAAACTGAGTTATGGCCTCACAAACCTCTCTACAGGTCTATCATTTTTGGTATATTTGTACCAAACTGGTACTTTTGATTCGTATTGGTCTGTTTGGTACTGCCGTCAGAAAATGTTTGTTTTCTTGTTGATCTTTTGCTAGTACCCCTTCTAATCTATACTTCTATGTAATATTCAAGTGGAACATTGAAGTCATGGTCTCACAAACCTCTCTATTTCTCATGAATACACATTTTTTTCAGGGCTTGAAAGGCAAATAAATTGATTAGTCAATTTTATATTATTTTGGAAGAGAAATCTTCCCTTAATTTAAAAGTCTTACAGAGAGAAAAATATGATATCTACTGATATAGTTATTTTCAATTATTTTGTAAAGCCTGAAGTGAGGCATCAGCGTGAAAACTGTCTTCAAACTATTGTCTTGTAGATTTCTTGTTGCCAAGATGTTTTGTAGAAACTTTGAGTCAAGATTTGAGATCCCTTAAGTATATTGTAACAGAAAGGATGCCAAACCAGAAATTGGACATCTTTTTGAGGTTTTAAAACAAGTGGCAAATATACTGATTAAATCAGAACACACAAAGCAAAAATTGTAGCTACAAGGTGTGGCTTGAGGGTAAAAAGTATATTAACTCCATCGTTGGCTTTGGAGCAAAACATATATATATAAAGTTATTGACTATAATCTAATTACAATTGAAAAAGTTTGTGTTTTTTTATGTGTGCACAACAATTATACAACTGGCCATTATACCAGGTTGACATTCGCCAAATATATTGGACAGCATACAAGGCAGTGCAGTGTCAAGTTTGAAGTTTTTTTTTATCAGCAATTCTTGAGAGATGTAATAAAAATAGATAAAAAATCACTGATAATAGATCTTTCTTCATAGTTTCTATTAATTATTTCTCTTGACTTCCGCTCTTTGGAATCATCTAAATTAATAAAATATGTACATTGGCAACACTGAATAGAAGTAACTGAAATACTTGGAAGCTGCAGTTTCATATGACAGACGGAAAATTATAGCAAGCTGCTCCACACAGCAGAAAGTCCCTTTTTTTTGAACGGGCACTGCGCAAAGGTAATACCTATACATCAATAAGTTATCAATTCGAACAACTCCAAATTAAATTAAATTTGTTATGGTAATAATACTTTTTCTTAATCATAGTCAGTTAGAATTTAATTTTTAACCCTTTGTCAAAATTTTAGCCCCTGCACTTTCAGATACCCTGCACTCAAGATCCTGAGAGAAAAAGCTGAAAGAATGAACAAAATTTTGTTCATTGCCTACTGAAATTTTTTTGTCTAATTTTATTTTATGTTTAAAATTGGTTTTTGAATTAGTTGTCACAATGTAATGTACCTCTTTACCATCTATGCTCTGTGCACATCTTTGGTTTACAACATAATGACTAGATGAGTAGGAAACATAATGCATCTTGCATAGAGGAGTGTTCATCAGTTTCTTCGGAATGACAGAGTCAATTGAATAAATGTCCTCAGGAAGTTGTTGTGCATGCTTTTATGTTTATGTATGATTGTCACTGACTTACCTTGTTGGTGAATGTCCAGGAAATGATTTGCGTGCTTTATTGCCCATAACTGCACCATTCAACAAATCATAACAAAATAATCAAGGCCAATTTACCTTTTCATATACTTTTGACCCTGATAAGTGCAGTTGTTATGAGAAAGTGGCTGTCATTCTTGCCACATTGTGCTGTTCATATTTTGACTTCTCAGTGGGTTTTATATTTGTGTATAATGTGATCTCTACTTTGCTATGCATCAAAGATGTGAAAGGTAGTCATTCATAAGAAGTAAATTAGTATAATCATTCTAGCCAAGCAGTAGTTATTACGCAGATTGGCCATGAGGGGAACTTTCAAAGTGGGACCATTAGTCAAAATATTGCATATTAGTATAATGCAATACCACATTTTGGCTTTAAATTCAAACACAAAATATCTCACACTGTACAAAAATATATACTGAATAATTTGAAAAAACATGGACTTTGTCCAATTGTTAGAGCAACAATCTTATAAATGAATGTGAATTTTTTTTTACATTGAAATCTTGTTGGACTGCATTATAAAATAATAATAGATATTTTTTTGTTGACTTTTTTCAGTTTTGTACATTTTAATGGTTTTATTGAGTTAAAAAACATTAATCATTGATATACTTTGCAAGAATTCTAATGAACAGATGTTTTTGAATTTAGCAAAAAAATACTTATGACGGAATTTTTCAGTATTCTTTTAAGAGCCACAGCCACATACACAAGTATACATGCATGTACACAAACACACATATACATGATTAATTTTGTATAATTAAAATAAAATAAAAACATGAAATCCTTTTTACTCTTGAGTTTTCCAAGACAAGTTAATGATTGTGGCTAAGTTAGAAGAGGTATACAATTTTGTCACAAGTTAAATATAGTGGTTTAGAATAAGAATTATTTTAACTCTGTCAACATGCCTCTCTATGTCAGTCCACAAAATATCTCCAGAGGTTATCAATGGATTTCAATGACATTTTGTGGGAGGGTTGGCCATAGGTTGAGGATGGTCACATGACTCATTCTTGACAATTAAACTTAACAGGCATCAGTACCAGAGGCCAGAAACAGTTGAGGATCATATGAAGCTGCCTGTGGCAATCTTGTTACCCCCCACCCAAGGAGAAGACTGATCTCTCCACTATGCTCAATAATACAGGCCAAAGGCCTCTCCCATACCTACAAATGACAAGAAATTAATTAACTTGTAGTCATGTGGTACACTGGCAGTCATAAAGGTTGCTCAAATTCCACCAATATGCAAAGTTAGACTGTTGGAAACCAGTTGCAATAAACATCAAGCACACGCACTTGAATTATCATGAGCATCATAAATTTATCACAACAAAAGAAAAAAACAAAAATATTCTATGGAATTGTGTAGCACTTTCTGACTCCGATTTAGGGTAATTTTTAGTGAACCTTTGGTATAATGAACCTCGATATAACAATTTTGGTTTAGAAAATATAAAAGTACAAATATAATCAGTTTAGGAATCATCTATTGGTAATCTACTTAGATTTTTTCAAGAAAAATGTTCAGAAATTTTTCCTATTGAAAAGATTATCAATATAAAGTTTACTTTAGCAATTTTTGATTGAATTTGAGTAAATTGGCCTTCTGTCCTTCATAATGAAGGAAATAAAATCATGGCATCATCTCAAAAATAGCAAGCTGTCTACATTATGAAAACCTGGAAAGGTTTTAAATAAGACTAAAGACTCAAGGTTATTCTATAAACATAACTGACTTACTATTACCATCATTCCCTCTAATCCTGTTGGAATGAATCAAATATAGGTAAAAATTATAATCAATAAGACATTTAATTTAAAATGATTTTTATAAAAGTGAGACATTGGTCATTTTGGATGTTTATAAATGATTGGCAAAATGATGAGCTTAAATTTAGAATTTCAATTCTCTTTCTGAAAAATTAACAAAATTTACTTTTAACAAAATGAAAAATAGAAATCAATAGAAGCAAAAACAAGACACAAATATGTGTAATTGAATACTGATATAATAACCATACTTTAGATATTCATAAACCTTCATTTAGATAAAGAAAATTGTACATTTTCTCACTTCTCAAATTATTTGCATAGGTGGACAGGCACTACAGCTGCTCTTTTCAATGAATACAACAAATCCTTCATGTACATCTTTTTCACATCAAAACTCCTAAACTAACTTCATCAGTCAGTATAGAAAATAATCACAATATAGTTTGATAGTTCGCCCTGTACAGTTTATCGTCTGTTCGCCAACTCAGCCACGTCCTTATCACTAGGTCTAGTGATGTTTCAAGTTGATATATGTTCGAGCAGGTAGAATAAAGTGTAGCAGCACTTCTTCTGGCAACCCTAAGGTAAATGCTAATGAAAGCCTGATCGCACCTGAATTTATAGTGGATCTTAGGAGAGGGGTAGGGGAAAAGGGTTTGCTGATTATGATCTTTATGTTTCTCATGACACCCTATTCTTCCTATCGGTACTTTACATTACGATTAGAATGGTCAGTCCAATATTTTGTCTCCTTGAGATAGTCAGGAATCCTCGATTGCCTAAATCAGTCTTCCTATCCCAAAGTGGGAACAATGAGTCGTCTGCACAGTCATTGTCTGACCATCCCATTGTACTTACCTCCTGCTGGTCAACTTTATTTTTTTAAAGATTTCCTATTTATCTCATGCTTTCAACTCTTTCAAATGGTTTCTAATAAGTCAACATCGCTGTATTCTAGATATGATTCTAATTCTAAAATTGGCTTATTATACTAGTAAGCATAACACTTGAAGAAAACATCTGATTCTACTTTTCCTCTCCTCAATCATTGACTTTGAGTATCTTGAATCCTTCTAAAACCTCATTCTCTTTAGTTACAGAAAAAAAGAAGATAATGTCTTACTAACTAGGGAAAATAGGGAGGAGTCAGGTGGATCATAGCACCATAATAGTAATAAGGAAAACTTGATCACAATAATGAGAGAAAGGCAATTATGATGAAAATTGTCATTCACACTTGTATCATCAAAAGGGAATGCAAATATTTAAAATCATAATCATTCAAGTGTTTCATCTTTGTAAGAATATTGAATGAATATTCAAGCAAAATTGGTTACAAATGAAAATTCAGAAAAATGTTATAACAAGTGTTTATGAGAAAAGATTAACATACTATGAGTTTCATTTCTTTCCATAATGTATTTGCATATGTTTCATTAAATGTGATTTCTGTGAAAAAGTAGTGCAACACACTTCACAAGAATATGGTTTCTCTCCAGTGTGTGTCCGCATATGCCCTACTAAAAATACCTTCTGTGAACAGGAATAGCCACAAACCTCGCAAGAATATGGTTTTTCGCCAGTATGTGTTCGCATATGTATTACCAAATTTGCTTTCTGAGAAAAGAAGGAGCCACACACTTCACAAGAATATGGTTTCTCTCCAGTGTGTGTTCGCATATGCATTACCAAATTTATCTTCTGCGAGAAGGAAGAGCCACACACTTCACAAGGATGTGGTTTCTCTCCAGTGTGTGTACGCATATGCATCACTAAATCTGACTTACTTGAAAAGGAAGAGCCACACACTTCACAAGAATGTGGTTTTTCTCCAGTATGTGTTCGTTTATGTTGCCTCAAAGTTGAGTTGTGTGAAAAGGAAGAGCCACACACTTCACATGAATATGGTTTATCTCCGGTGTGTTTTCGCATATGTTTGTTCAAATCTGACTTCTGTGAACAAGAATGGCTACACACTTCACAAGAATATGGTTTCTCTCCTGTGTGTGTTCGCATATGTTTCACCAAAGATGCTTTCTGAGAAAAAGAAGAGCCACACACTTCACATGAATAGGGTTTCTCTCCAAGGTGCGTTCGCATATGCATCACCAAAGCTGACTTACTTGAAAAGGAAGAGGCACACATTTGACATGAATATGGTTTCTCTCCAGTATGTATGCGCATATGCCCCATCAAATTTGCCTTCTGTGAAAAGGAACAGCCACACACCTCACAAGAAAACGGTTTCTTCCCAGTGTGTGTTTGCATATGCCTCACTAAAGCTGAATCACGTGGAAAGGAAGAACCACACATTTCACAAGAATATGGTTTCTCTCCAGTATGTGTTCGTTTATGCAGCCGCAAAGTTGAGTTGTGTGAAAAGGAAGAGCCACACACTTCACATGAATATGGTTTTTCTCCAGTGTGTTTTCGCATGTGTGTCACCAAAGCTGACTTACATGAAGAGGTTGAGCCACACTCTTCACAAAAATATGGCTTTTCTTGAGTATGTGTTTGCGTATTCTGCCACAAAGTTGACATCTGTGGAAAGAAAGAGCCATACACTTCATGAAAATATGGTTTCTATCAAGTGCATATTTCCCAGTGTTTTTAAAAAATTGAATTGCTAGACAATTTCAAGACAATTTTTTGGGGGGGATTGTTTTCCATATTTTCTTTTTCAGGTCATCAAGTGGATGATGATCATTCAAGTCATCAAATCATTTTTAAGATGAAAAATCTGGAAAAAATAAGAGGAAATTCAAAAGAAATTAAGCAGTTGATGCATTAAACTTCAATAGGTCAAATGATGCTCTACTTTGGAACCTTTTAGCTTGATTTGCCGATGTATATCTCAAAGTTATGGTCAGTAAAATGTAAAAAATCATTTCATACAGTTTTGAAAACAATCCAGTTCAATATTTTGTGGAATTCTTGTTTAATTGATTGTAATTTTGCTATCAAAAATGTGACAATGCTGATTAAAAAAATAAAATTGCCAAGTTGAAAAAATATTGATTGTCTGTATTTCTAATACATTTTTGATTTGTTATTGTTGACACCTAAAAGTGAAAAAATACCTTGATTTTGACCTCTAAAATTGGTAAAAAAATCTCCCCTTGGATTTTGACCTCTAATAATGATGAAGAAAAATTCCTCTGTTTCAACCCCAGAAAGTGAAAAATGAAAGATTCAGAATCGTGAGAAAAAAATTTGCATTTGTAGCTACTTTTACATATCTTTGACAAGAATGCGAAAAATGTTGATAAAAATATAAACAAACAGATGGAGCATAAATGAAGTCCACACACTGGTTGCATATCTTCTGGTTTTGGTTTTGGTTTTAGTACGGGAAAAAAATAATAGAAATTATTTACAAAAAGATATATTTGATTTATTGGAATGGATTTAGATGTTTATATACACCCTTGATTTTGACCTCTAACAGTGAAAAAGATTTTTTCCCTCAATTTCAACTTATACAAATAAAATAAAAAATCTCAGGCGATTTAGACAAGACTACCATTAAAGATGAAAAATAAGAGTAATTTTCATAATTTGACATCTATGCAAGAAGAAAAACTTTGCCTGATTATGAAGACATGTAAAATAAAAATCTTTCAAAGAATGAATGTGAATGGAGTAAGTGTTCTAAAATGGCATCATAGCAAAAATCCAAGGAAAAACTTGGGGTTTTTTTTCAAATTTTAATTACATTTTTAAATAGGGTATCAAACATTTTCAGATTTTAGGAATGGTGTAATTGGATCTGAAATGATATGAAATATTCATAATTTATACATCATCTTTCTTTGGCCGATTCTAGCATTTGGATTTGAAGAGAAACCTTCTTCATGAATATCACATCTGCTTTTATGAATTCATTTTCAACATCATTTTTGAAGATTTTTTTTTTGTACTTTCCCTCCATGATATTGCAGTGGTTTAGAATAACATACAGTGTAAAACTCTCAAACTTTGATGTCACCTTGCTGTGGCAAAGTTTTGACAATTTTTCTTGCATATAAATTTAAAAACTCAATGGAAACTAGGATATTCTGCAATAGGTTAGGTTAGAACAAGGTATGGAACGGTATGATAAAGTAGTGTAGGGTAGAGTAGAGTAGGTTGAAAATAAATTTAAACTAATTAGAAAATTTCCAGGTAATGAAAAACACGATTTTTTTCACCCCACTATAAGTTAAATTTAATGAGGTGATGAGAAACATTAGTATCTCCAACGTGAATAAAATCTTTTGTGCCCTCATGAGTAATTAGTTCAACATATGAGGAGACTTCAATCAGAAAATGTGGGGCGCTGTATTTGAATAAATTAGTGAAAAGTAAAAAAATTGGCATATTTTGGGGCATTTTAGCTAGTGACATAATGCATATGTACTTGATCTGACATCAATACATCTAAAATATACCAGAGCAAAATGTGGAATGGAGAGCTCTGTAGAATAATTTCGTCCTTCATTAAATAAGTACCAAAATATTATTGAGTTTCATACGAGTTTGGCTTCTTCGTCAAGTATCGATTTCCCTTTCCGTGTTAACGCCATGTCCTACCTACTTGATATGATAATCTGGAAAAGCATTTAAAAGGGAGAAGAAACTTGTAGATTATTTCTTCGCAAACAATTACGTATAATCATGTTTGTTTCCAAAAGGTTTTCTAAATAACTTCATTATAAAATCGAATTTTTGTAGCGAAGCACAAAACTGCAAGTTTTGTTGTCGTATTTTTGTTTTGTTCATTTACTCGTATAAAATGCTATCAACATAATTTTTATTTAAAGAGTGAAAAAAAACCAAAAAAAAAACCTGTAGATTAGACGTATTTATTTGCAATAAAAATGAATTTAGTTGATATGTTTTTCATAGGTTTTCTATTCCAAATAGCTTTTGTCTGTTTCCTTGTTTAAAATAATCGCAAATTAAATACGTGCAATTTTCGAATGTTTAAAAAAAGTTATGAATTATCGAAAATTAAATACGTGGGAAAAAGCTTTCGTTTTTCAAAAGTTTTCTGAAAAAAATTCCTTATAAAACGGATTGTATGTACCGAAAAAAAAAAAGGAAAAACTGCAAGTTTTGTTGTCATATTATTATGTTTGTATGCAATGGCTGTAAGAGGGGCCAAGTTGGTCAACGGCCGACTTGACCTGTTACCTTTATAGCCAACCGTAAAGCTGTTTGAATTCAACCACCCAAAAAAGGGAGAGATTACAACATTCAAAAACAAATAAGCATTTTAATGGGACAAACTATATTTCTGGTTTGTTGACGTGAGAGGAACAGATTCTATACTTTGATCTTGAAGTAAAGCCCATTTATGGAGAAACTATAACATTCATCTATGTGTATAAATAGAGAGAATGTTACTTACTTCTTTCTAATTTTGGTCTGATTTATCTTCCTTGGGCCAACGTAACATTAGAGAAATGGGGAAAACATTAAAATTTTAAATAAATTAAACTAACATTTTTAACTCTTCTTCCCCAAATGCGACCGTTCCCAATCGAATCAGAAAAGAACCAACACTAGAGAGCGAACGTGAAGGGAAGTAATTGCGGATACTGCTCTCCGGGTTGACGAGTTAGCCATTTTCGGCTTGATTTGGCTGATTTTTCCCAAAATTTTGTCGATAAAAACTTACGTTAGCCTGATAACTTGGTAATTTCAATAAAATAAATGCAAAATTTTTTTTTTATAGATAATTTATTGTAGAGTCTTAGTATAGAGCTATTTCATTTGATAAGTTGGCTTTCTTTATTTGATAAATGGGCTTTAAATGAGTATATATGTGTATGTTTTTTATTTGATAAAAAGGCTTTAACATGAGTATATATATAGAGAGAGACTGGCATGAAACTCTGAGTCTCCCCAAAGCACTGGATTTTGTGTGTACACCTATGTACGCATATATATATATATATGATAATGATAACAAGATCATCGTTATCATCATCATTCTCTTCATGTCTGTCATCGGACATAGACCTTCCTAAGGATTTGCCTCACTAGTACATTGTTGGCCTCAATTGCACGTGGTCTCTGCGGATCCATAAGTCCATCGGTTGTCTGTCATTCTTGCGACATGGCCAGAAATTTGAGTTTTTTAATGGATTTTGTGATGTCCTTGACTCCTGTCTTCTCCTGGATGTATTGTGCTGTCTTCTGGTATCTCCATATAAGGCTGAGCATAATTCTTTCATGTGTACATTGCATGCTTCTCAGTTTGTGGGTCTGTCTCTTGGTTAGGTTCCATGTTCCGGCTCCATAAGTGACTATTGGGAGGATGCATTGGTTGTATACTCTCCTATTCAGGATTATTGGGATTGTCTTGGTCTGCCAAAGGCTTGCCATCCTAGGGTGATTCTTCAGTTGATTTCTTCTTCTTTTGAGGGTCTCATGGAGATTTGTTGTTCTAGGTACATATAGTGGTCTACTTTCTCCAGTTCTGTGTCATTGATTTTGATCTTGGTGTTCTTATTTCCGATGTGCTTGTTGCACATAATCTTCGTCTTGCCGAAGTTCATGTGTAGGCCAACTTTCTTGCTCTCTTCATTTAGTTCATCTAGCATTAGTTGGAGATCGAGCAGGTTCTCTGCGTAAAAGGTAACGTTGTCTACAAATCTAAGATTGTAATATATTCACCGTCTTTTTTAATTCCTTAATTCTCCCAGTCTAGTCTTCTGAAGATCATCTTGAGGCAAGCTGTGAAGAGTGTGGGTGAGCTGGTATCACCTTGTCTTACCCCTTTTTGGAGCTGAAAGGGCTTTGAGTCTTTATGTAGCCCGATAAAGGAGCTGCTAAGACTGTATACATATTGCAGCACTTCAACGAATACTGGATCTACACCTTGTAGAGTGATGACCTCCATGACCTTAAGAATTTCAACTGAGTCAAGGCCTTTTTGAAGTCGATAAATGCTACAGCGAATGGTAGCTTATATTCTGCTGCTTTTTCTTCCAGCTTATTTATTGAATGTAGGTGGTCCATGGTTGAGTAGCTTCTTCTAAAGCCAGTTTGCTCCCATGGTTGGTTTTCATCTAGTGTTCTAGTGATTTGGTTGGTGATGATTTCTGTGAAAAGTTTGTACAAGCACTCAATTACGCTTATAGGTCCTTGCCGTCCTATTCAATTTGTACCTAAAACATTATTTTTAACATTTTAAGCTATTATTTTAACATTTTAAGCCATGATATTTTGCTATGGAAGATTGTACATGTAAATATCATTTGCTTCTAAGACATTTTTTTCAGTATTCTTTTGGCATAAGTATTTATGAAATTAAAACTACTTTTATTTTTTATAAAAGAAGTTGAAATTTACTTATCTTTTTACAAAAAAATACAGTCTCCATGTGATCAAAAGTTTTTTGTAAAAAGGAAAATCAAGCTTTTTTACTACAAAACTACTCAACAAAAATGTAGGTAGTCAGTGGTAAATAATCCTTTCTGTAATCAAAATAAACAGTAAGACAATTATCTTATATAATATCTTCTTGGAACATATGCACATTCAAATCTGACTTCTGTGGAAATGTAGAACCACACATCTCAAAAGAAAATGGTTCCTCTCGAATTTTGTGTTTGCATGTGTGTTTAAATCTGACTTCTGTGAAAAGGACAAGCCACACAGTTCACAAAAATATGGTTTCTCTCAAATATGTGTTCGTTTATTCTGCGTTAAATTTGTCTCCAGTGAAAAGAAGGAGTCACATACTTCACAAGAATATGGTTTTTCTCTGGTATGTGCTTGTGTATGTTGGCACAAGTTTGACTTGATCGAAAAAGAAGAGCCACACACTTCACAAGAACATGGTTTCTCTCCAGTGTGTGTTTGTATATGCTTGTTCAAAGTTGACATCCATGAAAAGGAAGCACCACACACTTTACAAGAATATGGTTTCTCCCTTGCGTGTTTGAATATGTTGGCTTGATTTTGACTTGATTGAAAAGGCAGAGCCACACACCTCTTAAGAATATTGTTGCTGCCTAGTGTGTATATACATGAGTAAGTTCAGAATTGATTTCTTTGAAAAGGAAGAACCACACACTTAACAAGAATATGGTTTCTCTCCTGTATGTGTTTATGTGTTGGCTGAAGTTTGACTTGATTGGAAAGGAAAACCCACACACTTTACAAGAATATGCTTTCTCTATAGTGTATGTATGCATATCCAAGTTAAAAGTTTACTTGTGAAAAGTAAGACCCGCACACTTCACAATAATATGGTTTCTTTTGAGTGTGTGCTTACTTCTGCTTCCACAAAGTTGACATCAGTGAAATGGACGAAAAATTAAATACTTCACAAGAACAGTTTCTTTTCAATGTGTGTTCACCCTAATGTGACTTTGAGAAGAAAAAGCCAAACACTTCAGAATGATTTTGTTTTTTTAAAAGTATATTTCTATATTCTCTCTGTTGTAGGAGATCAAAAAATTCTTTTATCAATTTATGCCCTGATTCAGAAAACTTGAAACTGTAATATACACTGAAATATTGCTTTTTTTCAATTTCATCTATTTGTTATCTGTATGAATGAAAATTTTCTGCGGAAAAGTCTCAAACTCAAATAAAAACTAATTTTATTAGCAAAATCTCTGAGTCATTAATAAGAAGATGAGAAAATCAAGATATAAAGCACTGAAATATTGGTGAGAAGAGATAGTTTGAAATATTGTTCACCTGTAAATGAAAAAATAATCATAATTTGCATTAGAAGATTCTTCAGACAAAAAAACGTTCAGATTTGAAAGATCTACCAAACATCAAGAAATAACACGATTTTAATGTAAAGAAACAGCCAATGTTTAGCAAATTTTGCATGGGAGATAACATGGATAAATGCTATACATGATTAGCTGCTGCTTTGAATGGCTGAAAGTGGCTAGATGTTTTACTGTTGATCAAATAAGTTGATTTTTGATTTAAAAATAGCATTTACTTTAGACTCAGAATGGCACGAAGCTGAGTTTAGTGTTGGGTTAGGGTCGGAAACTAGGTCTGAGGTTAGTGTTTCCAATTTCCCAATTAATGTTTAATTTGATTCAACCAATCCAATGGCCATTCAAAAGAAAAAAAAATTAAAAAAGAAAAAAAAAAGACACCCAAATCGCCATGCATCAGTAGCAAATCTTGTTTAGTGTCTATCCTGGTTATCTATCTTTCAAAATATAGACATGATATCTTATCCAAATTTACACACATACTTAAGAATTTCACCAAAATATGCTGATCGACCAATTTCCATGAAATCTTCAGAATGTATTCAATTTTGAATGAAGGGAATTTGGGAAGAAAATCTTGTGGAAATACTTTTTTTTTTTTTTTTCAAGCCACCCCTCCCTAATTTGATTTTATAAAATCTCATCAAAATATCCTTTGGATATACATTTCTACCAAGATAATTCTCAGAAGAAATTAAATCTGCCAGAATTTCATTTGATCTTACTGTTATTTTTCAATTGAATTTGAATCAGAGAATAAGAAATAATAGAATAATTTCTGTTTAAAAAGTTTTTTCTCATTAAAATACAGTGTATACTTTTTCTTTAAGAAAAAAACCAAAAAAAAACCTACATTTCTCTTAAAAATTTTTTTTATAATAGTTAAAAAAAGAAATTGTCTTTAAATTATTAACGTGTAATTTTTCTTGAAACTTCTAGAAACATTGTTACTCAGAATGATGTTCTACTTCTTGATAAAAATAAAGTTAATAATTCCTATCATCCATTCAAAATTGGAAGAACCCCCCCCCCCAACACATGCTAACAATGGATGAGCTAGAAGTAGATGAAAACTCATTAAATGACTTCCCTTGTAAACAACTCTCAAATAAATAAATGCATTTTTCATGTTTTTGGTGGAAAGTAAGCAAAATTTCCCCCAAACCCAGTCATTTATCATTAAATTCACTGATTTTTTTCCTATCAAATTTCCGAGATCATTTCTATTTTTGAAATGATTTTAAAGCTCTACTTTATTCTTCTGGTGAAAGATCCAACAACTATGACAGAATTGATAAAATTTTGATTAAAAAACATTAATAGGGCCATTGTCTACTCAGATATCCTTTGTGAGGACACAAAAGTTTTTTTTTTTTTTTTTTTCACAACTTCATTTTATTTTCTTCCAAATTAATTTTTCAAAGCAGATATTTAATCATTGCAATATATTTTGAAAGAGTGTAAAAATAGTTTGTGAGAGCTGGACAAAACCCCAAAATAATTATTTCACTGATTGGTGACAGAATAAATTTTTTTCATTTTGTGTCATATTCTAAAGATGTATACTTTTGGTGCTTTTTTTTTTTTGATGCATCCAAAAATTTAAAAATGATGCCACATCCAATTTGTTCTTGTTTATTTCTTTTACATGACACTGACTTTCCTGCTTTATTGTTCAAGGACTATTCCTTGTTCATTTCTTTTATATGATCTTGACATCTTGGTTAAGATTCCTTTCTTTTTTTTTTTCCACCATTCTTACATTAGGTACGGTTACATAAGTTATCTCCTCATATCCTAAAATCTCAGTTCTTTCAATAATTCAAAATTTTTGAGTGTTTGGCTTAGGGCATGATGTAAGGAAGGTGTTTCCAATTCTAAACTTTCACACTAAATCTTAAAAACGGTGCACAAATAAAAAGAAATGAGAAAATCCATGAAAGAAAATAAAAAAAATAAAAAATACATAAAAAACATGGTTATCAAATATGCTAAATTGTTATTTGCTTGTAGTTTTTAACATCAAATTGAATGAGCGGTGTGGAAATTTTCAATCAGGACCCCCCCCCCGAAATATTTAATCAAGTTGATAAATTTCAGTTTTGCATAATTTAATGGTTTTATTGAATTAACAGTATCAATTAATTTTGTGCTGTGCAGGAATTCTCATAAACAGAGTAAGACTGTTGAATTTAGCAAAGAAACTTGGTCCATCTTATGAAAGGCACATAGCCACATACATCCTTCCAAAATTGTTATTTTGAACCACAATCATTAGAGTTTTTCAAAATAAGTTGAACAAAAAGTGTTTGGTTGGCACCAGATGTACCCTTTTGAAAAGTTGAGAAAATCAGATTCAAAGTTTGAACTTCTGTCTTATATTTTCCTTATTTTTCAAGCAACAATGCGCATTTTCTTTTCATTTTTAAGCCTGAACGTTCCTCATTATGATCTTGATTTTTCAGAGTTTTAACAAAAACAGTCCACACAATTTTATTGCAATTACAAATATTTTTGAAGCCATGGTTGCCATCTTGAATCTTCGATGACTTACATGTATTATCCAAATAGTGATTTCCAGGACTATGTTGGGTAAAAAAGAAAATTTCATGTAATTATGTCCTCAATATCTCAAATTTATCGCTGATAAAAAAAATTGATCAGAAATAAATTCAAAAAATGGCTGCCATGGGCAACATATTGAAAATTCAAGATGGCCCGATATCTAAATTTTTTTTTGAATGTCTATGGCTCCAAGTTATGCTTCTGTTACCAGTTGCACAATTGGATTGAAATTTTCAGTTAAGTATTCCCACTATGATCCAAATCTCCACACATCAATAAAACATTGACAAACTTATTCATATAGTTAAAGGCAAGGCAAAGCAAAGAAAGACAATGTAAGTTTCAAGTAATTCATTTTATTTCCTGTAAATGGATGTACAATGAATTATTACATTTGAAGTTTTTTTTTAAAGTACAACACCTTCCAGAATTAAAAAACATATACATAGAAAACAAAATGAAAATAAGAAATGCTCATTAATGCTTTCTTTAAATGAACATCAAACTTGGAAAAATGGCTCAAATAAAATAAAATCTTATCTAATGCAATCATACTTGTATTATATCAAAACCTTAAATAGTTTCATCACCCATGAGAGTATGGGAGATATACATAAGCACATAATTTATGCTGCTTATCTAGGATTTCTGATTTTTGATTGTGGTAACCTTATTTTGATTAAAATAAAACTACATATACATTTTGTGGGGGAAAAAAAACAAAACAAAAACTCTGGCAGAAAAATAAGAATAGCATGTGACACATTGTCAAAGCCAATGAAGATCAAAAAAATTAATCAAATTTGGGTCTCCAAAAACATCATTGTACTTATTTTTACACACACTGACTACTAAAAGTTAAGGGAAACGTTTGAAC
The DNA here is from genome assembly GCA_963457665.1 of Thysanoteuthis rhombus. NCBI lineage: Eukaryota > Metazoa > Mollusca > Cephalopoda > Oegopsida > Thysanoteuthidae > Thysanoteuthis > Thysanoteuthis major. Next base: position 13,418,138 of record OY735214.1, read on the forward strand.
ATTATGAATTATTCTTGTCCGAGTTTATTCATTACTCTTCAACTGACCGCCTCCAGTCCAAGTGCATAGAATATATCCAATGAATATTGCTAAAATACAAAGCATGAAAGAAATAATAATAAAAAAAAATTTAAAAAATGAATATGATATAAATGGACAAAAAAGAATTATAAACATCAGTAACACTCGGATCCTGATCACTGACAATACTTTTTTTATTTTCAAAGCATTTCTATTGTAAAATCATTTACAATATTTTCTTTTGTAACATTAAATGGAAAAATTGCATTTAATAAGCAAAAATAAAAACGTGTACAGAAGCAGTTTATTAGTTTTCAGGACTTGATTTACAGTAAAATGTTACACATTTGATGGAAATACAATGTTACACTCAATACAATTTAAATTACCATAGTAAGGCATTAATTCAAACTTAGTAATTCTCAAAAATTAAAAATTTCCAGATGAAATGAATGTCATAATTATTGAAAATATCAAAGTTAAAAAAAGAAAAAAGAAAAAAAAAAATGCTTTTTCTATTTTTTCACGTTACAGTCCTTCACAATGGCAACTTTTATGAAAGCAAAAACCTGGTGCTAACAGGAGTAAAATGTAAAATAGAAGCATCAGTGATAGAAAGGGCTTTTGTGGGAAATGGGTACATGGTAAGGCTGGGTTCTGGGAACTAGGTAAAGAAGAGATTTAATTCACATTTTGGGTTCTAAAGGGATCCTAACTATTTAAACTGCTTCTTGGAACAATCAGAAAACCCTCAAACTATTTAAATATATTCACTCATGCCAACTCTGAGTTATATATAGAATGACTACACAGTACAATTGATGCTTGAAGTAAGGAAAGCCCTTTGAAAAAAAAAAAGGTATGTTTTGGTCCTTATAGGGGGAGGAATAATAGGATTCGTTCTTGCACCAAGATGTTAAGTTGGAATACAGAAAAGAATGTGAATTAATGCTTGTGAAATTGACTGAAGATCCATATAAGGTTCAATACACCATCAAAGTGGTTATCCGTGCATTGATTCCTTCAAAAAGTATCAAAAGAGGAAAAAACATTGAAGGAGATGATAATGATGAGAGAGAGAGTCAGACAACCCAGTAGAAGAATCAGACAGAGATATTGACTTAGGTTGAGTTTTGGACACCCTGGATCCCAAATTGAGGTAGGAATATGTTTGCATTCACATGATTTTATTGATTGATAGAGTTCAATTTTATCATCCCCACTGCTTATCCCCATCTTATTTGGTACTCAAGAATAGAGAATAGGAGAAAATGTGCTAGTGAGCACAAAGAATTTAACTCTACAACATAACAATAAAAAAAAAAATTCCAGGTTGACTAAAATGGACACTTCAGTTCAAAACCTCACATACATTGGGGCTAGATATAGAATGGAACCCCTCTCATAATGTAACAGGCATACTATGGGTCCAAAGAGCTCATTATCCACATTAATACTTGTCTACATCACCAATTTGGTCCTACTGTGGATGTGCTTTTACATAAATATTGTCAACTTACATATGTAACATCCTTTGTGTTGTTCTACAAAAATTCTTTGAAATTTTCTCCTTCGACAAAGAGGATGTAGTCATCAAAACTAGTTTGGAAGTTAAACTGCTTTAGCAATCTGTTTCTTGGTCAAGGACACGCGTGCATGTGCATGCACCCCCCCCCCAACATCTCATGGAAATTCAACTATACCCATGAATCTTTTCATGGATAATAACTGTGGGCACCCCCAGCACTTTTAACAAAAAATGTGACCCCTCTACAGTTTGAATAACAATTCATTTTACTGTAAAAAATCTTTCAGACATTTTCAAGAGGAATGAATAAAGAAAAATCTGATATAAAAATTATATTCCATATTTAGAACCACAGTTTAGAACCATGTTTTTCAACAAGTTGTTTACACTATTTTTTTCAAGTTAATTTCATGAAATCACTATAAGATATATTGTGATTAATAAAAACTCCCTGGAGAAATTACTTCAGTTAAAGGGAGGAGGGACAAAATGACCAACAAAGTAAAACTTGAAAAAGCAATCGAATCAAACTCGACTGAAAAACTACCTACGTGGAGAACTCACCCTCTACCTGGAACACCATGACCATAAGAAGCTCAAACACAATCATATTTGAAGAAATAAGTGATTAAGAAGTGAGACATCATCCAAATGAACCTGGTAATCTTTGGATTAACAGAGAGTAATACATATATAGCCAGCCAGCCAGACCAACTTGAAAACTGAAAGAAAGCTATGGTGACAGTTTTGGTTGCTGGTTTCTAATAAAATAACCTGGATACCTGAACCACATCTCTCTCCCAACACATCTGAAAGATTTAAATTTCATCCCTCTTGCTCCATTGATTAGGAGCAATGTTTGTTAAGTGTTTTAGAGACTACTCATCTCATATTATCAGGGATTCCAAATCAGCCATTTTTTGTAAGATGCAGCCATTTTTTTCTCTATTTAGCCAATAAAAATCAATGATAATAGACAGCTGAAAATATAGCCATCTCAAAAAAGAATAATTAGCCCATTTAATTCTATAGCTGATTCAAAACAAATATTTAATATTTTTAACAATAAAGTTAGCTGAAAATGGGGAAAATTTACATAATTTTAGCCATTTTTTGTAGGTCAGTCAAAACAAATCAAATTACATAGGAAAAGGTTTTTTCATAATCTTCATTTAGAAATTATTTTTTCTCTCCATGAGTCAATAAATCAAATTTTAACCAAAACTTGATTAGAGAATATTTTTAGAGTAAGATATTGAAATTTCTTCATACAAATGCCCTATAAATCTGGTAAGTTTACTAAAAATGAATATATAATTCCTATTAATCTTAGTATACAGTTATCTAATTTGATAATTGGGCTTTAATAATCATATAAGATTTTTAGCCATAAAATTAGTTGAAAGTGGAGAAAATTTAAGCAATTTTAGCTATTTTTTTTTAAGCAGTTAAGCTTCAATGCTGGAAAAAGAAAAAAAAAAAATCAAAAAATCAAATTGGTAACAGCATATCATACAACCAATAAGGTATACAGTGGGCAACACTCCAACTTGTGATGATCTGCTTCTATGAACACATGAGAATGGTATCACGGAAGTAATGTATAATGTAGGCATTGGAGAAAAGCGACCATGTTACCATAAATGGTAATGCTGTACTGGAAAAAAACTACTGGCAACTAAGAAATTACTGCACATAAACAACAAAACTGACTTCACAAAACTTGGAGAGAAACTCTAAAGGACAATAGTAAACAAAAACCAGTGGATACATTCTCAGTGATGTAATGAGCAAGAAATCCCTAAGAGAATTTGAAAAGGTACTTGCCCAGCAATGTAGGAAAAATTAGAAGGGAGTAAGAAAATATGCAAAATCCAACCAGAAAATGACACCATACCAAGTAGAAAAAAAAGTTAGTAAGTTAAACTGACAAAAATCATCAGTTGTGTTTAATGAAATTTAATTTGATTAACAAAATGGATACAATGTAGAATTCCAGATCCCTAACTGAATGAAGCTTACGTCATGAAAATCTTATTGCATCAAATACAGTAAGCATGTAATAATGAACAGCGATTTTCTGTTATCCGTCTATAACACTTGACTGTCCCTATTATAGGTGAGATTTTTGCGGATAATATATCATGAAAAATATAATAAAACATCTCATAGAAATTTAAATATATCTGTGAATTTTCTTTCACCTAGGCTTAACCAATAAATCATATGAAAGGAAAAATAATGGATTAAGACATACGTCATAGCGCAATGATCATGCAAGCTGTTGTCATTTGCTTCATCATGCTAATCTTGTGAACAATGTGATTTTTTTGCTTCTCTATCTGTAACAATAGACTCTTCCAAATAAAGATAAGAATTTGGCCATAAACTGTTAAATATCTACTACCCACCATTTGAAAGTATGGACTCTTCCACTGAAATGAATTCTGTATTTTTTTCTCGAGAAATGATCTCATACAAATTCAAATATATCTGTATTTTTTCACACGGGCTATCTATTATTTTGTGTATTTATTCCAAAAAAGAATATTAAACATATCATCAGACAACTTTTTTTCATCCAATAAATTCAATTAGTATTTTAGAATAATTTTCTTTATATTCTTTGGACAGTTTTCTTTCTCTCCCAAAGTTTGGACGTGGAAATTCCATCAGGGTTCGAACTTGAGGGAATTTAGCACTCACTGGACTTGAGGGAATTTAGCACTCACTGGACTTGAGGGAATTTAGCACTCACTGGACTTGAGGGAATTTAGCACTCACTGGACTTGAGGGAATTTAGCACTCACTGGACTTGAGGGAATTTAGCACTCACTGGACTTGAGGGAATTTAGCACTCACTGGACTTGAGGGAATTTAGCACTCACTGGACTTGAGGGAATTTAGCACTCACTGGACTTGAGGGAATTTAGCACTCACTGGACTTGAGGGAATTTAGCACTCACTGGACTTGAGGGAATTTAGCACTCACTGGACTTGAGGGAATTTAGCACTCACTGGACTTGAGGGAATTTAGCACTCACTGGACTTGAGGGAATTTAGCACTCACTGGACTTGAGGGAATTTAGCACTCACTGGACTTGAGGGAATTTAGCACTCACTGGACTTGAGGGAATTTAGCACTCACTGGACTTGAGGGAATTTAGCACTCACTGGACTTGAGGGAATTTAGCACTCACTGGACTTGAGGGAATTTAGCACTCACTGGACTTGAGGACTTGGCCTTTTCCAGAGCCCAGGCGGTTCAATTTAGAATGATTCAGGGCCAAGACAGTTCAGTGTAAGCTGAGGCAAGTTCACACATACACCAATAGTTAGTCTGGACTGCTTTTAGAGTCACCCAACAAAACTGCGTGTCGTTGATAAGTTCATTAACTTTGGCATTAAACTTTCAAAATTTGCAACATTGGATAAGGAAAATCAGTAAAGAATAGAGAGAGCTAGTTTGGCTTTGAGAGGTGAGCATGGTGTGATCATAATGGGAGAGTCATATAGGATGTGTTATGACAACTCATCTTTATATCTGAGAAAACTGGACTGCCCATCAAAGACATGTTAGACAGCTCTGTCTAAGACACTTATTGGGTATAACATTGAAAAGTATCATACTTATGTATAACACAATTATTGTATAATACGAGTACTTGATTTAAAGGAGAAAGACAGGTATAAAATTGTAGCCTCTTGTATAACACACTCAATTCGGTACAACACTTCAGCAGTCCCATGTTTTTCTGCTTCAATGTTTGTATACTGTAGTTATAAAAAAAGTACCCATTATTTTCATGTTGCGAAACAATGATGATCATCTTAACTTCATCAAATGAAACAAGATGAGGAAAGACACCCCCTCCCCCAACAAACCCTTAAAAAGGTACCTACATAGTACATCTTGTGCACTCAATTTGAAGCTTAATTTGATCTTTTTTGAGATTTTGTTCAATGACAAACGCAATACTTTTGTCTAATTCATTCCAATTTTACAATTGGTTAGCTGTGTAAGTCAGATATAGCGAATAAGGGCGAGGTGGGAATCGCGTCACCTCTATCATCAAAATGGGCTGAATTTTAGTGACTTATACAATTTTTTTTCTACGTACATTTAAGCATAGCATAACCTCAATTCATTTTCTCTCCAATTTGGGTATAGATTTTTCATGTTATTTGTGGAGAAATACAATATGTCTCCGGATACAGAAGTATTTGAATAGTTTTGGAGTTTGAGAATCAGAACACATATCATGAGAAGTACACCGAGATGGGTGGGTCACATATCACTGCTTTAGGATTACAAGCTTCTCAAAAAAGTATTCTAAGGTCATAAACGGCTACAACATGAACTCACAAAGAGATACAAGAACTGCTTGGAGGATGATTGAAAGCAGTGATTGCCAACTTAGGTGGGGGTTGAAGTTAAGGCTGTTAGGTAAAAATAGAAGTTATGGTGAATGTTTTTAGCTTAAGGGTAATGAGGATGTGCTTATCCCTGATATACCCACAAATTGAAGAACTAGTAGCAAAAACACACATACACACACACTCATTGAATTCTAAATCAGTCAAAACAACAGAATTCTTTTTTGGGGGTGATAAATTTGAATTTCAAATGATGTGTTCCAAATTATTTTTGCTTGTTTTCTTCAAGAAACAAATACACAGCAACGGCTGGGCCATTATAACATCAAACTAATCTTTATTATAAAGACCTGTAGGAAGGGAGAACAACCCCCCAAAAGTTGGAAACCACTGATCTAAAAGAACATGAAAAGAGTCATTTAATGAAAGCCGTAATAAACATGGGTGTTCACCTTGAGTGGTAGGGTGGGGGTACAAACAGAGCAGAAAAAAAATTGAACAAAGGAGTGATCAACCAATAAGTTACTTTTGTTGTTTGGCTACATTGGTGCAACCAGTATGCGTGATACATACATAGCAAGCCAGTCAGACCAATTTAAAAACTGAAGAAACCTACATTGTCAGTTTTGGTGGATGGTTTCTAATAGGTATTGAGAACTACGATGAGAATTAGCAACAAATCATGTATTGAACAGAGAGAGCCAATTTATGATGGAGGAAGGAAGCTGGTCACCGCAATTATCTCATTTGCATAAGAGAGAGGACATAGAACTTCATCCCGGTTGAGGAAAAAAAGAAGAGCTAACATGCATGTATAACTTTATTTCTACTACCTAAGGCTGGTCTGATAAATCATTTGAAATATCATGCAAGACTGACAGGCCAGTTTTTTATGTAACCATCTCTGCTGTTCAAAGTCAGGCACATTCAAAGAGCACATGCAATTACAACACAGATGATTATGGTATAGTTATAGTAGTACCAAACACCTATCTGATCTGTAATAGATAGAAAAGTCACCTTAGAGCCCACAGGAGGGAGGCACAATATACTCTTTTTGAGAAGAACCACTTAAAGAATCTAAAGGAGGAATTATGAAGTGTTTTCGTTCATTAGTAAGAAACTTATTTTAATGCTTTCTGGAATTCTGATGGGAAGTATTGAGAAAGCCAACAACGTCAATTGACTTTACGTGTACATGAAAATCGAAGAGGAAAGGGCAGGAAAGCTTGAATGTCAATGTCGATCATTTAATAGTCCTTTGAAAGCGATAGCACTGTCTTCAAAGGAGTTGCACCAAAGTATCTCAACACCTTCCAACATTTTTTATATTGAGGACCAATAAAGAGACAATGTCCATACAGTGGCTGCTGCTTAGGGTTTGAATAGACACCTGGAATGTGCTGCAGCAATGGCAGGGTCATAATCAACTACTTTCAAACATTCTCTGACTATCTCCGAGGTTTGATGGAGGGCACAGATGACAATTCAAAACATGTCCTTGAAAAACATCAGGAACAACAACTGTGCTTTCAAAATGACTAATTTTAGCTGCAATAGGAAATCTCCCTGGATGTGTCTTCAGTGTCCAAGGTCAATTTTTTTTTATAGGATTGGAAACCTGAAGCCAAATTTCTCCAGATATACAACATTGACAATCAGTATAATGACACATTCGTCCTCCAAGTATAAAAGAAGAAATGAAGAAAATACTTGTTAAAAAAACTGGCGGAGTAGGGAATCATGCTGACAATCCTTATTGCCACTGCATATATTTTCATTCCTTTATTTACTAGCCCATCTCTGCATTTTGAAGTCCAACTGCCAAACTTGAAGACTGTTCTTTTTTAAAAATAATAGTGGAACTAGCAAGATTTCTTTGGTCATTCGAAGTTGGCATGCATACATGGAAAAACTAGCATAGGTGTGGTTGAGCCAGACATATATACAAACAGTTCACAGCCTTTTGTCTACAGGAACCCCCGTTGGTTTTTTCACTGAACAAACTAAGTTATCACAAGTCTCTGGCTGTTGATCCAAGAAAGCCCTTTTCTTTTCACATGAAGATAAGGAGTATGACAAGGATGTGACAAAGGAGACCTTGTCTCACCTAGAGTTAAGTGCCTCTGTTATAAAAACCGCTGTTTGCAATAATAAAAGCAAGTATATGCCTGTAAGATGTAGCCGCTGAGTAATGAATACTCACGAGTTTTACTCTTATAAGAAGAGACAATAAAATAGCCCAGCAGTCATGACGGATGGGAGAAAACAAAAACAAATGAATTGTTTGCAGAGAGATTGTAGTGTCGTAACGTAAAAATGCTTTGTTGACGGTGTGTTCTTCGGCGGGGTACCTTGTGATAGTCTTTGTTCTAGACTGTTTCAAGTTTGTTTGGTTTTTCACTAATTCCGTGAATTCTGCGTTGTATGTCCCAACTCCTGTAGTCTAGACCTGCACATCTACAACATTTTTCCGCTGCAAGTAGTGAAGTACCCCACCTTTGACCGCCTGATGAAGACACTGAGCCCCAGCAAGGGCAGTTGAGAAAAGAAGGGGAGTTGTCTACATGGTGATGATGTAGATGAAGCTCCAGACCTTCAGTGATTCTGATGTAAGCTTAGCTTCCTGAAGAAGTAGGCCTAGGTGATGTCCAATGTTGCCAAGGCCTTGGACAAGATCCAGGGGGAGGACCAGGCTTATCTTGGGCACCTTCTACCATTTATAGAAGATACTGGCATGAAGTTGAAGGAAGCTAAGTCCAAAGGCCTTCTATACCACAGTCCTTTGGATAGACGTGTTACTGTCAAGCATTACAAAAAGATTTGGCCATCTCTTAGAAGATCAGAGGTGGCTGCCTGCCTTCCACCCTGGGTTTCATCTTTTCTGGCTGGAGAAGTATAATCACAGACAGCTCAGTAGGGGAAAGAAGGTCATGGAGATAGCCCCAAGGGAGACCAATGAGGAGGACAGAATGAAGATGATTTCTTCAGCAGCATCATTCAGCCTTAGGGCATAGAACTTGGTGAAGACCTGGCTGGGGGCCGTCCTGAATGACATCACCTTCTTGGGGTGCAAGTGTAGATCAACCTAGTCATCAAAAACAAACACAGCTGCAGTTGAGTACTTGTTCTTCATAGTCAAAAACATCTTGAGAGCCAACATAGCCATCCTGTCAGATGCCATCAGCATCATGTAGAGGTGACGGAGAAGAAGCAGGAGGTCAAGCAAGAGTGAACGCATTAATTAGATTATTAAAGTCATTTTTCATGTGTATTTTCATTTAACATTTTTTATTCATTTAATATTTTTTGTGCCGTGAATGAACAGTATGTTGAATGACAACTAATGTTTAATTTAATTTGTTCATTGAATTATTTATGTACACCTTGATGATCATCTGATCTTTTCATGGGATAACTTTTTGGGAAAGCTCTATATCTAAGTAATACCATATTCAAATTTTAACTTTTTAGAATGGTTTTGAAGGGTTTTAGAGTAAAAAGAAACAAACCAAAGCTAAATTCATATAATAAAAGCTATCATTAGTCTCTGATAAATTTTCGTTGGTTAAGCATTATGGAAGTCAACTTTTTGGTTAGCTCTTCCCAACACTGTTAGATTTCCATCTTTTGGTCTTGAAAGGCCTGATGAATGCCTTTCCCAGCAGGACAAAACCAGCACCCATAAATGTTGATCCACCAGTGATCGAGAAGCCAACTGTCCACAAAAATCCTTACCAAACATGGACAACGGAACTGTGACCAGTGTGCACATCTAGCAGCAAGAAGATCCAGATATATTCTAGGATAAACATAATTTTACTTCTACCCTGTATTCTGTAAATGATTACCCATCATATGATGAACTTCACATCATTGATGGAAATGAAGTTTTATATCAGATAGAAGCACCTCAAAATACAGAACATTTTCCTGTGATTAACACAATACAAGAAACTATGATAGCTGAGCTATAAAAAATATGCGATTTCGTAGAGTTGCAAAAATAAGTAATTTATGAGGCAGGGTATTCCTTGAATGATCTATATCTAGATCTATATAGGAAATGGTCAAAGATTTGAAATGAAGCAAAACTGGAATCTGAAGAAATTAAAATTGAGCATCATTTCCTTTCAAAACGAAGAGAGACTGCATCTAATTGAGGACAATTATGAATCAAGAGAATGTCACAAAATTTTTATGATTGCTCCAATGAGCCTTAAAAGGTCAATTGAAAAGGAAAAAAAAAAAAAAAAAAAAAAAAAAAAAAAAAAAAAAAAATCACATTTATCCAAATGGCACACATTTAATGACCAAAAGGAGTTAAAAATCGTATTCAAACTTTTTTCTCAAAATATCTTCATATGTCTAATAAATCAATCACCTGTACAACAAAAAAAGTGTATATATACATGGCTCATGTCCCTTCACAGGGATCCCTTATAATGTCAAGGCAACAATTTCCAGTCCTGACCAAAGCAAAAGATCCGTGTTTGTTTACATAACTGCATAATTATGGGCTTACTGTGTAATTTGTTGCACGCTGCGCCAATCAATCAACTTTAGTGTCTTTGTTCCACAGTCAGCTCATATAATAGGCAGGTTGGTAATAACCAGCACTTTATCTGGTTTCATTTTCAGGTCAAAGGTCACCCAGTACTTTGTCATAATAGCTCAAATGTTTTCGAGGGGCCCATACAGGTTTTACAGACATTTATTATTTCATTGCAAATACGATCAGATAAGGATAAATTTCAGATGAAAATTGAGGATTCATAAATCCATTATTCATCGAAGTTGAGAGGAATATGATATTGAATATGCATGTCATACATTATTTTACTTGTAAATGTATACTATGTTTTTTTCAGAATTGAAGACGTGTGGCTTTGCAGATAGAAATGAAACAGCTAGTATACGAACAACTGATGAACTGAAACCTCTAAGTCATCACTTAGAAGCGGCTTTTGTGTCAGATGCAAGCACCCACAACAGTGGTGATACAGTTGTTAGAGTGGGTACCCGATGAACACAGTAGCAACAATAATGAATGACCAGTGGATAACCAGTAAAGGGAGTGCACCGGGATAGGAAATTCATAAATTTTGAGAACTGTCTGGATGAAATCCATTCAATATATCATGTCTGTGGAGGGAGGTGTCATACAAGCAAACACGTCTTGGGTACCTACTTGTGTCTTCAAAGGGAATGTGTTTGTAGCACTAGTTTTATGTGAAGCAAGCAAACATTGTCAGGAAATATCCCACTTGGGAATTTGATTGTTAGTGTAGCTATAGTTTTTTGGTGGGAGCATAAATCAGAACCTAAATATGCTGGCTCATAGAGAGGATCTTTCATAATATTCAGCAGCTGTATGTAATGCTTGCCATGGAGCATGTATGCATCAACATGACCTTCTGTCCAAGAAGCCAGTATGAGTAGGTGGCAATACAAGATGTTGCTCCTAAAGATACAAGGCCAAATACAGCTCCTACAGCCTAATGGACCTAGTCTCCTTCCAGGTAATGGAAATGCAGCTAGTCCAGGCATGTATGAATTATGATGATATAATTTATTTCACAATTAGAAATAGTGTCATGGAATCAAAATTCAATTTTCATAAGCATCACAAAGACATGGGAAAACCTGCTTTTTGTGTTCTGTACCCAACATAATATAACACATTAAGTATTGAAGTGTTCACCAACCTTATGACCTTGACTATGACCTATTTATATGTAGATAACAAAAAGTCATTATATTTTTCTGTCAGAGTGATGAAATCAACTCCTATTGGATAGGTTTGAAAAGGTCTCGGCAGAAACTTGAGTCAGGGGGTATACAAATTGCAGACCTAGCCACAGATTGACATGGCTACGTGAAACCCTTTGTAAAGGACCATAACAAGGATACTGATTTGATGTGTGGCATGTTGCTAAAGGTCTGTAATATTTCCATTTACAAACTTTACAATACAAATACTTATTTGTTTATTTTGCTGCCTCATGTACTTCATTAGGATGCATACATGTGAACTTCTTGTTAGGATGCATATGAATAAATTTGTTGTTTGTGTTCACAGCATGTACAGGTACCCCTGAAAATATGTTAACAAGATTTTCTGGAAGGATTTAGTGACATGTATTAGCAGTCTTCTTAAAACTGTGGAAAAACCTTCAGGACAAAGGATAAGTAGATGAAATTTCTTGCTCTTAAAAATATATAATTTCTGTCATTTATCCTCAAATTGCAGGTGTTGAATAAATCTTATCTTTTGAAAGTGTATACAAGAAGTTGGAGGCTGAAGGTAAGAAAGACATTGCAGTTGGGTTGAAGTAAGTAATCACTTGTATTGGTGCATAACCAGCAGCAATGGTGATGGTGAACTTATCAAGAAATGACTCTCAGTACTCAACCTTGTAACCAATACTCAAGAGGGAAATGAAAGCTACTTCATTAAATGTCATGGACTCATTGAGGACAGATTATGGATAAAGAGAGGTATAAACTGTATACTGCTCTGCTCAGTCTTTACCTATAAATGTTCGTCTATGTACACCTGAGCTGTTATGTTTTTAACTTCCTTATGTCAAGACAAGTTCATTTTTTTAACGTATGGTGAAATTGCAAATCATAGCCATATGCGGATTCTTTTCTCTTTTGAATGAGGAATTACCACACAAATTTGCTAGTTTCTTACCATATCAACTTTCGTGTTATGTTAAATAATCTGCCATGATTTTACCATTCAGTACGAAATTGTAAATCATATCATTTGTATTTAGGCAGTCCAGCTTCTGAAGAGTTGGAGAAAATCAAAGGTAGCTTATTCCTACAAGACATCAAGCAGCTTCACCCAATTAAACACTTCTGGAATGTACTTAAATGGCGAGTAGAAAAAATGATGACCATAAATGACAAAATTGTGAGAACATTCTAGAGACTGTTTGTGCAAATTTAGTGAAGTCGATGTCATGAAGACTGCAAGCGGTAGTAGAGAATAAAGGTGGCCTCATTAGTAGGGCTGCTCTTATTCATGAGCAATATTGTACGTATATAGCCAGCTAGACCAATTTGAAAACTGAAGAAACCTACGTTTTGGTTGATGGTTTCCAACGAATGATGAAAACTACAAATAAATTGAGCAGCGAACAGAGAAAGCCAATTTATAATGGAGAAGAAAAGCTGGTCATTGAAATTATCTCACATGCGTAAGATGGAGGGCATAGAACTTCCTCCAGGTTAAGGAAAAAAAGAAGAGCTAACGTGCATGCATAGGTGTCAACAGAGAATGTACAATTACAATGCAGATGATTATGGTATAGTTATGGTGGTAGCAAACACTAGTCTGATCTGCAATAGATACTGCAAATTAGCAGTAGGTATTGAAAGCCACCTTAGAGCCAACAAGAGAGAGAAACAATATATATTTTTTTTACAACACCTAAGAAAAGAACCACTCCAAGAATCTAAGGAGCAATTATGTAACATTTTTGCTGATTGGTAAGAAATTCATTTTAATGCTTTAACCCTTGAGAAAGTAAACGTCAATTGACTTTGCGTGTACAGGAAACCAAATGAGAAAAGGCAGGGAGGCTTGGCTGTCAATGTCAAACAGTTAGAGCAATAGCACTGCCTTCAAAGGAGTTGCACTAAAGTATCTTAATACCTTCCAACATTTGTTATATCTTGGACAAAAAAAGAAAAGGTTCACACAGTGGTTGCTGCTTTAGGTTTGAATTGTGGACATATAGAATGTGCTACACTCTGCAGCTATGGCAGGGTTATGATTGACCTCTTTTGAACATACTCTCACCGTCTCCAAGGCTTGATGGAGGGCACAGATGACAATTCAAAATATGTCCTCGAAAAACATCAGGAACTACAACAGTGCTTTCAAAATTGGATGCAATGAGAGAAATCTCCCTAGATCTCCATGATGGTGTATGGGGGATTTGCAATTTGACAGATCATCCTCAGAGCCATTCCCTTTGCAAAGCAGAATGAAGCAGGACAGTTCATATTTTTACAACACACACTGCTTTGCCATCTAGTGAAAAACTCCTTCCAAGCCGTATTATTTGGACTTGATTGTCTTGAACGAAAACAAGACGGACTATCATTTTCTCCCCAACAAAAGGGAGGAAAATACCTGCTTCGTTCAAACCCCATCTCCTAGTCATTCCTCTCAAATAAAGAGAAAGAAGACATCTTACTCCCTCCAATAACCCACTGTCTCCTTAACCCCCAACAAAGGAGAGTGAGATGTAGTCTGGGGACAGAAAGACAAGTCATACTGAGCCTGAGGCTCAGTCACCTCACAGAAAGAAATCCCCCAAAACCAAAGGGACCACCAAGGAACAGCAGTGAACCAACGTGCAGATAACCGTAGAACATCAAATGACCTCAAGGTAGATGTATCAGCAATTGAGGAGTAGATACCCTTTGTAGAGCTGGCAAACAACTGTTGTTTATTCTGCATATGGTAGTCGGAATTCAAGGCAAAGAAACTTGAATGAGATGTATGACAAGGGAAACACAAAAACAATGAACCCCCAACCAGGACACAACCCACTTCCCCCACCCAAGAAACCCTAGAAAACAAAAGGGCCCTAAAACAGCTATACTACCTGTCAATAGCAAAGATATTGAAGAACCAAGGAACATCCCAGATGGTCCTTGCTGGTTAAGTGTATCCTAAGTGCAAGAGCTGATCTTGTTGACAGGACAGGTAGACTGATTGTAGCTGATGTTGCCATGAAAAGTGTTGAATTCTAGGTGGTCATGGTTTATGCGCCCATTGACTCCAGTGAGCAAGAGTCCTTTTATTGGCAGTTGGGATCTTTCTTAGCAGGCCGTTTAGTACTAATGAGCAATTGGAATGCAACCCTTGATCCCAAAATAGACAGTCGGAGGAGGGATGATCAATCTCTTTCATCAATGACCACATTCTAGTTGATAGATTTTGTGTTGATCACCCAGGGCAGAGGATATGGACATGGGACTGTATTTGGCCTCCTAGCCACGACGTTAAGTACCTGGATAGAATGTTAGTCAGAAGAGTCAACATTTTCTAGCTTGTCCTATGATTCACTGGTTAAACTATTTGGACAATAAATTTGTCATGGCCTTACTTAGGTTAGGAGATATACCTAGACTGGCTGGGTACTGGAAATTCAATGTGTCATTGTTAGAGAGTGCTGAATTCTGGCAAAAGCTGGAGGTAATTAGTGGGGACCATTTATGGGCAATAATTGGTGGGTTAACCATGAAAATAAGATTAGGTCTTCTACTTTCCAACAGCTCTCCCTATAAGTTATAAGTCTTTTCTGAGTGGTGGTAAAGAGGGTGCGCTACCAAGGTCAAATACTTAGAATTATACTGTAAAAAATTTTCTGATGAAGCTGTGAATGTGGGCGCAGAATTGCACAAGGAAAAATTGTGTTGAGTGTCCAATCAGTGTATTTGTTATGTTAAAAGCCAGAAGCAAGGACTCTTTGTATTACACCTGACATTAGTGAGGGGGGCTTCAGCAACATTTTCTGTAAAATATCTCGGCAATATGACTGGAGAGGCATGATAAACGATGTACAAAGAAACATGAAAGCATGTCCAAAGTGTTTTATCAGTAATCCCACAGTTAGAAGCTCTGTCACTCAACTCCATTCCTGTTCTTGCCAAGATCTGGAGTCTGATAGGGATTGATATTATGAATCCTCTTCAAGAAACTGAAAGTGGTAAAGAAGTGTAGCCATAATCAGTGACTAGGGTTGTGAATTTGTAAATAAGATTATTGACATGATCATTTCCAGACAAATCACTGTATAGTCTATGTATACCACCCACAGTCAAACGGCCATAGCTAACGTGACAATTACATACTCAAGGATGCACTGGGTAAGCTAGTCAGCAACCAAGCTGATGATTGGGATCAGTACATTCCAGGTATTTTGTTTGGTTATCACACATCTATCTATGCTCCAATGTAGTGCATGCCCTTCAAGGTGAAATATGGCTGCTCATTGACTTGAAGTCTATCAACGAAAGTGATGCTGCACTACTTCCAGACTCAGCTAACCCTGATGAAAACTGACATCACCACAAAGCTCCAAGACTACCTGAACCATAACATTAATGATCAGGAGACTGCCTCTGAAACATCACAAGGTGGAGAATGGCAACCACTGCCGAGATCATAGCCGCAGTCAGTTTGATGGGCTGTGACATTGCAGTATATACCCCTCTTTAGAGAAAGTACTACATGTTTCAGGAATAGGAACAGCAGAATTTCTATCTCTAGTATGAGAAAAGAGGATTCCATGCTAACCTCATCTTATTTCAACACATCATCATGTCATAAGTATATACATCATAGTATTGTACATGAATCATTGGAATGTAGTTTAGGCCCTAGAGAATGAATGCAGTATCATGGTATACACTAAGTATGAAAAGGAACAATCAATTCTCTTGGTAAAAGAGACAATGTAGTACAAATGTGTCACAAATGAATCTAGTTGAGAGTGAGAGACTAATGAAGACAGAACATCCCCTCCCCCAAACCCCAGCAGCTATGTGCCAAATACTTTGTAAGAAGTATGAATAAAGGCTGGTTTTCTTTGGTTAATCCAAATTATATTCCAGTGTGGCTGGGAACATCTTCAAATCTTCTGAAGAACAAGGTAACTTGATTTTTTAAGGCTTAACCAACTTGATTTATCCCGTTTTGGAACAGTGACAGGAGGGTAGTAACGTCTTTAGTAGAAAGACAGCAAAACAATTAGGTCTTCTCAGCAATACAGAGGACAAAACTGCAGTAAATATTATCAGTTTTTCTTCCTACATAGAAATCTTGTGGAACTTAGTCTGATAGTCTACCATACTTTCTTCAAAAGAAAGAATTTCTTCTTGATCTTGATTCACAATCATCGTCTTCCATTATTACTAATTTTGACTAGCTTTTTCACCTTCATCTTAACTCAGCTGCTTTGTTTTTCCATCAATCAACAGCATCCTTAGCTATATTGGTCTGTTAATTGATTTGTTCAATGATTTCTGGGTTACATTTAAGACGTTGTCAGTGTTCAGTAAAAAGATCTGAATTTCCAAAAAACTAGTGGGCACAAAGTCAGGATTTTAAATTGCAAATTAGCCCCCCCCTCCCCTCCCCAAACTTATTTGAATGTGGATTTTCCAAAACAATTTTTTCGACATAATGAAGAATAAATGTTTGAATTTTCAGCCCTCTAGTTCCATTCAGTCAACTTGTGCATACGTAGCCAAATTAATTTGACTGTTTTAGCAGGCAGTTTTTAATACTGGAGTGAAAAAAGCCCAATTAATGCGAGAATGCAGGAACAAATGTCAAGTGTTTTATATACATTCGTGAGCTGTCAGAAGAAGTAGCATTAGGAGTAAAAAAATGGAATACAAGGAATGAAAAAAAAGAAATTGGTAGAAAAGAGTGAGAAAAACCTCCTTTGTGATGGCTAGGGAAGATGGCCGACTGAGAAGCAATAACAATGAAAAAAAAGATCTTGTGCCTTCTATCCATATACTTTTTATTTTTAGGTGGTTAAGAGTAATTCCTTTAAAAACAAAAAACAAAACAAAAATAGAATAAGCTACCCCTCCCTCCTGGCTAATCAAGTGTCCTGCTATGTAAAAGGTGGGGATAGGATAGAAAGGTGGAAGAGTGCCCCAACATCACCGACTTCGGCAACAAGACGGCAAGTACCTTTTGAAACTATGTTCACTTTTCTTCAACTTCTGAAACTGATGTCCATTTCAAATGTTAATTTGTTACTTCACAAACTAAGTGCCTTTCATCCTTACAAATCTACTTTTATCATTACATGTATTATTACTAATTTTTTTCCAAACAATTTTGTTATGTATTATTTAAACTTAACACCTATTTTCCAGGTTTTAACAATGGAAAAAAGATCTGGTGCTTTCCATCCATACACTTTTATGGAGGCGGCCATCACTGATTTATTGTGTATTATGTTTCTCCACAGAGAAGAGCTATATCTTCTCTCCTTACATACTTTTTAAATTGTTAGACTTACTTTTTTTCTTTCTTTTGTATCTATTGATGTTATTTCTCCTCCTACCATCAAATTTGGGCCTAAGTGAGGTAGGCTAAACGGAGAGGGTTCACTATTGGCTTTATTAAAGTTGGTTGGGGAGAAGAATCCTTGACTTTTACTAATTGAAATGCAAGTATTCAGAGGATTTAAAATTTTTTTCTTCTGGAGTGTTATTTGGGCCTGGGTTCTAAGAAGCTCATATACTGTCCGGTCACTCCTCTGAAGCTGACCCACATAGTCAGCATACATCAGCTTCTGTTGGAGTGTCTACAATCTGTGCAGATAACTGCACTGACCTAGAGATCTGTGCTGTAGACAGGCATACAATCTGAATTCTCCTTCAAAGGCACAGTAGAACCCTATAGACAGCTCAGACATCTAACTATGGGATGTTCTTGTCCTTTGGTTCTAACACAGGTCAGCCTCACAGTAAGAACACTCCCACTAAGGGATGGCAAGCCTCAATAGCTAGTTCGCATCTGCCAGGACACTCCTGTCAAACCAGCTCCTACCCATGCTACCATGATGGACCATAGGATGCAAAACCTTGGTTTAAAGAGTGGGGTTGGCTCTGGGCAAGTTGATTTCACCTTGAAAATTGCTCAGGCTGGAATGTTATTCCACACACAGACACTGTGGAGAACCATCCTAACAATTTTTATTTGTGAAGATTTACATGGCATGTGTCAGGAATGCAAGATTAATAAAAGCTGCCGGAAAGAAAAATGAAAGAATGGAGGAATTAGGATGAGGAAAAGACTGAGTTTTCAAGGGTTTGTCTTCAAGCGAGGTCTAAGGGATTCAACCTAATCTTGAGGTTTCCATGTCGGATACAACAGTATGCTTGTTATCAATAAGCAGAGGCTACAAATTAAATCCTGTGGGTTGTAATGGACAGGTTTTGAGATGTCTTATCCACGAATCAAAATTTCATTGGGTGCATGAAAGCCCCCATCCTCCACAAGACAGCCATAATCTAAGACGGTTCGCCTTTCCTTAAAAGTCAAGCTCTATACCACATCTGCTTTCTTCAACATGAAAAATAAAAAGACAGACAAGCCCTTTCGAGAGGTGGGGGCGCAGTTCAGAGGAGGAAGAAAAAGAAAAAAAAAAGCTCAAAAGCAAACACAAAAGAGAAATGAACATCTGTCATGGAGACCCTGATAATGAGGAAGCAAGCGTGGAGGAACTCCATAATTTTAAACTCAACACAACAATAAAGCATTAACCTAGCCCTTCCATGGCAAGCATCAATATGGCATCTGGTCACTGATTCTGCGTGCATCCATTGCTGGGTTTTGGATACTCTGACCAGAAAGGCATATGTGATTACAAAGGTGGCACGCGAGATGATGCTTAGAAATGCTTCGGGTGCAGGTTGAAGCGTATGTCTTGACTATGAATGTGACATTGGTCAAATCCAAGCAAAATCGAGCAGATCAATTTCCACAGAGGTGGCTAAATTTATCAAAAAGAGCTGGATTTGAACAAGTAGCTAATATCCACCGACAAAGTGGGCACCTGGGTGTGAACAGGACCCACTACTTTGCCCTCAGTACTGACGCAAGTGGTGAAGTCAGTTTTTATAGGGGTGCAAAGCATGAGTCCTCTGATTCAGCACCAGTATGATGGCAGAAGGGAAAACTTTGTGTGAATGACACATGGTGTAGGGTGGGTAAGGACATCAGCCATTATGGTGTGAGACACTACCTGGTCCTCATCTTCTGTAGTCCTACCTGGTTCAGTTTAGAGACCGCTGATCAGATGAGACTTGGCAAGTGTCGTTCATTAATTAGAGTAATCTTTTTATGAGAGAGGACTGCTAGTTGAACTCCTCACTGACAATGACATGGTCTTCTGTAGGGAAACATACGAAAACTTGGTGAACGAATGGGGACTTTAATTGAAGTATAGGCGTCCATATGTACTGGCGGGAAATGGTATAACAGAAAGATGCCACAGGAATGTAAAGAGAATCACTGCAAGAAAACTGCACTCAATTATGGAAGTGGAGTATTGGTATAATGAGATCAGTAAAATGTAACACTCAAGGACGATGATTCACACCTAACAGCACCCGCAAGCATGATACATACCTACCAGGTCTGATTAAAATGTACTGAGACAACAGTATCACCTGAGCATGAGCGGGGATCAGTTCCATATGAGGTGGGAGATTCTGTCTGAGTTAAGAGGCCCTAAAACCAGTGCACATCCCAAGTCAACTCCCAATCAGTCGTAGTCGATGGGACGCCATATAAGAGATCTCCAGCTTGTGGAGGTGAGCAACTTATAGCTTGAGAACAGCATCAGGTGATAACAACCGCCTCCAAGCTGCCACTTCTGTGAGCTTGAGATCAGGAGTAGGGGAGACACTGTTGGAACATCTGGGCTTATAGCTCATATTTTGGTGTGGCAGCCACTTTGCATATGGACACTTGAATCATTTTAGAGTGTGATAGAAGCAGCTGATTATGAGGAGTGGGCTGATTTCAGTTTTGATTGCAGTCAGAGAATATTGTTGATGTATAATGGTTTGAGAGAATACAATTTGTTTTCCAGTGTTCTGGCAGAAGTTCCTCACTGAAGAGGTGTTGTGTGATAGACGTTCAGTGTAACTTGCGGTTCTCCTGTTTTGGAAACTTTTTTTATTTCAGCATATTTAGGCTATCATGGAAATCATAGTAGGAAATAAGAGAAATAAGGGAAGATTGGTTTCTAATGATACAAGTACACCAAACAGATCACAACATCGACTAAGATCAGATGGTGATATGCTAAGAGGACATCTTGTGGTAAAGTCCCCATGACCACTAGCCTTGAGATGTCTGAAAATATACCAGCAAATAACACTCTTGATAATGCTGCTGTCCCAACTACCAAATGCATCACCAAGATGAAGAGAAAAGCAGTCACTACAGAACATAAACCTATCCAGATTTACAGCAGCAACCTGGATAACTTATCAGCTGAAGAAAGGTTTTACAATCAAGTGAGGTTATTATTAAGATAACCCTACAAAATCGAGTATCAAAACTCTATCCACCACTACCAGAAAGACTTGCGGGTCTGACATTTACTGCAGTTTCTACTGTACCCAGTCCCAACAACCATAATTGTTGACCAAGCAGGTAGTCTTCCAAGCCATTAACAGTGTTTTTGGACCTGAGGCACATACTTGAGGTTGCTTCTACTCAAGACTTGGAGTACCTTGAGAAAGATACAGAATCTAGGCCTCATCGATCACTGCACAGACAGTGATGACTTTCATCAATTCTGTAGAGAGATCATTTCACTTGCATTCCTACAATTAGATGTCCCAGCATGAATGCAGCTAGATGTCCTGAAGTGGTAGCTCCACTGCTAGAATACGTCAACCAAACCTATCGCTGGTAAATATGTCTAAAGAAGAAGAGGCAAGTGTCAAGCAGGTATCCTAGCACTGAACTTATGGTGCCTACCAGAACTTTGGAACATACATCAAGACACAATGAATGACTGTCTCAAACCCAACAGCCCGTATGAAAGCCTAGGAAACCAATTTTACCACCTTGTTGGATACCAGTATTCATCTATTTGGAAACTTATCAGATATATTATTCAAAAGGAAGGGGCTGCTCTGACTCAATTGAAGAATCACCCATGAAGAAAACAAAGAAAACATACACTGATCTACAACAAAGACTGAAGAACTTATGCAAAGACTTCACTGAAGGAAGGATTTCATTCAAGCATTATGTGGACTTGGTCACAACATGAGATTATATAGACCAATATAGAATGCTGAAAATGATAATTCATTACAAAAAAAACTTCTGTAATTAGTATGAATTGATAAATCCTAGTTTCAAGTGTTGAGTTTCTTTTTTGAAAAAAAAAACAAAAACAAAAAAAAAAACAAACTTGAGGTATTACTGTTGTAGTGCCCCCTATACTTATAGTTAGGAATTTAGTATGAAACTCTTCTTTTAGCTAGATATCCAAAACGTCACTTCCTCTGACGACCCCAATAAAACCCCTGGACGAACATGGTCCAGTGCTCACTAGCTCCAGCACCCCTAGCTGGGTATGCTTCTAACCCCGGCCTCTGCAGCCGGCCATTCTCTCTCTTTCCTTCTCCCTGACCCAAGTATTCCTAGCTGGCCATGCCTCTAGCCCCGGCCTTTGCAGCCGGCCACTCTCTTTCCTTCTCTCTAAGATCGTTATCATGTCGCCAACCCACTGGCCGATCCAATCTTAACCACCATCCTCACTTCGGGGAATACGCATGGATAAAACTCGATGTTCTATGTCTTTCATAGTCTGTTCGTCGAGAGTCTAACAGCGTCTGAGAATAGCCCCCAAGTTAACTCACTTACTTGGCAGTAAGGCTCACACACTGAACCCAGTTTCCACGTATCTGGGAGCAATCAAACTATATGGAATCCACGTGTTCAGACAACTCCAACGCCAACACTATCAAGACAAGAGAACTCCCAACTTTACCATCTCTTCTCCTGACATTAATTCTCACGATCGATCTTAATAATGTTATCTTTACATGTACCTCATCTTTATTCTTGTATTAAACGTATGTTTCTTGTCTGGCCATAATTCTTGTATGTGTTCATTCCTCTTTATTTCAATGTGCATCCAACTTCATACTTGGCATGCATTCCATTCCCTTCTCTTCGTACAGCTTCCTTCCTTCCTTCCACATCTACAGGGCCGGTGCACTACACATCACCCACGAGGATCCTAAATCCTCGTCTCTCAACAATCCATCGCTGTTCGGATTCAATAATAGACACTATGCGTGAAAACAGGGGTGTAGGATCGACCACAAAAGAGAGACTACATCCTATACTGTGTTAAGGAGCTAGATCTAGTTCCAAAATAGGTAAATTGGCATCACTGTAGCTATATCGATGAAAACGGTATTGCTCAATCTTATATTGTGTTTGAAAATAAAGTTCGAATCAAAATGTACATTTTTTACTTTAGTTCTCAGGGTTATGGATATTTAAAGAGCATAGTGACCAAAATCATCATGATTAACAGTATCATCATGGTCTTTTCAAAGTGTGCAAGAAATTTTCGAAAAGGACGTATACGCTAGTTGAAATCATTTCAACAAGTTTTATTTTTGGAAAGCATAAATTAAATTAGCAATACTATGCATTATTTGAAGAAAAAAAATTGTATATCATAGTACATTGCGAATAGATAAATATACATAACTTACATCCCTTAGTAAGTTTTTGTTACATATCATTTTAACTAAAATAATTAAGCAAATTTTAGTATATTCTTATTCTAAACACATTCATTTTTCAATGTATAGCTTGTATATTATTAGAAACTATCAAATATTCCTCATTCATTTCTTGTTGTTGGCAATTCTGGGATAAGATAAGGTTTTTAGGTAACAAGGAAATAAAATGTCAAATTGAAATACAGTGAGATTTGTTCCAGCTGCTTTTAAAATCTTAGTAGATTACACATGTACCTGTATAGTTGAAGAGTACTTGGGTTCTCTTTTTTTTTGAGATTTTCAATTCCCAAGTTTGGGGCTAAGAAATTCTGGATGATTGAAAGATGTGTAGAATAAAATAACATCTATATACATTATCATAACACCCTGTATAAAAGAGCAAACTACATGTATTATGACGGCCCTAAAAATAATAAGATACTGATCAATACTGCTGGAGAGCCATGTTAATATAACTGTTTTGTTTTGATATCACTGAAACATTTACAATTGGTGATCCCAACAAGAAAAATTCACACATAGTACCATAATATCAAATTCTGTATAAAACAAAACCCATTGAAAAAACTTCATGTTTTGTATCAGGGAGACCTAATCAGCAGCAAAGTTGAAGTCTTCCAGAGTTTCTTGTAACCCCTACATGGACTGAAGAGTTTGTCTATCTCAGAGGTAGATGAAGAGGAGAATCAAAGCAGAAAAGAGTGTCGTCAATAACAAAAGAGGAGTCAAGATCTGGTAAGTGGACCCAGACATCTAGGATAAGATAAAGGGCCCCAGCCAACAAAAACAATTCAAGAGCTAACTGCGCAGCACAATTTCAGGTATTGCCAGGCTGGAAAAACCATAGAATATCTGCGGATACCCCTCTGATGCCCAAAAGCTATTGAAAGTGGTCAGAGACGGTCCAGCAAATCTTGGAGATGCTTCAAGAGGCAAATGGAAATCTCAATTTGTCCACTCCAGCAAGCCAAGACAATACAATGACCTCTATCTACATATACCATTCTCTTTATTGGGAGATAAAACTAATCTCCCCTCCAGGACAATGTCCCAGGATGACACCATTAAGACTGAAAAATGCTAAGAATCCATGTAACAGACCATTATTGTTCTGAAACCAGACATGTTCCCTTCTGGTACACAATACAAGTAATCTGATAGAACATTAGCAATCGCAACACATTATTCTATCAAGTTTATATCGTCATGGTCAATAAATACAATGACATGCATCCCATGTTATACGTACTCTTGCATAATAAGCAGAGTTCAACTGATATGCAAATGATAAGCACAATTATGGGAGACAGCAAATTGCCTTTCCTACAGAGGTGTAGCTGAAGTGGGAGGAAGGGGTCAATTTCAAAACATTCCCCTCCATGGAGGAGGCCCTCCCCAAAAGCTTTGTTTATTTGCAATTTCAGTCAAATATCTTGCACCCAATCAATATATATATGCACCTAGGTGATCCTTAATCCAATGGGTCAACCTTTGGAGTTGTTTTTCACCAATAAAGAGATAGTGCATATCTATTTTCCTCTTTCATCAAATTTCATTGAATGTGTGTGTATGTGTGGAGGGTAAGGAGCCAAGATAGCCAGACAGAGCCCATCATTCTCAGGCTTCCTCAATCCTACTCTTTATGCTGAGTATTTAGCAGAGAAGCATTGAGTACTATTTTTAATTGACCGGAGATCGAACCCACAAGCTACCGAACCAGTAGCCACAGTAATTGATAGTATTGATGATTTTAGGAGAGCTAAAAAATTAAAATTAATATAGTATAGTTTTAATTAAAACATACCACTTAAAAAAGCAATCAGGATGGCTAGATAGAAAGAAGCAGTGAGACTCCAACAGTGCCACCTATAGGGAGTAAACGTAAGTCACTCAATAGAAAATGTCATGTGACAAATGTCTTTTGGCAGCATGCCATGATGGTGGGGGTGATCAATGAATCCATTACTTTTCTCCCCCTTTGTTGGGTAGTGATCACTAAAAGTCTGGATAAAAAACAAACAAACAAACAAAAGAACAAAAAAAATATCCAATATCTAAAAAAGAAAATAAAAAGTGACAAAAGTGACCTAGGGAATAACCATTCTGTCTCTTTAACCACTATATATATAAAACACTTGGAGAAAAAAAAAAATAAAAACAAAAAAAAAACAAATAATAATAGTAGACCCAAAAATTATCAAAAATAAAATCCAACATGAATTTACTAATGAAAAAAGTGCAGCCACAAACTTATTAGAGATGTTACTACATGGTTGGAAGCTCTAATGCACAATATCCTGTGCCTTGATTATAAAAAGTCTTTCGACACCATTCCACATAGGTGCCTCCTTAACCAAGTGGAGAGCTTTGGTATTTTCTAAGTAAATGCTGAAATGGATTATATCATCCCAAACCAACCAGTACCAGAAAGTTTGAATAAATGGAGCCAAGCAGTCCGCAGTGGAATTTCTCAGGAATCCATCCAGGGGCTCATTCTGTTCTTCACTGTTTGCACAGTATCTACCGAAGGATGTCTTTACTCTCATAAGTATGATGACACAAAGATCTATCCCCATTAATGTCCAATGAATCTGGAGACATGCTTAGGGAAGAGCTTAGCACATTACAACAGTGGGCCCAAGCCATGCAGATGGAATTTCATCCCAACAAATGTAAGGTCATGCACCTAGATAGAAACAACTCTTGAAAAAAATATACTATGATTTAAGATGACAGAACACAAAACATACTGAAAGGAACTACAGTAGAGAAAGATCTAGCCATTCATGTAGACAGCCCACTTAACTTCACTGCACATATACAAAACTAAATGAATACAGAAAATAAAACACTCAGCAACATACAACACTCATTCAAGTACATTGACAAGGAGAGCTTCCTCCGACTTAATAAATCTCCGGTATATCTTTGTCTAGAGCTTGCTTCTTACATATGGTCTCCTTACACAAAATACAACTCAGACGCCATAGAGAGAGAATAAAAGAGAGCCACCAAGATCATTCCGATACTGGGAAATACATCTAACTCTGAAAGATTAAAACAACTTATTCTAGAGATCCTGGAATGTATTAAATAGAAAAAAAAAACATGCTGACCAATTGGAAGTCTAAAAAATCCAGAACAATATACATATAGTAAGTACTGATGTTCATTGCTCAAAATGCCCAGATAAGAAAATGCTGATTTCATCTATCTACAGTAATCACAGTTATGAATTAATAGTTCAAATCTCTAGTGGTGCTAAAAAGAATTTCTCCTCATCAAGAATAGCGAATGCATAGAACATCCGAGTGAAAAGATGGTCACATCCAAGAATATCAATATTTTTAAAAAAAAAACAAAACTTTATTCTGATATCAGTCATACCAAATTTGACTCCCAATTTTCTAATTATTTTAATTCCACTCCAACTGAAATAAAAGTGGCTGAATGATACGAATAAATGCTGCCCCCAAAAGCCAAATTTGAATATATAAATAAATGACAGATCTTCACCAGTTGTGACCTTCAATACCTCTTGGGCAGGGTCATTTTGATCTATACACATACATACTTATTCACCGGCTTGTGCCTGGCACTCTCAAAAACAAAGCAAGTAAGTGATCTTGACACATACACATGCATACGCTTGCACATACACACACACATTACATGACATGACAAATGTTATTACAATCTTTCTTAATAACTTATTTCCAATCAAACTGAGAAACTCTTTTCAATGAGAGACATCATTTTTTAGTCATTCATTGTTGTAGTTGTTCTATAAATAAATATATACATATTCATTTTTGAAGTCATTTTGTCTCTGCATAATTCCTTCG
Organism: Thysanoteuthis rhombus; assembly: GCA_963457665.1. NCBI lineage: Eukaryota > Metazoa > Mollusca > Cephalopoda > Oegopsida > Thysanoteuthidae > Thysanoteuthis > Thysanoteuthis major. The sequence continues at coordinate 13,445,255 of OY735214.1, forward strand.
AATCCTAAACAAGACCAAATTAAATAATTATTGTACACACGAATAATTGTGACCCTACAGAAACAGGAAAATTACAACACTATTCACTCCATCATCATGTTTCCGTTTGGTATAAATGGATAGGTACAATGTTAAAAGCATCAGAAGTAGGTTTATAACATCAACTACTATCAAAGCAAATTGCAAGTGTGATCTGAACCAGATTTCAGTATAACAAGTCTGGTTAGTCACATAATAGAATCACTCACATGACAATTGTTTTTGTCATTTTTTTTTGTACTGATGGTGATCAATTAAAATCATTTCAATATAACTGTGAAGTTAACAAGACTTAGCAAGCAATATCCAATCAAGAGCTTGGTTAACACGTAGAAATAGAGGGGCTGATATTTCAGCTGAGGATTCCCAACCCAATTTACTGTATATTTGGTGACTTTACACTGTTTAAGTTTGGATCAAAATTTGATGAAAATATAAGGATTCTACTGACCCCAAATGAAGCCTTGAATATAGTTATGAATTCAGACGATGAATTGGGTTGGAGATTACCCAAACAAAATATTGGTCACTTGAGTATATATACTTCTAGATAATGTAAACACAATATGAATCAAGAAAAAAAAGTAAACTAGCACAGATTTTTACATCCAAATAGCATTTATCTAGATTACAACTTCTAACAAACATTTTTTACAGGGTGTTAAATAACAGCTAACAACATTTTATATTTTTAGGAATATTTCCATCAGGAGCCCAGTATGTAAGGGGCCCACAAGGTTCAAAGAGTTATGGCAGAAAAGCAAAGATTATGTTGGTCTGAACATGAACTTCAGTGAAACCAATGTCATGTTGAGAACAAATACACAGCAATCAGAATTGAAAAACACAATGGCAATAGGTAGGCTATGTTACAAGAATGTCAGACAACTGCTGGACATCCATGAATGTGAATCCCCAGAGATCATACACAAAATTGTGGCTAACAGTGAAATAGGATGGCATAACGACTTAGATAAGTTCAGGAGATATTGGTACCATTACACCTACAATTGGGGAAGGTCTATGTTCCATGACATATATTAAAAGGCTAATGATGAATAACCAGTACATAAATTCGTAAGTACAAGTACAAAGGACTTATGGATGATGGAATCAAGAGCAGAAAACCAAATCATTCTACCGACACAAGTAAGCATATATGGACCACTAAGATGGTATACAGTGGCATTCCGAGATTCTATGTGAAACTGTCCACTCTGATTAGATTACGTCATGGAAACTCTTGAGACTTACAACTGACCACACATTAAAATAGCTTGAGTTCATAAGCAATTTTTTCTGTTTGTCGCTGATGCCTATCATTGATTAAATCACCTTCCTATTATGACATAATGAATATTATATCATAGAAACTCTTCAGAGTTCTTGTCTGATCATTAAACAGCTTGAGTTAAGTTGATATTTTTTAAAAACTTTAAATTGGGATACTTGAATTATCTTTTTAAAAATCACCCAATAAAATAGTTCTAGGCTCATTTTTGACAGGTATGTGCTAATATTTTGATAATGGGAAAGCAATCAGTGAAGAGTAGCCTCCCCTAAGTTAGGTGAGGATTTGTATAACATATGTAGTAATGCAGTGGATGAACTTGGATGAAATTAAATTGAGTCAGATAATCCTTAGAGAAAAAATATATTGAAAAATGAATGTTGGAGGAATTGAAAAACTGATCACACCCTAATGTCTTTGAGCTGGAATATATGGAAACAAAATGTCTGCAAAAAATGTCTAGTGTAAAATAGGTAGCATTGTATTGAACCTCACCACCTGAACCATGACTGGGCTGTAGGAGAGAACAAGTGTGTACAAGCTGCCTTTATAACAGTATGCTGCATGCTATTTTTGCTTTTTCTTTGTAAAAGCAAAAAAGTGGAGTAAAACAAACTTTCGAAAAGCAAAAGGGTGGGCATACCTATATTCTATTGTATAGATATTTTCCCTGTAATCAGGAATTCAATAGTTTAAGGAACTTCTGCAATAGACAAAATTTTCAGGAAAAAACAGCAGAAAATCCACCTAATCAGGTAGTTTCCAGCTAGTTCTTGTAGAAGGCCCCATTCCTCCCTCAGCTTGCTAGTGCTGTACGAGCAAACTAAACAAATTATCTTGATTAAATTCCTTTGAAGGGTTTCCTTTTATCTAGATTGGATGAAATTAGGGGAGGTTTTTTTCTTCATAAAAAAATAAATTTCACCCTAAATAGATCATAGAACACCCTCATTTTTAAAACCTTTACAAAAAAAAACAAAAAAAAAAAAAAAACGAATTGGTTGACCTGAGATGTGCTGAATTAAATTATAGTGTGATTTTTTTTTTTTTGTCTTGAATGCATAGTCTGCAAGTTATAAGTAAATACATACACACATAATAGATTCAGATGTATAGGAGAGGGGAGAACTCATTCAAAGAAAAAATTTAAAAAAATGAAAAAAAAAAAAAAAAAAAAAAGCTGAAATAATACCTACCTCCTGACCATCTGTTGAATTTCTGAATCGCAATAGTTTTGATACATCAAATTGAGCTTTGGTGGAGGTGGTTTTTCTAATTTTGAGAGGCACATTCAGTTGAGATTATGGAGCCCCATTGACAAAGACTGGCTGTTTTCCCTGATGAATAAGGACAAACATACAAATGATCCAAGTCTGAAAGGAAGGGTAGGACTGACTCTTCCATTAGGCGACCATAGGTGGTCACCTAGAGTGCATATATCCCGAGGACACAATCAAAACTGAAAAATATAGTCATTTAAATACAACTGAGGCCACATACATCAAGGCTCACCTCGGGTGCATGAAACTGTTGTGTCGACCGTATCTGGGGGTAGCAACAAGAAAAAAAAAAAAAGTATGAATGCAGGATTGATGGAGGGGAAAAAAAAAAAAAAAATGAAGAAGTAGTTGCACATTGCAGTTAGGGGTCACCAGTTGACACTGTTCTGAGCCAGACTGCCACCACAGTTCTTGATTAATTGATTTGTTTCATGTTTTGTTTTTTTTTCTGGTGTTTGCAAGAAACTTTAGTGATTTTTGCAATGACTGATAAAATAGAATAGACTGTATGCATGAAGTTTTGGGGGTTTTTTTTGCGGGGAGGGAACAGCAGCTGAAACCATGCTTTGAGAAGAATTTAAGAAACTTTAACTAGTAACACAAGCGTACGAGTGGTATTCGCCTTTCTGCCATGGTGAAATGACATTTGAAGACCAATCACAATCTAACAGATCTTTGAAGAAGCAAAAATGACAAAAAGTTCACCACGCAATCAATGGAAATAGCAGTCGGACCATTGATGAGATATCTGAAGTGGATAGATTGTCTTGGAACACAGGCCAATTATTTGAAAATGGGAAGTGTTTCCGCAAAAGTTGCACCTCACTTGCTCACAGAGGATTTAAAAAAAAAAAACAACAAAAAAACAAAGTTTGAATGTGTGCCACAATATATGGATGGGAATAAGTTAAAAATAGCCTACAATTTCTGTCCAGAGATGTGATTTTTTTTCTAGAAATTCCTACTGTTTTGGGGTACTCCCCTTGCATTTTTTTTCTAGTAAAGAGAAAAATTGTACTTACAGGTCTTTGTTGCAAAAGTTTTATATGCAATTATAAAGACATTTTTATTTCTAAGATTCTTCTTTAGTTTCTGAAAGAAACATGAAAATATAAATCATAGATGAGTTATATTGTTAATTTCCTTGAAAGCAGTAGGTTTGCCTTGCATTGAAGGCAATCTCTGTTGCATATGCAAATTAGTAAACAAATAAAACCACCATACAGACGTGGGTCAGTAGCTGCGAATACAGGACATGATCACTACTAAACACTATCCTTCTTAGCAACAAGCCAGAACATAGCATGTATACGTTAGCGAACACAACATAGTGTCAAGAAGTAGGATCTGGTGAAAAGAATTTGGATAAGAAATTTTTTTCATTACTACCGAGAAGACAAGAAGAAAATATCTTCATATGTTTTGGAAAAAAAAAAAAAAAAAAAAAAAAAATGAAAGTCAAGTATATATTTACTGTCAGGCTCATTATAATTATTCCATGAATATAACAATGCTGTCATCATCATTTAGGGTACATATTGGTTCATGAAGTAGCTTTCACGATATGATAGATTCATTTAGTGAAAAAAAAAAAAAGAGGAAATTTTCATTTAGAGAAGATAAACTTTGCAAGTGCTTTTAGCCCCAAGGAAACCTAGGTAGGGATTTTTTGAGCTTTGAATATAAAGTCCATTATTTTCAAAATCATAAAGGAATAATATAAAAAATTTGCAATGTCAAAGCATACAGAAACAGGTCTAGTTAGTTACTCAATAGAAACCATCACATAACCAATGTCTTTCAGTAGATTGTCCTGTTGGGGGCAATCAATTAAAAATTGGAAAAAAATGATTGATCAATGAATAAGAAATTTCTTTCACTTTCTGTTGGGCAGTAATCACTAAAAATGTTACAATTTTCAAAAAACAAGAATGCTGCTGGATACAATCTAGGGGATCAATTGATTGATGTTTTCTAATTGCTTTAGATAATGTGACTTGAATGGTGACATGTTTTTCCAAAAGAAATGTACAGTTGTGCATAGCTGTAAGCATGCTCTTTTGGGGTGGAGGACTGATGCTAATGTTAAATCATTAAGAATGGCAAAAGATATAAGGTGCTTTGAACGCCCCCACATCTACAACATTTGTAAGGTCTGAAGAGCCTGCTTCACCAATGCTAGATATCAACCTCAGCCATGTTCATCTGCTCAGTCTACCAGCATCAATGCCACTTATGGATTGAGCTGGTCAGATACCGTCGCAGCCACACCTGTGATCATCATGATGTTTGAAGAGCTGAGAAATGTCAGATATGAGAATGTCAGACCCAATGGCTCAGTTCATCATAAAAAAAATCCTGGTTTTGCTCACATTAGCATAACTTTCTTTAGGTTTCAAAAATTTTGAGTGTTCCACACAACATACGTTTGGGAGAGGGCATACTTTTCTTGAAAATCCAATATTTCAATTTCTATTAAGAAATAGAAAAAAATTGTACATGTCCAGGCTTATTGTGTACTTCTGATTTCCATTGATAAGTAAAATTGTAAGACTCAAGATGGAGATTGGTGAATAACTGTAAAATGCTTCCAAGATGGTAACAGACTGGTATATATCTATTGCCAGGCCCCGTACAATTATTCCATGAATGTAACAGTGCTGCCATCATCATCTAGGGTACGTATTGGTTCATGAAGTAGAGAAAAGGCATACGTGACACCAGATTGAAGGCATTTAATAAGATCCTCCAGCAGGACAACCTAAAATATAAGAAAACAAGGATCAAAATGCAAAAATGAGCATAAAGAAATGGAGATAGAAGAGGGGAGGCAAGGGGAGAGAAAAAAGAAAGAAAGAGAAAAAAAAGGAGAAAAAAAGGGGAAAAAAAGAGAGCAAAAGGAAAAAAAGAGAGAGAAAAAAAGGAAAAAAGAAAAAAAAGGAAAAAAGAAAAAAGGAAAAAAGGAAAAAAAGAAAAAAGAAAAAAAGAAAAAAAAGGAAAAAAGAAAAAAAAGGAAAAAAGAAAAAAAAGGAAAAAAGAAAAAAAAGGAAAAAAGAAAAAAAAGGAAAAAAGAAAAAAAAGGAAAAAAGAAAAAAAAGGAAAAAAGAAAAAAAAGGAAAAAAGAAAAAAAAGGAAAAAAGAAAAAAAAGGAAAAAAGAAAAAAAAGGAAAAAAGAAAAAAAAGGAAAAAAGAAAAAAAAGGAAAAAAGAAAAAAAGGAAAAAAAAAACAACAACAAAAAACCATGCTTTAGGACTTTGAAATATAGAATTGATTGTGGTACATTGATTTTGTGAAGGTCATTACCTTGACTCTTGGCGAAGTTTTACAGTCAGGATTAAAAAAAAAAAAAAAAAAAAAAAATTCTCCTTCTCATTGTCAGGTTTTACATTAATATTAGGTCCAGCATAAAAAAACCTTTTTTTTAAACAATTTTACAAAGAAAAACTTTAAAATAAATGAAAAGTAATGGATTGATCTTTATATGATGAGTCAGTGAATACAATATATCCAACAATATGTATCCCAAGGCCTCCAAGGTTGGACTATGGGAGCAAGGTCCAAAATTGTAAGTTTCTTCTTTTTTCTTGGCAGATGATAGAGCCAGCTGTGGAAGTCCGATGCGGATTCGAATGAGTATTCAAACAGTTTGGTTGACGTGGGTTGAGTAAAGCTCAGGTCTTGGACTCTTGGCAAATGTTTAAAGTTATTTTTCTTTTTTTTTTTTGTCATTAAGTTTTAAATTTGTATAAAATCCCTGCTAAGAAACCCATTTTACTCCCTTTTCCCCTTCACAAATTGCTACGGAAAACTTTAAAATGAATGAAAAATGATAAATTTAAAATGAAAGTATAATAGGTCCTCACCATCAGCGATGGAATTTCTCAATATCAGTTTTTGTTCTATTTTTTCTTTAATAGGCGGCATTGACAGGACCTTTTGTGGACGTTGATTGCCGTTATATGTATACTTTTTAGAATTTTTTCATAGCTTACTTGGCAACATCCAACATATTACTCACTATCCTTTCTCATCACACTTTCAGACAAAGCCCTTGTGAAATCAGAAGGGAATCACAAAGGGAGACATATGATAGAGCGGAAATAAGGTACAGAAATGGATTTGAAGGTTGGGGCTAAAGAGGGAGTGGGTGGCAATGTGAAAGCAAGAGGGAATAAGACCAAAGTGTGAGAGAAACAAGTAGCACCCACTCCACACATGAACAGCAGAAGAGAAATTGACAAATATTCAGCATAAGAGCCGCACTGCCTGTTGCCTGTTGATTGATGTTGAACGTATATAATGGAAAACAATTTTTAAAAGTGTTTAAATAATGCTAAAAAGAAAAACAAATATTTCTTATAAAATGAATGGGTTGTTGCCATTTTATATTTTTCATTTCATGGTTTTATTTGGGGCCAAGGTCAGGTTAAGAAGGTAGTGAATGCGGGGATAAATACTTAAAAAAATTTTTTTTCTTTAATACATATCAAATCTTATATTTGTTGTTTTCAAAAATTCTCCTCTCAAGTGGATCTCCTTGTTGAGACATTTCTAGCATAAGGCTTAAGCGTTAATGAGGAAAACTCAGATAACCAGTATTTAGCTTGTTCTGTATGTCATGATAGTATAAGGCCAAGGAATTTATATTTATCATATTCAGGCAAGTGTAAAAAAAAAACTATCACGGACCAACAATGACTCTTCCATGGAGTGTCATCCTTTTGCAATTGAGTTGACCATATCAATGCCTTGAAGTTGAATAGTTGAAGTTTATTATCTCAAGTTTCTTTCTATCACCAGAATTTGGGTCAATTTCATCATAGTGCATGCTGCTAAAAGAACATTTTCTCTTATGGCTATCAGCTGTATACAAGACTAGTGTCGCTAAATCTATAAATCCAAACATACTGTCACAACTTATTCAGTGATTTACCTCTGAGAATTACTTGGGAATCTCATACTTGTTTTTAAACGGACAATACTCACAGTACTTGATTTATGATCATTGAGTAGCTTATTTAGTAGTAGGTAAGAGGTATACATCAAACGTGATGCTTTTACCTCATCTTCTGATAAACCTTGTGACCACAGCAATAGCTGAATTGTCTATCATGAGGCTGCTTACCTGTATGTTTTTGCAGGTGTTTACTCAGGGTTGACTCCAAAAAAGAGTTACACACAAGAATGCTTTTTCTCCAATATGTTTTTGCATAAATCTGCTCTAAGTTTGGCCATAAGAAAGGGAAAAGCCATACTCTTCACCCTTTCACTATCCTTTTACCCAAGGGAAGATAATACATTTAAACCAGTCAAAAATTAGAGATCCAGTTTAGCATGCTAGCAGTAACTACAAATAACGATTTGGATTTAGTCGAATATTTGAAAAAAAATAGAAAAATAAGAATAATCTTGCTGGTGATTTTTTGTTTTTAATCCATCAGACCCTATAATACAGCAGATAAGCTCTCAAATCATAACCAATGGTGCACTTTTTGGTAAGAACATGAAATTTCTAACATAACACATACCATAACATTAATTTTCAGATGTATGAAGGGAAGTCAGATCTGACCTCTGAGGAGTGTTGGACATAGAAACTCTCCAAGATTTGCCAGACCTCTCTAGCATAGGCATTGTGGAGCCAGAACATTCTGAATTCATCTAGCTTATCACACCATCTTACTTCTTGTTGGCCACAATTTTGCATATGACCTCCAGTGACTGTCTGTCATTCTTGCATTTTCTAACGGTTTGTATGATTTCTCGGACTCCTGTCTTTTCTCAAATATAATGTGCTGTTTTATGATCTCTCCATGTGAGGTTGAGGATGATTCTCTCATATGCATGTTGGATAGTTCTCAGTTTGAGGGTTGATCTTTTGGTTAGATTCCATAGGTGACCATCGGGAGGATGCATTAGTTGAATACCCTTCTTTTAAGGACCAGTGGGATTTTTGTGTTCTTAATTGAGCTTACTCTACTGAAAATTTGCCAACCCAATGTAATTCTCACTTAATTCATTTTTGATGACTTCATGGAGACCTGCTATCTCAGGTAGATTTAGTGTTCCACTTTCTCCAACACTGCATTTTCGATTTCAATCATTTTGTCTTTGTTCGCAACATGTTTGTTGTACATGATATTTGTTTTGCTGAAGTTCATGTGGGGGTTAATTTTCTTGCTTGCTTCATTTAGGTTGTCTTGCATTATTTGGAGATCGTGAAGGTTCTTAGCATAGAGTACGATGTTGTCAGCGAATCTGAGTTCACTTAGGTAAACATCATCTATTCTGATTCCTTTGTGTTCTCATTCTAGGTTTTGGGAGATCATCTCAAAGCAGGCTGTTAAGAGTTCAGGTGAGCTAGTATCACCTTGTTTCACTCTTTTTTTTTAGTTGAAAGGGCTCAGAATCTTTATGTACCCTGATGAAGGAACTGCTGTGTTGGTAGATATATTACAGTACCCTGATGTGGTGTCTACACCTTGTTGTACAATTGCATCAATGACTTTGGGTAATTCCACTGAATTGAAGATCTTATGGTCAAGCATGTTTAATTTGGGAATCAAAGTGTTGAAAACATTCAAGGTGAAAATTCCAATAGGGCTGGGAATGTTCATTCATTCGGTGATACTTTTGAGGTCAAAATTAAACAGTAAAAATGGACACGAAGTAAGAGTCTAGTTTTGCATTTACAGGCGGTTCACATCCAATTGTAAACCTAATACCAACTTTAGAGCCAATTCACTCGCTTGTAAGTTACCAGAAAAAAAATCATGGTCAAATTCAGTCTAAGCAGTTTGAACCAGAGGCGTAGCAAGAGGGAACAGTCGCCCCCAGGCGCAGGGGTGAAAGGGCAGAAAATAATGTAGCTTCCCCCGGGTGCTGACAACTTTTATTACGTCACTACTGCCTCAAACTACACAGTAAAATACATTAAATAAAATAAATAAATTAAAATGCTCTGGTTAGCAAAGGAAAGCAAATCTTGACAGAAAAATGAATTGACGTTGGACGAAGAAATGCAGGGAATTTTTCGACCGAGTTTTTTTTTTTTTTTTTTTAACCAAGTATTCATTTCATCTCAATTTCAGTTGCGATAAATAGCGAAACAGCAACTGAAAATAAGATGAAATAAATGTATATTACTGACATGAAAAGAACTCCCATTATTACTCGGCCCAGCTTTCACAGGGGACGTTGTCTTTTCAATGGTAACTGCGTCGGCTGGAGCCATTTTTTGGGGGTAAGGTACTATTTCTTTCCACGTTAAGCCCGACCTTGTGTCACATATTGCTGTGGTGGGACAGTGATTAAATAGAACTAAAACCTTATTTTAAACTAAGAAAAAACTTCCATGTCGGAAGACTTCAGTTGAACAAAACAAGAAATAGTTGATTCAAAGTCACAGTTCAGATAAAAAGAGAGAAAGAATTGTTCTGACAGTGAGAAAGCAAATAATACTCCATCTAATTCATGTAAAATATTAAAAATGAAAAAGAGACTTTAAAAGATTTTAAAAAATAAAAAGTATGTGTGTATGGGGCAAACTAGAATGAAACACTCGAGAAAGATGAACAAGACCCAAGAGGTCTGTTTTAATTTTAAGAGAAATAAATATAATTTTTTTAGCCAGGATAGCATACAAAAATTATGTTGTTCAATAGAGAAAACTTGAAACATTTACCTGAATTTGGGTAGAATCAGTTACCACTATTCATTCATGTTCCTCTCTGCACAAAAGACGAGGTTGAATAACAAGTCTCGCTTATTTCTGAAGGTTTGTGTTCGAAGAAAAAAGTCCAAGAACAGCTTCTCTTTGTTTTCGCAGAGCTTGTTGCATTTCATTACTTTGCAACCAGACGACTCGGCACTTCCAAGATAACAATTCCAAAATGAAGAGGTGTCACCAGTGTTGCCAGATAGTTGGAGACGCTTCTGGCCAAATGTGCCAAAAAATGGCCAAATGCTAAAATTGGTTATAAAACATTGCAATAATGCAGTAGACACCAAAAATGAGATTTTATTAAAATATTGCCACAAAGTCAACGTACCTCAATCAATCCTATATTCTAAAGTCCTAAAACACGGGTCCAGAAACTTTTTTTTAGACCATCATACCTTGTCGAGTCCCAAGCATGTATAAAAATATATCACCACGGCAACTATTCCGAATATCTTCTACCACAAACAATAATAATAATAAGGTAAACAGGCAGTATTACACATGGTTTCGTTTCATTTCAGTCTGTTTCATTTTTTTGGATTGAAACAAAAAGGAAAAATAAATGTGGCCAAGTTAGAAAGTTCATGACCAAATGCTATTGAAAAAAGCCAAATGTATCAAAATTGACGAACATAAATGGCCAAAATGGCAACCCTGATCATGTGATTTATAGCCCCTAATTCTTGCTTTTTTTCAACCAGAGTTGGTTCAATAATCAATAGTTTTTTTTGTTATTCAATAAACGTCTATTTTTGTGAATGAAAAAAAAAAAATGAATTCTAAACGTGGAATTGATGTCCTATGAAGAGGTTTCATTTTTTATGTGTGCGACGAGAGAGGGAAAACGATAGAGAGCTGGTTTTTCAACCTCCTCTCACTGCCTATTTAGTCTCTTTCTTTTTCTTTTCTCTTTTTAGCAGAACATTTCAACATTTATTTTCTCGAATGAACAGGTTTTTTTTTTTTTTACTAAAAACAAAAACAAATAAGTGTTTTTGTGCAGTGTCTCGTAAAAATTTAGAAACGCCATTAAAATTATGAAATTTGATTCAATTTAGATATATTTCATTCTTTTATTGTCTATGGAAACTTAGATATGTATTAACCGGAGTTGAAATTTTAGTTTTTACAAAGAAACAAGGAAAGTATTTGTCTGTGATCACTGCCTTGATTCTGGAAGGCGTTGATCCTACACGGCTGTTGCACAGATCATTGTTGACTGCTTGAGTCCAAATTGTTCTGATCACTTATTTTTAGGTGATCTGCAACGGTAATTTTCTTCAGTACAATCTCACTTATCATAATAGTCTACTGATTATTTTTCGGATTGAGGCCCGGTGAGTTGGGCAGTTCATGTGCAGTTTGAATAGACCAAGATTGTCTACATGCCTAAACCCTGATTAGAAGAAGAATTGATCAGAATTTAATAATTGTCCTTGCACAAATTTGCATAAAGATGAAACTTGGTTTATAGATAGGTAATGGATCCAACTAAAGTCTCCCAAGTCTTCTATTATCCAAAAATAGATTTTTGAGAAAAGTTGCTGTCTTCGCCCCAAAGTTTCATCAGTTCTTTCGTAACCTATTGTCTCCCCATACATAAAATTTCATAGAATTCTGTTGAGAACTTTTGAAGATATTGTGTGGATGATTATAGGTTAGAACGTCAAAATGCAAAAAGGCCCAATTTATAAATTGTTGTAATTTATAAAAAGTCCAATAAACAAATGGTCCAATGCAATAAGGTTCAATGCAAAAAAATGTTTTTTTTTCCAACTGAACTCACATGCCGTCAAGAGACTTGTCTTAACCAAGCTAGTCTGGGTGATTTTCGCATGTACACAATAATCGCTGTGAAAGCAAATTAAGACCAAGACAATTGTCACCCCAACAAAGACCTTTGAACCAAAAAACAGCTATGAGCCAATTAACCGACCTCAGGGATGATTAATAAATAAAGCAAAATACATGTACTGTTTTCACTTCCTGGAACCAAAGGTCCTCGTCAGGTTGTAACAGGATATTTGCGTTCATGTTGCTAAAAAAACTAGTTAACAGGTTCTATGTATGCACACACACGCATAAGTAAAAAGGGACAAAAATGTCCGTATTAGAAAGAAGCCAGAATGGCATCATGGATATCTAAACAGCCTTCACGACGCTCCAGTAAGCATTATTTGATACTGCTCACTTTGAGAATCACTGAGTTTTATGTTGAAATCTCTTTTTTAAATTCAAGTTAAACTTTTTTTTAATTTGAAGTTCAGTATTTTAAAATTGAAGCTAAAAAGGTACAGAATTATATCTAGAATTGCCATTTACTTAGAAAAATATCTAGATACTATTTCATTATTAAAAGATCCCCTCAGTGGCCAAATTCAAAGATCGTTTTCAGTCAAATTAAAACCATTTTTTTTCATATTTTTTTGTCAGAGACTGAAACAGTTGAGTTTTCCAATTAGTAATGTATCCGTTACTTGTATAGCTCTCATCGTTTAAAGAAGAAACTTGAATTTTTGTAACACACTCCCCTCAATGAGTGGGGAAGCTTCAGTCAGATTGGGTTTGACTCTGAAGCAGGCTCTCTTATCTGTATTGCAGTCAACCAGAATCCACCAACAACACCTCCAACAACACCCTCAACAAATGACCTGTTTTGTGGATGAAGTAAAAAGAATCCTATCAGAATTGCCAGTGAGCAAAAATCCAAGCAGCGTGAGTTTCTATGGATGGCACATATCACTGTGGAGAGAAATCTGTGTGGCGGAGTCCTTGTTGATACTAAACATATTGTTACAGCAGCTCACTTGGCATAAGTCACTTACGTTTGTCATTTACTCTAAAATTCAATGATTCCCAAAGTAGGTACCATAGCTTCCAGGAGCACTGCGAAATATTTTAGAATCTTGATAAATGTGGGCAATCATAATTCGATGCACACTTACAATGATAGCAAGGGGCACCTAAGATTGTAGAATCTATGTGAACGACAGGCGCACCCATCCCACAAATAATTATGAAAGGGAGTCTACAAAAACAATATGTTATGTTAATTGTGTGTATGATTTGTGATGAGGCCAAATGCACATATTTATCAGAGGTATTGATCTGCATTGTTAGTGGATCATTTTCAGAGCTGGACTCCTCATACCACGACTGATAGAGTCTTACAAATTCGAGACTGCATTGTTTGCTGATCATTTTCAGAGTTGCACACAGCATTCTTTTTCTGTGACAGAAACCTGACTTCCTGATAGTTTGCCTGATCGTCTCTTTGTGAACTCTAAACTTTGTTTCTGCCTTCAGACAAGTAACAGACTAATTGAACTTTTGCAGCAGTGCTCTGATAACTGCCCTCTCATCACGATCCGGCATCCTCTAAGATCTACTGCCTCTATTCTTGGCTCATTAACTATCTGGATCATGTAAAAGATATCTCATAATTGTATGACTTCCCCTAATTAGCTCAGCTATTGCATCCATACTGTGATAAATCCTGTTCCTGAAATTCAACAATCCTACCACACTCAAAATCGGATAGTTTTAGTTTCTTTCCTAAGCTATTTTTTGACACTGTTTTTAACTACAGAAAGCAATATATTGAGATCTGAACCTTTATATCACAACTGTCCATAAGTTTAAAATTTAGCCGCAACAAAAATTTTCAATAATTAAAATTCTGTTAAAAATGCTCAACTCATGATGAAGGCTCAAAATTTTACTATTTTACCAACTTTTACTATTGAGTAGTTTATATGATGACCAACCTTGAAACCACAAACAATAATGAAATTGGTCTAAGTTTTCACTTGAGTTTAGAGTTCTATGGTGCACTGTATATCAACATTTTCATTCACTCAAATGATAGCATTTTCTAGAGTGACTTGATAAATTCTGTTGGAAAGGAAAAATGAAAATATGATTTTGGCTGTTCTCAACATTTCCCACTGACTTTATCCTTACTCAACTTAGCTACAAGAGCTTTTAGGGCTAGCCAAAGATCAAATGTAACAATCTACTGTAGACCTCTTGTAGCTCAAGAGCAAGAGCAGCTTGTACAGATAACTAAGCTTTCCGAGGCAAAAGGGATGTGAGTCTGATTCTCACCGGGAGTTTATCCTTTACTTAGAAACCATGCTGTTTACTAATGACTGTAAACTGATGGTCTGTGTAGTTCTGAAAGACAAATAAAATTAAGTTGCAAGAAATATTATTCAATCAAAAATTAACAGTGGATAACTAAACATTACACTTTAAAAAATAGCATGTCCTTATAGATCTTGCTTTATTCTAAATTTCATTAGATAACTTAAGTAATCTTTTTTTTTTACCAGCGATGAATGTTGACAGGTCTATGAAAGCAAAAATCATTTTCTTTAAGACCAAACTGGAAATAGGTTGAAAGCGTTTAGAAGAAAGGAAAGGAAGAGAGAGTGGGTAAAGAAAGAAGAATATTTTATTTTATTTTTTACGTCACATCTTTTTTAATATCACTTCTTGGAATAAAGATGTGACATAAAAAAGCTCTTGTGATTTAAGAAACTAAGACATTTTTCAACATATTTCATATTGTAAGCATTAGTTTATGGGGAACACAAATATATACACGCTCAGAAACAAAAAAAAATGTTGTTAAGTCCAAGAAGTCCGGTCAGTGTCCATTTTCAGGGAGTTTTTTTTTCATTTACTCAATAGCTTCATATTTTTTTTAAAAATCACTAGGAAGCAAATAGTTTTATTACCAACAAATGTTGTCAAATGCAGTCAAAAATTGTCTAAACAACGTCACAGGTTTTGAACAGTGCCTATTCTTTTTCTTCTTTTTTAATAGCAGGCTAATACCCAAGACACTTATACAAAGTGAGGGTTCCGATTGTGAGTGAAAAGGTTTGCAGACGATATATCAAGGGTTATGAACTAGGTCTCTTGTGTGCTGGATATGTAGCAGATAGCAAGGATACCTGTTCGGTAAGTAAAACAACAGAACAACTTCTTTTTTTTTCTATTATTGCAGATTAGAATTGTTTATATGTCGTGTGGGCCAAGACAGATATATTTACTGCTACAAGTAAGCAAAAACTCCCAGGATTAAGATGTGGGTATAAAGTAGTCAAAAATGATGAAATATTAGCTTACAATATTCCATTTAATAAATCAAGTAAATAATGAAAATTGCTTTAATATTTCTCAAAAACGAAGATTAAACATGTAGAAAATCATCTGGAGAGAGAGAAATAAAAAGAAAGGACATGAGATCATCTAAAGCTTCAATAGTCAACTTTCTTCCATCCCTTTGATAAAACCTGAATGTAGACTAATATTATTAGTCATTCCAATATTGAAAGATTTTTTTCAATGAACTTCAAATATGATGGAAACTAATGATTTAAAATTGTTAGTAGAAAAGAAATCGACATCACTTTGTTCATTTCATTCAACTCAGTAGTAACACTCTAATGAAATAAATTAAAGCAGAGGAAGCTGTTCATTTGAATCATGGATAATGTTAAAAAACAGTTATCATAATCAAAATCAATCAGTTCAAGACATATTATTTAAAGTGATCACAACAAGTGGCCTCTTTCGTATATGTTTTGCTAAACTTCTATTGTATATAAACTCTTTCATTTTCAAAGATTTATTACCAATAAAAATTGTTTTGTTTTAAACTGTATCCCAAAAAGTTAGAACTACTGAAATGATTATTCTGTTTTGATATTCAAATTATTCAGTTGCCGGTGTTAGGAAAAAGGAGATCTTTTGCAATAAGCAAAATCTTGGCCCAAAACAAGTCACAATCGCCTAAAAATGAGACTTTTCATCAATTGATACTGAATTTTATTGTCCGCTAATCAGAGATAGATAAGGGACACTGAGAATTTTTATGCGAACCCAAATGAGGCCATGGACCAGATTTAGCATACTGACAGTAATTAGCAAGCCCCTGGATTTTTGGAAAGGTGGGAATGTCATCTTTCTCACAAGTATTCAAAGAACCTCAATGATGTAGGAGGGTAGTGAAAAATCTTATAGAGAATATAACGTAGGTGAACAATGGACACCACCATCTATGAATCTACTTCCCAAATAACTAGATCTAGATCTCAAACAGCTGAATTAACTACCCTAGTTAATACAGCTTAGTTATAATGTGGTTAGCTGTCTTGGACCCCAAATATCCACATTATAACGGGGGACACTAGTGTATGGATAACAGCCTTTTTATCCCTGCCACTCCTTGATACTACTAGTTCTCATAAACCAACACCTTGGCATACATTTCATTAATATTTGAGAACTAAGGGTATAGCAAGGAATAATTTTTGCATCAAAATATTTCATTATTATGTGGCTGGGATAGTTGTTGCATTAAAATATTTGCTTGACGTGTGGCAGAGATAAAAAGTACTGCTGTATGGATAATATTAAATTTGGTTTGATTCTCCTTATTTTATCTAAAGAAAAAAAATTGAACTATGAATGGAGGGGTAGAATCCAATCATTGGAGGTCATCTTTCTTCATCAAATGTATTGGTCACAGAACTGCCCCACATTTTGGAAACTAATAAAACTGTTTTTCTCCATTTGATAACATGTGTTTTGAAAATTCATTTAGAGTTTTAAAAAAAGGACTCCGTCCAGTCCATTAGTTATGCTTTCTGAAGTTGGGAAATTACGTTGGTCTTCTGAAGCAAGTCATTTTTGGTAATCTTTTTTTTATAGGGTAGCTAAATAAAACATACAAACATTGTTTTTTTTATACCTGAATAAGCAAGAATTACTTGATTTTAGTATATCTCAGGAATGGATAAAGATTTTCTGAATATGTTTCCACGAAACAATGGAGCATCAAAAAATAAGTAAAAACAATACTTTGCAAGTATTTACTAAGTACTAAAACTTGACCATATAATGGCGAAAAATCTCGTTTACATTCATTGTGTTAGTGATGGAGGTTATTTCATCACTTTAAGAAAGGATATATTCTTCTGGTAAATATTCTATTGAAGAGAAATTAGGAAAAAATAATTTGTCCTGAAGTAACTTGTTATCAGGATTACCCTATTCCCCATGCGTAAATGTTTAGAATAAAAAATATGGCCTATTGGGTACAGTATGTCATACTGGGTATGCCAACATTTCTGTGCTAATAATTAATGGCAAGGACCACAAAAACGAACTATGGAGTTGAAATAATTTATTGACATACAAAAATGAAAATTATTTTTGGCAGTTGATTTACTTCAGTAGTTCAATTTGTTGACTTATGCAGACATCCCCCATTATAACGCAGGTGCTGGCGGGGGTCAAACCATACTATAACTCATTATATTTTTTTAACACTTGTCCAGTTGATTGGGTCAGGATTCGGTACATGGTCATATATGTGTATGAGAGGTGTATAAGCAGAAGAGTGTATAAAAATTACGCTTGTAATTCATAATCATTCAGTCAGACCATATATGTCCATTTCTTCATAAATACATATTTATAGAGGAAAAATAGTCATAAGAATGACTAATAACTGAACAGTGTCTGTGTATTATCTCAAGATATTTTTAATTGAGAAGGCAAAAGAGCATCAATTTTTTTCTCATACAAAAAAATACAGTTCATATTGGAGAAATGAAATGAAGACATGTAAAAGCCATAAAGGAATCATTTATGTAATGAAGTATTATTAAGAATCCCCTGGAAATGTACAAGTATTTTTCTGAGGAGTTACTCTAATGATTCTTACATACAGGGTGTCCCAAAAGTATCCATCTATTTTGATGAAATGAGGGAGGTGTCATTATTGTATGCATAAATGCATATAAATTACATATACTATTTACATTCAAATTGTTTAAAACCCATTTGTGGGGATTTTTGAAATTCTAAATTTTTCCTCTACTTTTCAGTTTGAAATTGACAATGAATATGCTAGAAAGGATGCAAGATAGAAGGTATGAAATGTAATCATATTAAAGAAAAGATTTAGAAATTACTTAGAATAGGTCCGTGAAACCAGGCTATTTATGAGTGAAATGCTTTAAAGCGTGTTCGTCAAAACAGTTGATCAATTTGAGATTGTTAGAATAATTGATAGTCAATGCGTAGGATTGAATAGTAAAATTTGAACTGTAGCTTTTCATGCATTCATTCAAGAATACATGTATGTATATATATACATATATGTTTATGTATGTCTTGAAGATATATTTTAAAGAATGGATGGTTACTTTTGGGACACCTTGTATAAGGAAAATTTTGTAAATTTACATAATGATTTGTAAATGACATGATGATTATGTACAAGTATTATAAGGGAAGTTGCTCTCTCTCTCTCTCTCTCTATATATATATATATATGCTATAATTCTCCCTAAATGATCCACATACCCCAATTGAGCTCTAATTTTGACTGAAAAATTCATCATCCTGTGTATACTCCATACCCCCTTCTTTGATATGATCAGCATCTTTAAAATGTTGGATGTTTGCCACAAGTTGGAGAATGTGAATTTCAACCTATGCCTTACCAAGTAGTAATATAATTTGTCCTTAAATGTATGCTAGTTATCAATAACTAAGAGCAGCAAAGTACTTTTACTCTGGCAATGTAACTGACTATAAGTATAGAGTAGGGAAGGGAGAAGGTAACAAGTTAATTAAGTCAATGAACAGAAATTTGTTTCAACATATAAAAAAGTCATGTACTTGTTTTGCTTCAAGTTAGTATGTTACGTATATGTGTATGTGTGCACATTTAGAAAAATATCATCATGCCTCGTTATCATAGTGCTGACTACTTGCCAATTTTGATTTTCAGTTTTTTGTCACCAGTTATTTTTTAAATGATAAAAATGGGTAATTTTAGTCAAACCTTCAATTTTATAATTTCAATTACTTGCCTCTTGTACCAGGTTCATCATGTTATATCTTGTTCAGCAAACAGATATTATTACACAGAGATCTAGACTAGGGTCATAAGTAATTCTCTTTCACTCCCACAGTTTGACCAGGCATCTTTTGACGATACTTGAAATTTTGCATTCCTCAAGAAGTTGTAAAATGCACCTCACAGGGGAATAAGTTTACACCAGTGTGCATTGGCATGTGTTCACCTATCACTGCTAGTGAAGTTTGAAGGGGGTATATACATTCACTTGTCTGTTTGTCAACACAATACCTCTAAAGGTTCTCAGTGCATTCCTATGGAAGGGTGGGCTATGGACAAAGAGAGAATTGATTCAATCTTGGGGCAGATCTAGGAATTTTTCACTATTACCCCTCCCCTTACAGCAATGTAGTTATATGTCTATACAATATCTTTAAGAATTCTAAATGAATTTCAATTGAATTTTCTAGAAGTGTAAGACGTGGGTTTACATTTAAGGGTGGATTTGGAAACTTTTTTCATCTTGATTCATACATTCATGATATTAACTTATGTTTGTTCATAATCTAGGAATGTTTGTCCAAAATCCAAGAATTTTTCTACAGTCACCCGGCATCATAGCTATATATGATCTGATTTCCATCCAGTTTTCAGTGAAAAAGGCATTGGTAGATGTATGAGCTCTTTGAATGTGTTAGCATGCACTTTTCATGGGATAAATTTTAAGAAATTTACTTCCACAGATTTTACATCAAGAAGGTTTCTCTCCAGTGTGTATTGCCACATGACGTTTGAGTTTGTCCTTCCTAGGAAATGTTCTACCACACACCTTACAACAGAAAGGTTTCTCACCAATGTGTTTTGTCATATGCTGTTCAAGTTTGTCGTTCGTAGTAAATGTCCTGCTACACACCTTACAACAGAAAGGTTTCTCACCAGTGTGTGTTGTTACATGTTGTTTGAGGCTGTCATTCCTTGCAAATGTTCTACTACACACCTTACAACAGAAAGGTTTCTCTCTAGTGTGTATTGACATGTGTCGTTTGAGTTTGTCATTCGTAGCAAATGTTTTACTACACACCTCACAACAGAAAGGTTTCTCTCCACTGTGTGTTGTCAAATGCTGTTTCAGTTTGTCATTCCTAGCAAATGTTCTGCTACACACTTTACAACAGAAAGATTTTTCTCCAGTGTGTGTTGTCATATGCTGTTTGAGTCTGTCATTCCTAGCGAATGTTCTGCTGCACACCTCACAACAGAAAGGTTTTTCCCCAGTGTGTGTTAAAATGTGTTGTTTTAGATATGAATTCAGGGAAAATCCAACTCCACATATTTCACAGCGGAAACATTTCTCTCCAGTGTGTGTTAACACATGTCTTTTAAGACTTAAATTCAAGGAAAATCTAGCTCCACATATTTCACACTGAAAGTTTTTCTCTCCAGTATGTGTTGTAAGGTGCCGTTTGAGGTGTGCATTTTGAGAAAATCTCACTCCACAGATTTCACATCGGAATTTTTTTTCTCCAGTATGTGTTAACATGTGTGTTTTAAGGGAATAATCTCGAGAAAATCTCACTCCACAGATTTTGCAATTGAAAGGTTTCTCACCAGTGTGTGTTAACATGTGTGTTTTGAGACTTGAATTTTGGGAAAATCCAACTCCACAGATTTCACAATAGAAAGGTTTCTCTCCGGTGTGTGTTCTCATGTGTGTCTCAAGATTGGACTTGGAGCGAACTGCTAATTTGCAAATTTCACAGTGTAAAGATCCTTTCATCCCAACGATATTCATAATGCCCTTAAAATGAAGTAAAGATGTAAGCTGAAAAAAATAAAAAAATAAATCAATCCAGCAGTCATGCAAGAAAACATACTTTAATTACTATGGACTTGTTTAAAAAAACAAACATACAATAAATTCACATTTTTAGCATGCTCATCTCTTAAGGTTGCTCAAATCTCTTGAGCAACATTGATCTTGAGACAGAGCATGACTAGCTGCTGCTGTTAAACTATTATAGAACAAATTTTAAGGTAATACTGCAGTTCTGTGATACATCCAATTTATGGATTTCTAAGAGTCAATTTTTTTTAGTGCTCCATAATTCGTAGAACAGCAGAATCTTTTATTTTGTAGAAGTTTGTTTCTTCTGTATTCTTGTGGACAAACTTGCATTTTGCCAAAAAAAAAAAAAAAAAAAATGCAGAATTTTGCTTTGTGCTTTGAAAAGAAAATTCTGTTCACGAAGTTGAATCATTACAACCCTATCCCTAAACAAATTGATAGAATTGATCAAAACTTTTTTGCTAGCCTCCACATTTTCCTGTTAAGTCTTTTTCATATCTTCAATCTTTCACTGTCTAACAGAGCAGAATCCACATCACATAGTAGATTGTGAACACACATATGCAACAGTCACCAGAACTCAGTGTGAGCCATTCAGAAGCGATAATCATCAGATCCCATTATAGCCATTACTCTAATACAATGGCGGTAGGTAAGAAGAAAATTAAACATGTTTATAAAATAAACTACTTGTTGAATACTCAAGAAAACAATCTCACTCTTAGAAATGTATAGTTTATACATGTCATAAAACTGCAGCATTACCATTTAAATGGCTGAAAGTAGCCAGATTTTCACCATTGATCCCGACCACAGAGTATGCCTTTTATCGAATGAGATCTCAGGTATACAAGTGCAAAATTTCAAGTGTACAATTTGATCTCAGTGTTGTCCTATTTTTTATCAAAAAATTCTGATAAAGCATATCCTAGATTTGGGGTGAAAAATTGATATGTAAAAAGCACAAATTATTGCTCAAAATTCACCAGAATGCAGGAAATGAAGTGTCTGAAACTCAAAATCACCTGGGAGAGAACACCTAGACCCTCTCCCCACCGCCACTTCATTTTCATCCCTTGGGCATGGGGTCACTAGCAAAGGGTCCTTTTTTCCACATTGGAGGTGCCAACCTTAGATACTGGCGTTGTCTCATTCAAACTCACAGCTAACAACAAACATAAACAGTGACCTCGATTTTTTCAAGTGCGTAGCTTTATCTGGCAAAAAATATCTCAGGTATTTACTTGCCATACTCTACATTCTCGTCGTTGATCAAATAACGTTATTTTCGATCAAAAATATATATTGCAGCATGTAATTAAGGTTAATGGGTAGGTTTGGGGTTAGGATCAATAAGGAGATTAGGGATTCAAGGTTCGAGATTTTAATTTCTCAATTATTTATCAGTGTTATTTGCTTACCTGGAAATTAAATCTACCCGACAGCCATTAAAAAAAATAAATAGCCAATTTTAGCCATTCAAAAATGGACAAACTCTCAATGATGGTAAGGATAAGTTATCTCCCTTGCAAAAATGCTTAAATGTATCATTTCCAAGCAATTACCCAGTTTTGAATGGTCAAACTAGTTTACACCGCTTCAATGTATAATTACCGATCAGACAGGTAAATAAACGTAAATATAGATTAATTATGCGATCATCTAAAATATGCAAAGATTGTTTCGGAAGCATTGATTCTTATTTGAACTTAGCTGGATAAAATGACTAAATTTTTTGTTCAATAACAAACCTTACATTCAAGATGGCTGGACGGCGTCGTCGACCGACGCATTCATTTAAAGACGAATACAAAGAATGAGATTCTTGAATGCCATTTTTACATGATCAAAGGGACGATAAGAAGCAATGATATAATGTCTTACCTTTGAGTGTTTTTCCTGTGAATAGTCAGTAAAATGATGCAAGTGACTCAAGCAGTGAACTGCAGCAAAACTGAGATAACATAGTGGATAGGCGGTGTAAAAAATATACAAGTTCCTCCGTAAAATACGACGATTCCCTTAGTATTTCATTTGACTACTATTGAACGACCGTAGCCATCAAGGATGGCCAAGGGCGCTATCCTTTACTGTGTTTGTGAGTTTCAATATTCCTGGCCATCCCATTTTATCAACATACTGGAAGATTGGCTTCAAAATTTTACTAAACCCCTAAGAATGATTTTTTTTTTCATTTTTGGCAAAAAAGCTTTTTTGACCATTTCAGGTCTTATTTTTACATGTTTATTAATAATATAGATTTTTGATGTCTGAACCGGTGCACCATATTGATTGAATACCTAAAGTCTTCAAAGGTATCCATGACCCTAAGTAACACGTTTTTTTTTCCAGGTATTTCAAAATGAACTTGGGGAGAAAGTTGTCCATTGAAACAATTTCCCATCATTCTCCTATTTTCTTTTCATTTTTAATTAATAAATATTTGCATGGGTTTTTCTATTTCAAACACTGGTTGCCTCAAATTTAGTTTTTCTTCACACACTGACCATCATGAATTTATTCAAGGAGAGAAAGTGCTCATTTCATGTTATATTACAAACCTTTGGCACAACTTCACCACGGTGGTCCCAATAGGAATTTTAAGAGCAAAATAAAAAGAAATAAGCAAGGCAAAATAATTAAAGAAAACAATAATTTACTCAATACAGTGATGATAAAATATTTTTCTCTCACAAATACTCATTTCTTTTCATTTTTGATTGATGAAATTTTGCTTTTTAGGTTTTTTCACCCACTGGCTGTCTCAAATTTATGAAGTGGGGTGCCATTCCAAACATAGTTTACTGCTGTATTTCTTTCATGAGTTCTCAAATTTGTTTTCATTTTTGATTGATAAAATTTTTAAAGATGAGCAAGGTAAAACAAAATAATCCAAAGCAATAATAATACAATGTATTTACTTACTTTTGTTTCTCCTTCATGAATTCTCTAATTCCTTTACATTTTTAAATCATTATTTTTTTTTTTACGTACGAATTTCAGCATTTTACTTGCTACCAAAAACAAGAAAAATATCAACATCAATTTTCAGTTCATTTTGTCTTTAATTTCCATGAAATGAAAATACTTTCATTTGATTTTTCCTTTTTAAATTATAAAAAGACAAACAAATAAAACAAATCTGCACATTGTTATCAATTTTTTTCTTTTTTTTGTTAGAAAATAAAAAGCCCAGATCAAATCAGTTGATAGTATGCAATAACATTCTGCACAATGAAGACCAGATGGAGGCTGTGTCAGTAACTCTCTGAATTTCCCCCACACATTTTCTTCTCTCAGTCAAGTCGCTTTTGCTTTGAGAATTCTGAAATCTAGTGACAACATTGCATTTTATTCGCCTTTAGTCTTAAATCCTCAACAATCTTTTTTGATGACCAGTTCTTTCATTGTCGTCTTCATGCTCCTGCAAAGAGTTCTTCTCACTCACTTCCCTAGAGCTTCGACAACCCTTTTGGATCGGCCAGAGTGATTTCTAAAAGGGATTGGCTTGCTTAAGGTTGTACCAATCTCAATGAAAAGTTTGATGATGTTATAAAAATTATTGGGGGTTCTGGTGGTTGTAATGGATTGATACCTCCAGTCATTTAAAATAATAACACATTTACCTAACCACATATTTTTCTTCATAACCAGTTTATTAAAACACACCTGAATATACCATCAGGTACAAAGCCAAATAAATTCAGTCAGGTAAGAAAATGTTTCATTAGGAGATGATACAGTTTGCTGGAACACACAAGTTAGATTTTCCTAAACCATTCATCTACAGCAACAAGTACATTTTAATATTTGTTTTAAAAATGTCCTCATCCAAGACACGAAGTCGGGAAAAAGGCAACTTTCTATTCAGAGATAATTAGTGTCAAGATTTCGATATAGACAATCCCTGGAGACAATAGATTTTGCATTTCACGCTCTATCATTACCTTCGATGGGATAGGTGCTCACTATTCGATCCTCTAGTTCTCATTTGGCACTTAGCCAAATGTAGGCTGTTCCAACCACTTTGCACAACAACCATTTCATATATGTACGTACACATTCATACTCACATTCACATACAACACTATTGTTTCTTTACTTCCAGCATACACATATACCTTTCTTAACTACATAACAATATTATTCATTAATAACATTATTTTAACAAGTAGTAAAACAGATTTGAAAGCACATTCCCTTTTTCAAATACAATTGAATCATTGTTAAACACATCTCAAAAAATGCATCCTTCGTTATTCTAATTCTTATTCTTTATCTCATTCCATTGCATACAAATTTCAATTGCACCCTTCTTGATGCATTACAACTTGCATTTACTACCCATGTGATCTAATGCATGTGGGGACATACTTCTGGTAGTCACAAAATCTATCATGTCACAGAGAAGAATGAAGGATGACACAGCCCTTTTGATTTTTAGAAATAAACAACCTTTGACAACAGCCGTCTTGGATTGAATAGGAACACGTAGTCAAAGTGACATTAGCACGAGCATCCAGATACAAGATGGAGATACAATCAATGAAAATCCAATCAAATAGAATAAAGATAGAATGTTAACAAATATCAAATAGAGAAATGAAAACAAATACAGATAGTTTTAGACATACATTTAATGAATAAGCAAGGAAACAATTTGGTACATACATTTTAGGCTGAAAAGAAGAATGTAAAAACAGTATAATTAGTAGCTAGGTCTAGCAGATTATATAGTAGAGAATTTAGACATAGCAACAAACTCATTAGGAAAGAGACATGAAGGAGAGGTATGATCTAACTAATTTAGTCATTATATATCTTACCTGGCAGAAGGAAACTGAAAAAGCCGCCTTTAATAATGATTGGTATTGAAGGACTAGGTGAGTTTATCAAAAGCCATGGATCAGGTTATATGTATGAGTCAACAAGGCCAATAGAAAGGATGGACAATGTAAGATACCAGAAAGCTTTATGAATTTTTACATCAGTAACTATTGTTGAGAGAGAGTAAACAGTCAATAGAAAGACTCGGACAAGAGAGCGATGCTCAAGTGGAAGTTAGTGCTTTTATAGGCAGGAGCTAAAGGAAGTGACGTATTGCATATGTGGCTAGATTTTTTTCGTACTCAATGCTAATACTTATTTCCATATTTGATTTAACTGAAAATCAAATAGTTTTTTACCCTTGGAATCAAATTTGATGAGTGACCACAATCAAACATGCAATAAATAATTTTTTATACAGACAATAACTAGTCATCAGATATCATTGCTTTTAATGTCAGAAATAAATTATTGAATATGGGGCATGGTACGAAAAACAAATAGTCTTGTTCACTTGTATACAATGAATGGCTCAAAGTGGGGGTTGCCATTTTGTGGCCAAATTTGGCCTTTGAAGAAGAGCATTTGGTTATTGATCGGTTTTCTTTTTTTTGGGCATATTCAACTTTTGGTCTCATTTCCATTTCCTTGGAAAAAAAAAATTATTGCAATTGATTCTGTGTACTTTCCATCCAAAACGTCATTTCCTTGGGAAATTAGTCTGTTTGAAAAAAGTCAAACGTGATATCTATTTATTATGTGATTGTTATGCTAAACCTGACCCTTAATTTCTGCCATTCATACAGAACAAAGTTGACTTTATTGTACGAGTATTTTTAACAAATCCTCAGTATTGCAGTGTTTTATAAGCAATTTTGGCATTTGGACTTTTTTGTGTGTTTTGGGTCAGAAACGTCTCCAGCTATCTGGCAACCCTAACTCAATGCTTGATGAATAATAGCTGAACCAGCAGATATTCTACAAGTATTAACAATCAGTTATTTTTAGCTGATACATTGATCTGTCGGGACTACTCAAACTTAGTGAACAGAAAATTGTGCAAAATAAGGCTCTATGGATTTCACTCAAGAATCATAACAGGAAAATATTTAGAAATTAGATATCAAATATATTAATAAATTTATAATCAATCACAGGCCAACATTTAGCAAGTGTCTGAGAGCCTATGTGTTTCACATATAAGCAATGACAGACAAGATTCATCAATCAGCCATCACACACGCATTCACTTTTGCAATGCAGAAAGACAATAGTTCCACATAAGTCAGGATGGTGTATTGAGATGAGGAAAAAATTTATAGTGTTGGCATTGCTTGTTGGAGAAGAAGAAAGTAAGAGTAAGAAGGGGTCAAACTTGTGGTGTTTCCAGCCACAATAGGAGTGAGATGGAGAAAGACGATATGTTTGTTTTGACTCTAGGGAAGTATGAATTGATATGTGGGGATGAAGTGGGTATTTTTTTCATTCTTTTGAATAAATATGTAGGTGACCAGTGTGTTTGTAATCAGTATGTTTATCAGTCTGTTTTCTTTTTTTTGGGGGGGGGGGGGTAGGGGATCTATGTATGTGTGTGTATGTATTATCATATGAATGTGTCATTTGCAATGCATTCTTATAGTAATTTGCAACTTGATATGAGTTATACGTGAATAAATTCTGGGAAAATATAACTTAACATGTTTTACAACATAAATTGCCACATGTCCTTCGTAATTTTGCTTTCCTAAAAATGTTGTACAACACACATCACAAGTGAATAGGTTAACACCAGTTTGTGTATTAGCATGTTTATCCAACTCAGCAGTATGGCTAAATACCAGCTGGTTTTTTATATCAGTTCTTAGTGACCAAGGTATTGTTTAGAGTATGAGCTTTTCCAGTGCTGAATTTAAAAAAAATGTGACCCCAAAAATCTCACAATGGAAAACATACTTTTCATATTTGTTGAAGAAATACTTTCAAAGATTTGACATCTGAAAGGTTTCTCTCCAGAGTGTTTTGTCATTCATAGCAAACATTCTTCAACACTCCTAACAATAGAGAGTTTTCTCTCCAGTGTGTGCTGCCATGAGTGTTTTTAGGGTAAATTTTAAGTGAAAATCTTACCCTACAGATTTCACATTAGAATAACTAATCCACAGATGGAACATTAAGGTCTGCATTTCAGGAAGATCTAGCTATACACATTTCACTTCTGAAAGGTTTCTTTCCTCTGTGTTAGCATGTGTCTATAAAGATTTGAATTCAAAGATAATATAGCTCCACATATATAATAGCTGGAAAGTTTCTACCCCGTGTGTGTTAACAAGTGTCGTTTGAGGCTTGAACTACGAGAAAATCTAACACCACACTTTTCACAATGGAAAGGTTTCTCTCCAGTGTGTGTTAACATGTGTTTTTTAAGATCTGCATTTCGTGAAGATCTAGCGCCACATATTTCACAGTGAAAAGGTTTCTCACCAGTGTGTGTTAACATGTGTGTTTTTAGACTTGAATCTTGGGAAAATCTTGCTCTACAGATTTCACATTTGAAGGGTTTCTCTCCAGTGTGAGTTAACACGTGCCGTTTGAGGTGTGCATTTTGGGAAAATCTACCTCCACATATTTCACAATGGAAAGGTTTCTCTCCAGAGGGTGTTGAGGTGTGTGTTAACTTGTGTGTTTTAAGATGATGTTTGAGGGAAAATGTAGCTCCACATATTTCACAGCGGAAAGGTTTCTCTCCAGTGTGTGTTCTTACATGTCTCTCAAGCTTAGACTCAAAGAGAACTGCTAATCCACAAATTTCACAGTGTAAAGATTTTTTTTTCTTGTTAATATTCATTATGTTCTTCAGATGAAGTCAAGATGCAAGCTGAAAAAATAAAAAATAAGAAATTAGTCAAGTGAGAAAACATGTTATTCAGTATTATATATCGTTTTCAAATAATATAAATTCACATTTTCCCCAAGCATTCTCATCTTTTGTTGCTCAAATCTCCAAACAGTGCAATGTTATTATATTTGTTGATAAAATAAGAGATTATTTGCAATTCTAAAGGAAACTGTAATTATATAGACTGGGTGTTAAAAGACTACAAAATTAGGCCTGGGCTTCCATTTATCCGGCCATTAGCTTCATTGAATATACAATGTTGCAAATAGGAGTTCCCTTGTTTCTTCATCTATCGTTAGCTAACTATAGAATTCAATGTCAAAAAATACAGTAAACATTTCATTTTTGCATTGGCCTATCATACTCAGTAAAAACATGTTTGTATATTCAAAAAACATTAAAGTAATTAAAAAAGCTGTTTTCATAGTCTTGTATGATTATCATTTCATTTTTTAATAACCTTGGCTGCACAGCATAAGAAACATTTCTAATATAGGTTAAGATTTGGTTTAGCACAGCAAAGTAAATTTTCATGAAAATATATTTATATCTGTTCAAATATTAATTACGGTATATTTTTCTGCAATTAAAGTATATAATTTTGTTAAGCTAATTTATTGATAATTGAAAGAATATATATAAACTTCAACAACATGCAAAGAAAAATGGAACATATATATCAACCATATATTATTGTGGATTACTTTTGCTGTATACATTGCTGTGGTCTACCACTACTATGATTCAATTTTTAGGCTTCAGACTTGTTAGAAAGTAGTGATGAATGAATGACAGTTATAGTGAAGGTTGAGTCCCTTTTGCTCCCATTGAAGCCTGAGCACCCTCTTCCATTTGTTTATCATGTATGCCAATGTACAAATTGACCTCAAAACAAAGGTATTAATTCAATACTTGCTGAAGAAGTTGACTCTCCAACGAAAGGCAGCATTGTACCCATTAGCGTATCAATTAATCAGGATCAAAATAGACTAACATGATCCATTAGAGAAAATACTTGATGCATGAAAATTCACCTGTTTGTCTACATAACATTCCAAAAGGTTTTGTATCAAATTTTGTGGAAGATTGGGGAATGGGCTACAGAAGGAGTGATTACATTCTTGAGTGGATCCAACCAGTGGTAGAGGGATGGCTACCTCGGTTCAAAGCAGGGTTGCCATTTTGGTGATTTTATTGACAAATTCAGCACTTTCAAAAAGCATTTTGGCCATATCTATTTTTCCCTTTGTTTTTAATTTTAAAAATGGAATAAACTGAAATCAAACCATACCTAGGACAGCTACTTAATTATTATTAGTAGTGATGTTTTTTGTACATGCCTGTTGGTTGATGTAGGTAAGCTTTGCTGTAGAAGTATTTTTAATAAAATCTTATTTTTAGAGTGAAGTGCAGTATTGCAATGTTTCATAAACAATTTGGACATTTGGCCATTTTGAGCCAGAAATGTTTTCAACTATCTGGTAAAGCTGTTTTAATTTGTTTGTAATATGTGTTCAACATGTTCTATAAAATGTCAGAAAATGGTGAAAATTATTGATCTCTATTCTTCAAAGCCTGAGATAAGATATTCAAATGTCTTGTTTGGTCCACAATCGAAGGATATTCAGTTTACTATCAAAGAGGATTATTATAGCGATTATTTTAATAGATAACTAACTGCAGCTCTATAGTTTACAGGAAGCTTTTCCGTTTTGTTCAAAACCAATTCATTTCAATGGAGCAAAATAAATTTAATCAGGGGTGGCACAGACCCCACAACTGCAAGGGGCACAATATATGAGAAACCCTGAAAATTCTAAAAAAAATAATCTACTAGGAGGCACAGTTGGTTCCATCACTGACAATTATTCATTTTCTCAACATTTTAATGACGTCTTCATTATGCTATTAACAATTAGAGATGATAATAACAAATTAAAGAAACAGCATTCTGATCTTGGGATGGTTTACATTTTCCAGAGCAGTTAAAATCATCTTCAAGAATGGTGGGGGAAAAAGTTAGTCTGGAACCCTAATGCGTGGCTAGGCATGATCAAAGTGCACCCACAAGTGACTGACTAGAGTTGTCAATTTCATATGGGGATGGGTGTTACTAAAAAAGCGGGACAAAAAAAAAATATATTTCAATTGAAGCAGGGTTGCCAATGTAAATCTTCTTCAGTACACTTGGCCTGTGAGTCTGTATCTAATTCTCGGCTTCTTTTCAATTCATCAAACTTTTCTTTTGTATATTTCCTTATTCATGAAATAATTGATGAATTAATTCTAATTAAAATTAGAAATTAAATTAATTTTGGGCTACTTTGTGTTCAAATTATGTTACTTTTTGCAATTGCTCTTGCCAATTTTCAGATTTTTTTTTAGATCTTTGGAGCTAGATCTAGCTATTTTTTCATGCAATCGCCCCTCAAGTCTGTATCCAGCTCTTCACTCCTAAATTAATTGATCCTTATTTACAGAGCTGAATATTTTGTTTAAGTCCGTTTAATTTGTTTTAATTGTAATGAATTCCATGCGTGATATACTAACATGTTTTGCCTGTGTCATCTAACTTTATAAAAATATTTTACTATATAACGACAATCTTTATTGAACCATGCTGCTTTTTTTCCATAAGTCTGTGAGCATAGCTTTCCTTTATTAATGGAAAAATGTGTCTATACACACACACACACACATATATATATATATATATATATATGTATATATAATGTATATACGCACACACGCAAGGTTGCTCATGTTCACTTAACACTAACGCCCTTGGGAAACACATAAATTAACTCCTACGCGCACTCTGTTCCACTACCAGCAGATATCTTGACAAACGTCAGGTCATTGGAATGCTACCATGTTTGTCGTAGTAAAAAGTGACTGTGTGAGCAGTCAAAGCAAACCAGTCTCTCATCCTACCTTAACTGTTGAAAAAAAGGCCAATTCAAAAATCTGCTCCGTAATAGTTTAGAAGTACAGCAGGCATAGCGTTCTGATAATCTTCCTTGCAAAACATCGACATTTTGTTTAATTTTACCAAATAACGGATTTCTATCAAGAAAACTGGAAAAAAAATGGTAATTTTTCTCAATTACAAGATAGATAGCCGAGCGGATACTTGATATGACATCACCGTCGACCAACATTTAAATAAAGAGAAAATAAGATTCTAGAACGCCTTTTTTTACATAATCTATAGGACGAAAAAGAGCTAGAAAATAATATCTTACGTCTAATTGTGCTGTCTGGGAGGAAGAAAACACGCTTCTTGAATCAATTGATGCAAGTAGTCCAGAAAGTCAACTGCAACAAAACTGAATACAGAAAAAGGGACATGAACTTACATGAAAAGGAGAACTGGGAAACAGGCGGTGTAATAAATATATAAGTTCCTCCGAAAAATACGACGATTTCCATGGTTGGTTAATCCGTGTTAAAACATTGGGAACAAATTTTGCAAATAAATGATCAGATATGATTCAATAAGCTCCAAATTGGCGACAATGGAGTCAGTTGAGGAAGTGATTCAATACAGACATGAACTTTGTTAACGAGAGGCATATTTCTATCGCACCTGACCATTTGTGCCAAATACTTCGTCACAATAAGTAACAGAAAAATGGAAATAATGAACATTGATTAAGTTCCTTTCACGAGACCCTGAGAAAATAATACTACACATTGTTATTTTTGTTGCTTTTTATCAGACCGGATTTTCTTTGGGCAATGAGTAAGAAAAAACAGTTCTGATCGGAATATCTGGCACTCATATATATATATATATATATATATATATATATATATATATATATATATATATATATATATATATATATATATATATATGTGTGTGTGTGTGTGTGTATAGAATTTTGGAATTCACACAATTTCAATCCACCTCAAACAGGACAATGGCGAAAAAGCATTAGCCAGCTTCCGATTACAAATCCAAGGGAAGAATTGTCCAGTGAATAAAATGGATGGGCCGATTAAAGATAATGATCATGGACGATATACGCCAGAAAGGCATGTTCCTAACATTTTGATGCCATGAGATGAAAGATATGTTGTAGTCACTATCAACGGAGGAGATCACACCACGAGAAAAGGAGACGCACCTTGTCAGACTAGTGAATGCGGTCGAAGATTATTTCGACCCTCAACAAAACATGGAATACCAGAAATTCATCTTCCGGCAGCTCTGGTAGACATCAGACGATATAAATGACTATTACACGGGATCGAAAAATCTGATCCTAACCTGTAGCATTCTTGAGGATGAAACAGAAATCGCCCTAGCTAATCGCTGGCAGTGGATCACATATTGCCAGGGAATGGGAACTGATCAATTAAAAAAAATCACTACAGGACCTATTGCGATACGCAATTACGACACAATTGATGGCTTCACATATGGCAGACCTTCAACAAGACACCAGCACACATGTGAATTGTCCCAGAAGCAACGACTCCAACCGATCACTGCAGACTTGCAGAGAATGAGGAGCGTTATGGCTGCAACCTTTGGGACAATAAAGTTGCCCACTATACGACCGTAAAACTCGATCACAAGGCCCAGCGCACAAAGAAAGGTTTAGCGAAAGGGTTAAAACCACCTCAAAACAAAACGACTACTACACAGCCATAAGTCAAGCAGTGATGACTACACGAACTTAGTCTTCAAGTGTGGCGTCCTACCGTACAAAAACGCTGCAACGAGGCCTCACTTGTTATCCGAAGAAGATGCGAGAGAGTTCGAGCATCGCATACACTCGCAATGAGCTGGAGAAACGATACAAGACTCAAAAACGCATTCATATAGGCAACTACCTCGAGTTTGAATGTTGCAAGCAGCAGCAGCAGACAGCTTGACAATCGAAGTGAAGCAAAAATATCGGTAATCAGAGAATGATTTTACCAATAGTTCAATAATGCATAATATCCATAAGTAGCTAAGAATGGTCCTAGGCATATGCAAGAAGTAAAGAAACTAAAGTGTTGATTTGTATGTTAGTGTGTGTATGAATGTGTGAAATGGTTGTTGCGCAAAGTTGTTTGAATAGTCTACAAACTAGCAAACTGTGTTATCTCCTAATGAAATATTTTCTTACCCGACTGAATTTATTTGGCATTGTACTTGACGGTATATCCATGTGTGATTTAATGAACTGATTAGAAAGAAAAGTGCGGTCAGTTAAATGTGTTATTGTTTCAAATGATCGGAGATATCAACAGTTTCAATGGACACATATGTCGTATATAAGCAAGACAGTACGTTAGGGCATGGCGTTATCTTGGAGGGTCGATTACTCTTTGATATTTGTCGTTAAAATTATTTCCTTTTATTTCACATCGTAGGCACCAAGCGAGTCAATTTGGCTTTCCTTGATCCCGATTCTCATTAATTTGATATTGGTCAACGTAGCCATATGTCTTTTTTCATTGATTCTCTGGGATCCTGTTTTTGTACCAATTTAACTTTTCTTCCAGCCGGATGGTCCCACATTTTTAATCCCAGTTAAAGACTTCATGGATATATTTGAATTTCTGTGAGATGAAATCGTGTCAGTGGGAGAGACCGTCGTTTTTAAATACTCCGTAGGAGTTCGCCGGCAAAATTATTACATTAAAAGTGCTAGAAGAGTTGTGAAAAAAAAAAAAGAAAAAAAAACTCATTCGTAATATATGTAAATAATGTTACATCTGATATTTTAGACCAATGACCCCCGTAGAAGCAGGAAAACATATCCTTGTTTTGATTTCTGTGAAAATTTTCCCTCCTCATCCATACCTCATATGATGGGGGAAAATATTGTCCTTCTTTGTTTTGCTCGATAGTTTCAGTTCAGGTTGCTGGGATGCCATTTCCTGACTAGGTGACTCTCACCAAGTCAATGAACTTCTGGATTGTTCTTTTCCTTAAGTTCGATCATGTACATTCAAACACAAAAATTACTGAATTTAGTAATGAAATATCTGATTTGGAAACACTCTTGCTAAATCTTACATTTTTACTTTTGCAAAATAGCTAAAATCAGGCTATCCTCGATTTTCATCGGCCAAATTTGAAAAAAATCAGCCAGATATAACCGAAGAATATCTAATTTGGCAACACAGCTAAATCACGTGACCACCGGCCAGCAATATCTCGTCTTGGTGACCGGAGAGTGCTGTGCTGTTTTCTTGCTTATATTAGTAAATTGTAACGAGCTAAGCTAAGCAATAGAAGTTATTTTTGAACTGTGTTATCTTCTTCTCTTAGCAGAAACACCCTGAAATAAGCGAGAATAGCTATTTTTTAAATCTGAAAATTTAGCCACATCTTATGATATTGTGGGCGAGTAAAAAACATGAATGGATGGAACAATTAAACTAACATAAACTGTCACTGAAGGTGTTGAATAGTCCAAGTAAGTGACTTTTTCCATTTTTCTCTTCTTTCCAACAACGTATTTTCTTTTTATTTGAGCTCAATTTTTGTATGTTATCCTGGCTGAAAGATATATATATATATATATATATATATATATATATATATATATATATATATATATAATAATCTTTTGACATGACAAAAGACCAACCAAAGGGAGTTCTCACAAGTCCGAGAGAAATAATATATAGTTTAACAGGGCAGTGT
Source organism: Thysanoteuthis rhombus (assembly GCA_963457665.1). Classification (NCBI taxonomy): domain Eukaryota; kingdom Metazoa; phylum Mollusca; class Cephalopoda; order Oegopsida; family Thysanoteuthidae; genus Thysanoteuthis; species Thysanoteuthis major. The sequence continues at coordinate 13,480,697 of OY735214.1, forward strand.
ATTTATGTGGAGAAAAATATATCTATCTTGATGCATTTCGATGAATGTGACCCTCGTTTCTTTGGAGCCGATATGGGAACTATCCTTACATTAAGGTCCTTTCCGAAAATTGGCGTCGGCGATGGACGAAAAATTCCCCCTCGTCAAACATTCGTCAATCGACCTTACCTTCGAAAAAAGGGATTTTTAAAAAGGATATAGAATGTAACATTATAATGGATTTATTTACTTACAAGACTATATTTTATTCATTTACTTGTACTTTGTGTATTTAATAATATTCTATAAAGTTGTTATTTTCAATGGGAACTCTTTTTGAACCGACCCCCCCCCCGTTTTCACACGGTGAAAATAAGTCAATCGGCCCGCGCAGCGTAAATAAGTAAACAATACAGAAATGGAGTGCAGGAGGGATCAAAATGAGGAGGCCATGCTGCTCTACCGACTGAGCTAAACAGCCAACTGGTAGATGAAAGCTCAAATAATTGCTACATACCCATCACATCTTATTTACTCCCCATGACTGCTCTTTGTTATTAGGAATTTTCTTGCAATTAAACTAACAAAAATGAGGAGGAGGTAGTGTGTACTGATTCTACACAGCAGGTGCACTAATTTTGACACCTGTGCCATAAAACCAAGTACTCAAATAGACAAGTCAACCAAACGCAAAGAACAACAACAACAAAAAAAATTGCAACCTTTTCTTCTAAAAGCATTTTTTTTGTAAAACATACAATTTGATAAAGAGCCTTTGCAATAAAAAATGTTTTGTTATTGCAGGGAGCCTGAAAACAGTCACCATGTGATATCAAGGATTTTTTCTGATAACTTGCATGTGAATTCGGTGAAGAAAATGCCAAGGAAAGCAGGACTTGTCAAATAATAGTAGAAATTGCTAGCAACTGGATTTACCAAATAATTTTTAATAAATGCTAGATTTGAACATATCACAGACTTGGAGAGAAAGTTCAGTATCAAACTTACAGCAGACAAATGTAGTGGTAAATTGATGACATTATTAAATCCCAAATAAGTGATACTTACTCATTTGGTTTGGTCAAGGAAAGTAAGGAATAAAGCAGGATATTCATAATAAATAAGCAGCAGTGTACTTGTCCAAAGAATATTGAAAAGAACTGTCTTTTGAGTTCTGAAGAAAAGATAGAACTGAAATAAGCTGACTAAACTCAAGGAGAAAGCGAAAAAAAGTCTCTCTTAAAGTCAGAAATAGACTATAATGTAAATACTCCATTCTCCCATTAGTTGAGCAACTTTTAATATTTAAAATAGGTGAGTGACAAGTAAATTTTCTCATCTCCTACAAACAAGAAGGAAAAACAGATTGCTAAATTCCATCTAATCGATGCAACAGTTGTTGACCTTAAGTACTTTAATGTAAGTAAATCCTACTTAATTGACAATTATAAACTTGAAAATTCCAACATTGTTATTCCCGTAACATGGACAATCATGTAGAGAAATAGGTATTTAATTTATTATCTATCCATTTATGCTGCCTTGGCCGATTGGCATGTTCTCCCTGTATAAAAACTGGGTGTTGGTTCAATAAGAGTTCTCTATAAGAATGACATCTTTATAATTATTCTGTCTAAATTTATATATTTTTTATCTATATATTGTGGGGATTTTTTCCCATTACACTAAAAAAAACTGGGGTCACTACCAATATGTTCTTGTCCTTAAAAAAATGCAATAATGGGACATTCATTATTGCAAACCACTTTACATTCTTCAATGTTTTTGTTTGATAAAATGTTTACAAGGTAATTTGCATTTTTTTTTGTTCTTTGCATTAGTTGGGTGATCTGTCTGAGTGAGGTTCTTTTTACTGTTGTTAACATTACCTATTTAACAGACAAATAGATATTTTTTCATTTTTGTGTGATTGGAAAAAATTCCCATATCTTTCCATGGTTTTAATGTCCAAGCATACTAGACCGGGCTGCCTTAGATAATTAGGTGAGATCAAATTTAATCTCACTGACCTGTGGAGAAAGTAATTGCAGTAATTCCCTGAATAATAATTGGTTTTAAAGTTGTTCTACCAAAAAGCAGGAAGAAAAAAAAATTTTATCTTCTGTTTAAATTTATATTTTTCATATATTAACAAATATACATTTATGTTTGTTTATAATTTATACACTCAATTTTTTTTTAAAATTTCCTTTTTTTTTTTTTTTTTAAGGATATAATTAACCATAAAGATATGAGAATACACATAGAAAGGGTTCTTTTTTTTTAGAAGGATTTCACTTGGATCTGCAAAAATAAATTTAATTTATTGATTCGTTGTTTTAAAATTCACTCAAAAAGGATGCTACAGAAGAGGCTGGTTTTGCAACTGGCAGAAACAGTGTGGTTTGGGCAAATTTCTGTCAAGAGGAATGTAAAATCAGATTAAAATTGGTGACCTCAAGATAGTGGTAGAAATCGTCAAGATTTATTTTTAAAAAAATATATAACTGTGCCAGAATCCTCAAAAATGGTATTTTGGGGGGAATAGAAAGAGACAATAGGAGATGTTTTGTTTTGCCTATTCTTGACAGGACAACAGCAACCCTCGAAGCAGCAATAAAAGATTATATTTTGCTGGGGTTACATATTTCAGACGGTTGGCCATCCTACAATGACATCTCTCAAATACCTGGTAATAATTACAGGCCCTCAACTGTAATATTCAATTGCAATTTTGTCCACTCAAACCACAGTTGGATCCACACTCAAAATAACAAGTATATGGTCTCAACAGAAAAATCTGATCAAAGGGTTCCTCAGGACCAATGTCAACAAGTTTCAGTCCTACCTTTCTAAATTCCTGTAAGAAGAGATGAAAGGATGTCCTGGAAATTAGATTTTCTAGATTTATTTTGATATTAAAATGTCATATATTTGAATTGAATAATTAAAAAGGCAATTGTTACTTTCTCTGTGTTGAACACTGACTGTAAAGCCTAACCTATATCCTTTTGTTGTTAGATTTAATCAAGTATTTAATTTAATGCAGAGAGATAACAATTACGAATTAAATCTTGTCAGTAATTAAATAAGTGTATTATAATGTTAAATTTTTTTTTTGTTATGGTTTATATATTTTTTTAGAAATTTTGTTGATAAATAATTAACTAATCATTACACTTCGTATTGTTTCACATATTCTCTTAAAAATCTTGTGAATAAATGATTAAATGTGTTATGTTACGTTTCATATCATGTTTCACGTGTGTTCTTGAAAATCCTGTAAATGAGTAAGTTGATACATTATTACGTTATATTACATATTGCTTTTCTTTCTTTTTCTTTAATAGGTCTATTGTAATTTATTATTTGCAACTCAGTAAAATGTCTTGTGTATATTAGAACACAATATACATATTCATGGTGATATAGGTTTTAGGAATTTATTTAGGGATTACTAACAGTGGTTATTTGTATTAAAAATTTATCTCGACAAAAAATGCAACAGCTGAGAAAAATCATGTAAAACTAAAAAAACTATTCTACAATTTGCCATGCTTGCCTACGCTTAAAATGACCCTGCAAAATATCTAGAAACTGTGTTGATAAGAGACTCTGTTCAAGGATTACTAAATATGGCATATGCCTGAGTAAAACCAGAAAACACATTGACCAAAGCATTGAAATCAAAACAATGAAGATGAGGATACTAGACTGTAGACTGAATAATTCACAAAATTGTTAAAGATTATGGAACTAGTGAATTCCATCTACTTTTCAGTTCACAATCCTTAGAAAGCACATTGACAAAAACAAAGATGAGGATACTAGTCTAATCAATTCACGAAATTGTTACAGTCCAATTCTCACTTGATAAATATCAGGTTTATTCTGATTCAATATTTGCAATTTATTTTTTCAAGGGCACTGTAGTGGGGTACCCAGTCAGGATCAAACATATTACAGTGAGCTTGTTAACCATTACAACACTGAATCTCGAGATTTCATGAAATTACTGGATGTTCATCAAAAATTGTTATTGGAATTTGGTGCCACTTACATAATTTGTTATACATCTTAAAAAGTGAAATATGTCTGGATAGTTTTTTTTGAAACTGTCATCCAAAACTGTCAACAGGTTCCTTCAGTTTTCAAGCCTATCTGTCTGGTTATCTATGTTGTGTACACCAATGGAGCGACGAGGCTGGAAATTTTGATATTTATTACCTATTACGTCGAGGAAATCTTTTTTGGGGGGGGGGACTTTTTTAGTAATCACTGTCCAACAAAAGGCTAGATAAGTGATTATCCATTGATAAACCCTTTTTCATTTCTCTATCACCTCCAACACAGCATGCTACCAAAGGATATTGGTCACATGATAGTTTTTAATGAGTGACTAAGAAGACCTGCTTCTTTATGATAATTATATTCCTATTTTGATGCTAGGTTACAAAGAATTACCATTTATTTAGATTATCATTTCCAAAACAAGTAGGATTATTTGCACCATTTGATTTTTTTCTGTATTACCTGCACAATATCTTCAGAAATTAAATCTACTAGAGATTTATCATCAAGAATGATTTAACAAAAAAAATTATTATACATTGTACACCACCTTTGGCAATGATAAAAAAAGGTTTCTTGGAGTTGTCAGCTGGTAATTTCTCCACTTTTAATTTGTTCAAACTGTTAGAAGCACTTCTCTGGTGTATAGTATGTATTGAAAACATGACTATATTTCTACTTCCTTTAAAGATTTTCATTAGGATAGTGGTCAAAGCTTATTGCTGGCCCATTGGAAACGATCCATTTTTCCCTTTTCAACCATTTTTGTCAGATTTTGGTTTCTTTCATGCTGAGAACATTCTTTATCTTTGACGAAACCTTGTTAAGTGCTCTAGGTTGCTCATTTGGTTCTGAAATCCGTTAATAATCCTTTGATTTCAAGATTCTTTTGATATAGTCAAGGCCTCCAGTATCAGAGACAGCAGATCAGACCCGTAACATTATCAGGCTCCATGCTTGACTTAAGGTGAGGTGTACTTTTCCTTTCAGGTAAAAGCCAAGAGGGACCACATTTTAAAAAAAATAAAAAGGAATTATTGATCTTTGCCAGAGAATACTTGGACAAATGACAATATTTCTTGGCAAATATTCAGATGCTACCAAAATGGCTTTTTGGCAATGCACACCTGTAATTTTTTTACTAACAACAAAGTGAATCTCATAAAGAAAAGACCTCCTTACCCAAAGTTAAGCATTGTAGAGGATCCATTATGTAATGGGATACTTTGTTGCTCCTGTTATGAGAGGCTTTAATTGTGTCAAAAGAACTACTGAATCAAAGGATTGCCGGGGGATTTTAGAGCAAAATGTGCTACTAACTTTAAGGAAACTAAGTTTTACCCTAGAAAAGCCAAAGCATACAAGAATGGTTGGAAAGGGGAAAATGGACGGTTTCAAACTGGCCAGCAATGGGTGACAGTAATTCAAAAAATTCAATAATGTCAATAATCCTAATGGGCTATATATATATATATATATATATGTGTGTCAATAATCCTAACGGGCACTATATATATATATATATATAGTGCCCGTTAGGATTATTGACACATATATATATATATATATATATATATATATTTGAATCAAAATTATTAACATAATTAGTCTGAGGCAAAATATTTTTTTCTTATTCTTTGAAAATGAATAAACTATGATGACGTATAGAGTAATTCCCGCTGATTTTCTATAATTCTAATATTGATTTGTTTTTGTTTAAAATTTATCTAATGCATAGAGCACTTCTTTAAATATTATGGAAATTCAACCAAAGCTGGAATATATTTTTTTTCTCTTTGATAAGTAGTATCACTGATATATATATATTCAATGATGACCTTAGATTATCATTCCTAAAACAAGTCTGTCATACTTTCAAATCTGTTATGTTCATTTCCAGGTTGAACTAATATCAGAAGTTGAAGCCAGAGAATCCAAGAGCAAAGTGTGTCATCACATTTCAGTGTGCTATAAGTATATGGATAAGACTCTTTAAGAAAAATGTGTGATAATTAACATCATCTGAAAGTAGATTCTGGTTTGATTTGAGATTTGATGAAAGAAATGAGTAATGAAAATCGTTCAACCTGTGATTATTGTGAAGCACAATTTTCCAACATAGTAAAGCTTGAAGCACACATGAGGAGTCACACAGAAGAGAAGCTGTATAAATGTGATATCTGTGAAAAGAAGTATTCTTTCCAAAAACAACTCAATGAACACCAGAAATACCACACTGCAGAGAAAAGATTCCATTGTGACACTTGTGGATCAAGGTTTATTTCTAGTTCTCAGCTCACGACACATGTAAGAATACATACTGGAGATAAGCCATTTGAATGTCAAATTTGTGGAGCAGAGTTTACTCGGAAAGATGGCCTCAGAAAACATACCATAAAACACACTGGAGCAAAACCATTTGAGTGTCAAATTTGTGAGGCAGGGTTTACTAGCAAATCAAACCTCAAAGCACACATAAGAACACACACTGGGGTAAAACCATCCAAGTGTCAAATCTGTGGGGCAGGGTTCAGAAATAACTCAAACCTCAAAGTGCACATAAGAACACACACAGGGGAGAAACCATTCAAGTGTCAAATCTGTGGGGCAGGGTTTACAAACAACACAGGCCTCAAAGTACACACAATGAAACACACTGGGGAAAAGCCATTTAAGTGTCAAATTTGTGGGGTAGGGTTTACAAACAACTCTGGCCTTACAGTGCACACAAGGACACACACTGGAGAGAAGCCATTTAAGTGTCAAACCTGTGGGACAAGGTTTAGTCGGAAATCTCATCTCGAAATTCACATGATAACCCACTATTGTGAGGTTTGCAAATCAAATTTTGCCCACACTGGAGAAACACCCCACCAGTGTGAGGTTTGTCATTCAAAGTTTTCTACAAATGCAAATTTTTGAGAATTCAAATCCATGAAAAATTATTTAGCTGTATAATGAATGGATCAGCATTTTCAAAAAGTTCAAACCTTACACCTCACACATGACATGCAGAGGAGAATGATCATTCAACTGTGAAATTTGTGGTTTTGATTATTCTTACTTTTCGTGTTAGAAAATTCACTGGAGAGATATCCTATTCTAGTCTTGTATGTGGAAAAAAAGAATACATGAAAACACACACTGGATTAAAATCCTTCTAAGTACAATTGAATTTTTTTCATGTCAGGGAAATGTGCAAGAATTTCAGTGAAATAAATAATTTTTTTCTAAGGGCTTTTATTCGCATCTGTATCAATGTCTGTTTACTTGACAAGATCATTATTTCCAGTATGATTGCCATGTGTCAGAAAATGTGAATTTTAATGTAAGTAGTAAGTACTGATTGTCCTCAAATGTTTGCTAGTTATGAATGATTGAGTGTAGGTAAGTACTGTTACCATGGAAACAACAATTAATTATTGTCAGCACTGTAATTAACTATAAGTGAAGAGTAGGAAGGGAAGAAGTCAAGTCAGTTCAGTTGTTTAAAAACTTTGAAAACTTAAGGACCCCTTCTATAAACGAAATATTCTGGCAGACCTCTGTCTTTTCTTAAAAAGTTTTTTTAAAGCATCCGTAGTACAATGGTTCTCACTGGATGCTCCCCATCTTTGATCTAGTACCAGACTATGTATATAGTATATATATTTATATATGATTGTCAAGTGTTTTTCCTTGCAGATTCTTGTTATTTTGGGATTATCTATTTTTCCTTAAAAAAATTCATATTTTCATTTGTCAATGCATCTCAATATGGTTTTGGGTCAGTCAGTTTCATTTGTTCAAAAAGGGAGGTTTAAAATGTGTCATTATTAATAGAACTTCTATTTTGATCAATAGATGATGCATCAAGGGTTTGCTTATTACAGAATTGCGAACTATCTATTATTATCAATAGCTTAAATCAGTTGTATTTTTCAATTTACTGCTCACTTTATTGCTAAAACTGTTATATATACGCAAAGGCCTCATCAAATAAAATGACCATTCAATAAAACTCCAGAACAAATTGCTGATATTGTACATCTACTTTGATTTTAATTATTCAATAATACAATTTTTCTAATGGTCAGATTTTCGGGTAAGCCATCCTTTCCTCCCTTTTCCTCCTCACATTGCTACTACTACTACTTCCTTTAGAATTCCATTGAAATCGGAAATCATTGATATGGACATAAGGATGGTTAACACATGATTTAACTTATGCTTCTTGTTTTCTAATAACCAAGATAGTGTGTTTTTTCTGTTCTGTTTTTTTTTTTTTTTAAGTTTTTTTTTTTATTTCTTAAATAAATTTTACTTTATCAGATTTTACACTATATATTGGTAATTCTTTGTTATGTAGACTACTCATCGTGCTTTGTCTTCTTCCAATTTGTTGTTCTTCTTCCAATCACTTGTTTCCGGGTCATTGAAATTATATGGATGGTTCTGTAGAAAGTGATAAAAACCTGCTGCATTCAACTTCTCAGTTCAGTGATCCAACCAATAATCGGGATAGATACTGGATCCTCTTAGGACGTACCTGTTAATAGCATCAAGAAACATTTCTGCTACTGAACAGTGATAGCATTATCAGGATTCATCTCACAAAAAGCTAAACAGATGGGGGGGGCGAAGTGAAGAAACAAAGTGCAAGGAGTGGTGGTGTCAAAAAATCTTTTTGGTGATTAAAGTTCCATCCATCCGCAGACAACCCTAAACACTCACCCACTCACAACATAGTAAACTCCAGATCTCTTAAATTTCTCTATCTCGCTGATGATGTGGGCTCACACCCTATAAAACGTCCATGAATAAATACCTATTCACCCAATCTGTGTTTTCCTCATTATCTATAAACATTTCACCATTATGTAAGATATAACCTATCTATGCAATCATCATATTTTTGTGTCTGCATGAAAACATTGACTTATAAACATTTTTGTACTTATGTGATTTACATGATTAAAAATAATGTCCTCTTTATTAAATGAGACCACTAAGAAAAATGCATAACTGCACTATGTAATAATATAATCATAATAACTTGAAAAAAACTGACTAATTTATCATAACTGCCACTGTAATTCAAAGTTTATTTACCTGTGGGTACGTGTCACTATTAATAGCTATTATGTGCCTTTGCATTAATATTTTTCATCATTTTCAGAATATTCTAATATAAAAAAGACAAAAATGTTAATGCAGTGGAAGAATCACAATTTGTAAAATAAGATTGTTCAATTTTGCCAACATATTTTTTGGTTTTATATTAAGATATTCTAAAAATATGTGGGAATATTAATGTAGTAGCACATGATAGCTTTTTTATGACAGAAACATTTGCAATGTTGGGAAAAATGTCTGAAAAGTTGTGTAATTCAATTCGATGGCTTAGAAATGCATTGTGTTATACCAAATTTGGAATGAAAAATTCCCTAAAACTCTATCTTTGAATTTCAGAGCTATTTTTAAGACTGTAATTAAAAAAGTTATCCACAATAAAAGTCTCTGTAAGATGACATGAATTTTATCAAAATTAGTTTGGTTTTACAAAAGTTATTACAAAATGAAGACAAAAACTGTCAGAACATTTATTACGTACAACATTGCTCGTAAACAAGTGCACCTCTGCAAAACTTATGAATTGTGAAAATCTAAACCAAATATACCAGGATTTATTATTTCTTGTGGAGCATTATACAATTCCCACCACCAGTAGTGTGGCAGGCATTTCCAAGTCAAATTTATAAATGGAATTAATGATAAAAACATACACAATAATATTTCATTCTTATTTAAGATAATACACAAAACAAATTACTGCAAAAGGGCAAATTTTAAAAACTTGGTTGTATCATTATGGAAAAAAAAATCAAGTTTATAGTTTGAATTGGTAATGAACATAACAGCAGATGCAACTTGTTGCTCCTATGCAAAATAATGAGCATAACACAAAACAAAACATTCAAATAGACTAAAAACAAAACTGATTAGCACAAAACGAAATTATCAAAATAATGCAATTTTTCATTCTGAGTAGAGTTTACATGATATACATTAGCCTCAGAGCAAGTCCTTTCAAGTTTTTTACTGTCTAATGTCATAAACTATTGTTTTAAACTGAAACACTTGTGTAGCATGAAACTTTGTAAACAGAAATATGAATATGTAGCAGTCCAAAAATGAAAACATTCCTACAGAAGAGATTATTTAAAATCAATATTTGGTGTGGCTGCCTCCATTTCCTATCAAAGCTTTTAGTCTTGGTGACATTGACCTTACTAGATTTGCTCAATCACTAAAATGTCTTTTGATACCATCAGTATGCATTCTTTCAATTCTGTCATGGATGGTCACAGTTTTTCTTCTTTTTGTTTCAGTACTTTCTACAAGTGTTCAATTGGATTTGAATCTGATGATATGCTTGGCCAATTGAGCCTTTTTACCTTCTGCTTCTTCAAAAACTTTGTCGTTTTCTTAGCAATGTGTTTTGGATCATTGTCGTGCTGGAACAATGTTAGAGTGAAGGCAATGTGTTTTCTTTCAACATTTTGATGTAAATTCCGTATTCATGATTCTGTCAATGAAATGCAGCTCACCTGTGCCATTAGAGCTGAATACAATCCAAGACTATGATGTTTCCACTATCATGTTCAAGTATTGAGTCAAAGCACTTTTCATTGTACCTCTTGCTATGACGCTGACACATTGTTGGGTACTATCTGACCCAAATAGGTTGATCTTGATTTCATTTAACCACAGTAAGCTGTTCAATAACTTTTAATTTTTGTCTTAATTCTCCTGTGCAAACTCTAAGTCTGTACCTCAATGTCAGTAGCAGTTTCCTACACAGTTATTGGCCAAGTAAGCCCATCTTATTCAGGGTTCATTTGATTGTTGAAATCAAAACATTTGTGGCACTCACTTTTATTTTTTTCTCTATTAGCCACATCCACACCCGATTTTCTTGGGTCTTCATCAAACAATCTCTTGATACAACAAATGGACCTTGGGATGTTGTATGAATTGTGTTCATTCATGGAAGTTCAGGGTTCAACTGAATGTCATTTTTGAGTAAAGGGGTAGTGGAAAATTTTGTGGCAACATCAAGTATAGTTTTATAAGGTTCAAAAGATGTGAGTGTGTGTATGAGGTTTGAATGTTCTTGTAAGAATCACAAAAGTGAGGTGTGTACGTGTGGAATAGTATGTCAGACAAAGTGCTTACATTAGTCGTTCACAATTATGTGCATAAGTAAATGTGTCCTTATCAACATGTATTTTGCATTGGTGAGACAGTACATTAGGGCATAGTGTTCCCTTTGGCTAGTCAACTGCCACCTGTTTTGATAAAATTCTTTCTTTTTATCTCACACGGTAGGATCTAAGTGAGCCGAACTTGATTTCCCTGATCTTGGCTCTCATTGCCTGAATATGTCAATGTTGCCATTTTTGAGTTGTTGGTTTGTTTTTGAAGGGAAAAGAGCCTGGTTTTGCACCAATTCACTTTTCTTTAGCTTGGTGGTCCCACACTTTTGATACTGTAAAAAAAATTGATGGATATATTTTAATTTCAATGAGATGAAATAGTGTCAGTTGGAGTATCCATTGTTTCAAATGGTCTGTGGGAAATGTCTTTGCTTATACTTCTGGGATATCTCATCCATTCCTGATATATGATAGGAAAAAATTTTGGCTAATACCACTTAGGTTATGTTACTTCTTAGGAATGATTTAAGGTGGGGTGGAGGCAAAAGTTTCAGTTTAAGTAACCGGGACGTCACTTTCTGATTGGTTCCTCACCAAGTCAATGAATTTGCAGTCTGTTCTTCTGAAATTTAGGTGTTTTAGAAAAATTCAGATAGTTTGGCCAACTGGTAAAGTTCTGGGCCTGAACTTCACCAGTAATCTACAAATATCCAAGCCTCATTGAAAGTTAAATTCATATCCATAATATCAATTATTTACATCGAAATGCAAAAATTACTGAATTAAAATATCTAAATTGGTACACTGTTGTCAAGTATGGTCTGTTGTTTATAGGCAAACGATTTTTAAGAATGGCTAAGATCCGCTGAATTTGTCCATTTCCACCTAACTTTATGCCGGAAAATATTATTTGTACTCATTTGAAGCTCATAATTAACAAAACATAAATATACACTTAGACCCCTGAACAAATTATGGATAAAAATTGTATGTCTTCAAAATGGCCAGACTTTCAATTATCGTAGATTTTTATCGGCTAAATTCAAAAAAAAAAAAAAATTCAGCCATATCTAGCCAAAGAATAGCTAATTTGGCAACCCGTATAAGTCACCTGACCACCGACCAACGATCTTTCATTTGGATGTGGGTTTCTCCCTTGATTGGAACCCTTAGGAACAAATTAGTACACATATTTTTTTTTTTCATTCTGAAAATTCAGCCTCGTCTCTTGATGAGATATTGCCCCCCCCCAACTAATGGAACAATGAAACTAAGTATGTTCATTGATTCAAGTAAGTGGCTTTAAAAATAACAATACACTCTTTTTTTTTTACACCACGTATTTGATCTTATCTTTTCTATGTAATATTGGCTACTAGGTATGTTTACTAATTTCTCTTGATCTTATAAGACATAACTTGGTTTTGTTCAGCTTATTTCATTTCGTCATGTCAATAATGTTTCAATCATCCAAAAGGTTCTGGTCCAGGTCCGAGAAGACTGAAGGAAATGTACTTTCTGAATGAATATGGCCTTCATTTGTTGGAAGAATGATTTCATTTTCAATTAAAAATGCATTTCTTAGGTTCAGTGATTAGTGTTTTACGTATCTTCGTCAGTAATTTTTGGTGCTTCTAATCCATTACCCTGGGGATTTCTTCTTCAGAAATAAATATTTTTCGGTGCCCAACTCTCAAAACAGCAAAGGGAGGTAATACTCATGGATAATTATCAAATCCTTTCTGAGAATGAATGAGAAAAAAGTGAGACAAAATCGCGTTTTTAAAAATTTTTTCGATCAAATCATCCGACAAATTTATCGTGTTTTTAGAAATAAAAAAATATTACTCAAGGGTGCAGAAGAAAACTGGCACCATTTTTCTCTGTTTTTTATTTATTTATTTATTTATTTTCGATTAATAGACAACGAATCAAATTGAGATGAAGGTACCAAGTTGTCATAAAAATAATTATATATTCTTCTGTTTTACGGGTTGGGATTATATTTACAGTGTAACTGTAATGGTAAATGGGATTGTTACTAATGGGAGTGAGACTTACAAGTATTTGGTTACATCCTTTGTGAAGTTCCTTTGATATTTTAATGACAATTTGTTAAATGTTTTCATCAAGTTTCATCACTATCGGTCAGTCTGTTATGACATGAAACTTCGAGACTTTTTCCGGCTACAACTTAAATGCTAAATATCGAGCAAGAAGAAAAGTAAGATGATGGGGATGGTTCATCCAAAGGACTGGACCAAGTTTCATATCATTCCAGCATGATACGTCTGAGAAAATTGATATTTAGCATTACTACTAGTCGTGGAAGTAGTTGTTAGAGAAGGAGGGGAAGGAGGAAAATGAATGTAGTTCACCCAAAGGTCTGGACCAAGATTCACATCAGTCCAACCTAGCACAGCTGAGAAAATTGATATTTAGCATAGGTGTATTCAGATATTGTCATATTCAGTCACCGTATTTTATTTCGCCTAATGGTTGGTTCTGCTGGCAATATCTTTCGGAAGGATGCTCATTTAATTTCAATGTATTTATCATGTACATGAAAACAGTAATGCCAAAATAAAAAATGTCTGAAGAAGACAAATATCAGATTCAGCCAAAGTAATTCATACTACATGGGAAAAATATTTTCTCATGATTTTCTTTATCTATATTGGCTTAATTGAATCGTAACCTAATTTGAATCTTGTACCACTTTATTTCACAAAAGGAACATTTCAGTAGTGACCCCACCGTTACGATAGTGGAAGTGTATTCTGACAGTGACCCCCATGCCACAATAGTGAAAATCTGGGTTGAACTAAAGGCCACAAAAAAGCCACATTCTTATAGGGACCCCCACTCATAAAATCAAAATAACAAAAAAGTTCATCTTTTATTTACTTTCTGTCTTCATTTTTCTATGTTTAGCTTTTTTTCTGTGAATTTTTTTTTTTCTAATTCCTTTCCATGCTCTGAGAGTAATAATGGAGGACCTGGAATTTTGAGAGCCAGAAATTTTATTTGTTTTACACTTTTTGCTATTAAGAGTGTATAGAAAAAAATGGTCACATGATTTGAGTAGTGGTCATTTCTGCAAAATATCTGCCATCTTGAATTTTCATGGAAATTTTCTTCTATCTGTCAATACGATATCTCCAAAAGAAATCAGTTAAATTCTGTACAAGGATGGACAAGAGGGTAAAAAAAAGTGTGTTGTAAAAGCATACACAATCTACAAAAAGGTGATTAAATTTTTTCGGTGGATCCAACCACAATTATTTTAGCTGTTTTTATATATGTCCATCACCGAAATTTCATATCTGTCAACTTGATATCTCTAAAAGTTTTCAATGAATTTTGATGGATTTATGTGGAAGCATGGACAACAGTCATAATGGTCAGTATCATAAGCTTGATAAGTATTTCTATAATGTAAAACTGGAGATTTCATGGAATTACTGAATGTCGAGGGATTTCACAAAATTCTCATTGGAATCTGTTGTGATTCATAGAATTTGCTAAACATTTTTAAAAGCAAAATATGTTTGGGAAGTTTTTTCATTAGGTTGGTGCAAGAATAATTGTTTTTTCACCTTAAATTTTGATGCTTATTTTGGAGTATAAAATTAACTTTGTTCATGGAATATACTATCTCTGAATTTTGCTTTCTTTTTTCAAGCTGAACATTCATGAATTTTACTATTCTGGTTCATTTGAGGCTGACAAATTGAATATGGAAGTTCTAGCAATTTTATTTTAGGAGTTCAAAATGGGATGACAAGCAGTGAAAACTACTCATGATATCAACCAATCTTTGGGCCAGGTTACCGTCAATGAACATACAGCTCAACATGGGCTTGAAAAATATGAATGACCCTGCAGAAATCAAAGAAACTAGGCTACATACCCCACTTCACCTAGCTCACTCATCAAGCCATTTTATGACTGATTACCAGTTCTTCAAGCATTTCCATCACTTCCTGAAAGGGAAGGTTATCAACCAAGCAGCAACTCAAAATGTTCCAGGACCCCAGAATTCTATGCTTCCAGAAAAAATGGACTTGTTCATAGTTGGCAAAAATTGGTAGATACTGTAGTTTCTTATTTTGATTACTGACTTTCATTCCAAACTGATATATGCTGCTTAATAGTTGATGGTATCTAACCAAGTATGTATGGTATATAACAATGCAATTACAGAGCTGAAAATTCAGAAATTTACTCTTTATGCCTCAGAAAAAAGAGAAAATTGTTTTATGGAATTTCTGCGACTTTCCAAGGAAGTGGGGGGGGTCAAATTTGCAATGTAAGTTTGGTCTCTTAGCTTGTGTCTGGCAACGTGGACACTTGGTTCTTTTCTTGTTTTTTTTCTTCTAATTCAGATGTTTTCAGAAATCACTGCCCCGCAAGAAGTGAGGGAAGTTACTTATTCATTGATCACCCCTTTTTCATTTTTGATTGATCACCCCGCCAGGACATGCTTCCAAGGCCATTAGTCACATGGTTGTTATTGAGTGACTAACCAGGTCTGGTTTTTTTTTTAGTTCTTTTATGATAATCTTGTTCCTACTTTGATGCTAGGCTACAAATAATGGCCACCTTATTTGAATCCTTCTTTAAAACAAGTATATTTTGAAATCTGTTCTATTTATTTCTAGGTTGAACTAGTTGCAAAAGTTGAAAGCTTGAGATATTGCTCCTACTCCAAGAACAAAGAATGTTACCGTTACAAATTTACGTGTGCTGTCAGTAAACAGATGGAACTTTTTGAGGAAATTGTGTCACAGTCATTTAACAGTACTGGCTTTATTTTTGGATTTGATTGTAAAGAATGAGTAAGTGTTCTACATGGGATAATTGTGGAGCACAGTTTTCTAACTCTTTAAAGCTTGAAGAATACATGAGAGGACACCAAGAAGAGAAGCCATATAAATGTAATATCTGTGAAAAGAAGTATTTTTCCAAGAAGCAACTCAACCAGCATCAGAAATACCACGCTGCAGAAAAAACACTCCGCTGTGAAATCTGTGGATCAAGGTTTATTTCCGATTCTCAGCTCACGACACATGTGAGAACACACACTGGAGAAAAGCCATTTGAATGTCAGGTTTGTGGAGGAGGGTTTACTCGTAAAGATTGCCTTAAAAGGCACATGATAACACACACTGGGGAAAAGCCATTCAAGTGTCAAATCTGTGGAGTAGGGCTTACTCAGAAATCAAGCCTTAAAGTTCACATGACAATACACACTGGAGAGAAGCCATTCAAGTGTCAGATCTGTGGGGCAGGGTTTACTTGCAAATCAAACCTCAAAGTGCACACAGGTACACATGCAAGAGAGAAACCATTTCAGTGTCAAATATGTGGAGCGGGGTTTACCCAGAAATCACGCCTTGAAGTACACATGAGAACACACACTGGGGAGAAGCTATTTCAGTGTAAAATCTGTGGGGCTGAGTTTACTGGCAACCCAAACCTTACAGTACACATAAGAACACACACTGGGGAGAGGACATTTCAGTGTCAAATCTGTGGGGCTGAATTTACTGGCAACTCCAACCTCAAAGTGCACACAAGAACACACACTGGCAAGAAACCATTTAAGTGTCAAATCTGTAAGGCTGGATTTACCAGCAACTTAGGCCTCACTGTGCATACAAGAATTCACACTGGCGAGAGGCCATTTCAGTGTCAAATCTGTGGGGCAGGGTTTACCAATAAATCAGACCTCAATAGGCACACAAGGACACACACTGGGGATAAACCATTCAAGTGTGAAGTATGTGAAGCTAGGTTCACAAGCAACTCAAGCCTCACAGTGCATACAAGAACACACACTGGGGAGAAGCCATTTAAGTGTCAAATCTGTAAAGCAAGGTTTATACAGAAATCTCACCTCCAAAGTCACATGAAATCACACTGAAAAGAAAAATTATTGTGTGGTTTGCAAATCCTAATTAGCACATAAAAAGCCACACTTGAAAAATACCCCACAAGTGTAGTTTGTCATTCAAAATTTTCCTCAAATGTCTATCTTTGAGATCACTCGAGAATTCATGTTCATGAAAAAAAACATTCTGCTGTAAAATATGTTGATCAGCAATTTCTATAAGGTCAAACCTCGAGAATACACTAGAGAAAGATTGCTGTACTGCCAGATTTGTAGTTCTAGTTATTCACACTTTTCATATTAAAAAAGACATGGGAGAGATACCCAATTCTAGTATAGTGTGTGAAAAATCTTTCTCTACTGATATTGATACAAAGAAGACATGAAAACACTCTCTGAATAAAAAATCCTTCTGATGAGTACAATTTGATCCTTATGGCATTCCTTTAATAAACCACACATGAATTTCAGTGAAGTAAAAAAAAAATTTCACGTTATTCTAACTAAACCTTTGTTCTCATCTGCAGGAATGTCTTGTGGTTTGATAATACATTCAGCCAGTAAATTAAAAAGCAACATGAAGCTTGAATTGTATTTTTGAAGGTTACCTGCTATTTATTTTCTACAAGCAAGCTAGTCTTGCTGACCATTAATTTGGTACTAAGTTAAACTACTTGCAGTCTTGTTTGTGCGTTTCAATGACATGTATATCAATCGTATTGCTGAGACAGTACATTGGAGCACATTTGCTAGGCGTCTCTCACCGGGTCAGTGTTAAAAGTGAAGGAGTTAAAGGACGTGCGTAGCTGATGATTTCTGGCTAAAGAAATTGACCATAGCTACTGAATTGACTCCCCATGGTCTCTGCTGTTTGGGACGCAAGGTTAGTGGTCCAGTTTTCAGTATGCTATGGTTAATAGTTATTTTTCCATCATTAAACATGAAAAGAATATACATAGAGTGCAAATGAAAAAAAATATATAAAAATTCACAAACTAATTGGAGGTAGAGGGTTGTCATCGAAGCCAAAAGTTCGTAATACCTGATAGTTACCTTTCATCCCATAAATAAGAAGTGAATTCTGTAGCTTGCTTCATTTTACGAACATTTTTTCAGTAAATTCAAAGGCAGTTTGGTTGTCCTTTGTTCTATTTTCAATCTTACCCTACATCGTATGGTAAATAATAAGAGTTACTGACCCATTCTAGTTTTATGGCCCAGCTTTTTGCAGTATTTCGTTCCAAGTCAAACTATAGTTCTGTTCTTTTTACTCAACAAATCATAACATTTAACTTCCCATTTTCAATCTCAAACATTATTCGCCTTGACAGTCAAGAATTAAACAACTGTAGCATCAAAATTCCAAGTCATGTAAAAAGGAATGTCATCGAGGAATAAATATGATCAGAATAAATTCAATCTATGACATCACTGGCATTTTACACTGGAAAACATCTAAAACAGGGTGGAAATGTGTGTAATAACATTTAGATTCTGGGGAATCTAGGTGTTATTTCCACTGAAAACCATCTAAAATAGAGTAAAAAAATATCCATATTTTAGAGAATCTTGATGTTGATAAACCTGTCAAAATAAGGCCTCAGAAAGGTCAAAAAAGCTTTCTATCTAAAAATTTACAAAAACGTTTTTTGGAGGGGTCTAGTGGAGTACTGAAGCCAATTTTCAAGTTTGCAGACAAAACAGTATGGACAGAAGTGCTAGAACATGCGAATGTATGCTTATATAAAAAGGGATAGAACCTTTTGGGGCTAAGGTTTTATCAATTATGTATTTTAATTGTTTTCTTCCTGAATTTTGATTTTAATTTGATCATCAATTGAAATCCAAAGTTATATTATGGTTGTATTTTAGTTGTTTTTGAATTTTATAAAACAATAATTTGATTACAAAAATGTGAAACTAATTGATAAATTCTAATACAAAATCAATAATCAACAAGTTAATGAGTCACAAGAATAAATAAGTTAAAATGATTTGGAGAAATTAAATTACTAAATTTCTTGTTTTGTTTTCACAGTGTAGAATGCAAGTGGTTTAAACTTTCCAGTTTAAAAGGGGAATATTCACCCACATTGTTTCTAGTGAGGACAATAGATAATATTCATAACAACTTTTGTTTTATTTTTATCAATCGAAAAAGTATCAAAATTGAATGAAAATTCATGAAAAAATAATTAAAATACAACCATAATGAGGTTCCAAATTGGCCACGTAACTAGGATAATAGCAAGTTCGTTGTGGACCACATATTTGCTGCATTTATCAAACTTTATCGGGGTAAATAACAAGAAAGTTCGATCTGGTCCGGGTGTTTATTGGAGCTGAAATTTGTTACATGGAAGTTAGGTTTGTTATAGCGTGAGTCTACTAATCTTCAGTTAATACTCTTTAACTTTATGATAACTTAGGTAGTAACCATTTGAAGCCCTTTTATCCAATAACATGACTATACACCAAGACTTCGGAACAAATTAGTAATGAAAATAGAGTATAAACATCGATAAAACTTACTAATTATATGTTCAAAAGGAACAGACTCTACTCTACCGTAGATACTTATCGGCTACAATAGAAAAAAAATCAGTCATATCTAGCCAAAGAATGGCTAATTTGGCAACGGTCTTCAATCACGTGACTACCGGTGAAAGCAATCTTCCCCTTTTGATGGAGTTGCTGTCTTGGAATTTTCTCGCTTATACTAGTGAAATATAGCAAGTTAAACGAGAATAAAGAATATATTATTAAACTTTTTTCTCCCTTAATCGGAAACCCTCTGAAATGAGTGAAAATAGTTGTTATTTCTTTAATCTGAAAATTCAGACCTCTGACCACTAGCGCAGAAAACAGTAACTGAGTGAATGGAACGTGTTGAATATTTCATCCAAGTAAGTGGCTATTTATTTATTTATTTTTTCAAGTATTTTTTCCGCGACCTTGAATTTTGTACGTAACTCTGCCAAAAAGAGACGTTTATTTATTTCTCTTAAACTTAGCAAACTTTGTTTTGTTGATCCTCTTTTTTTTTGTCATGTCTGTTTTTCAATCATTCAAAAGGTTCAGATTCGGTTTAAAGTGTATTTCTGTAGGAAAAACTCAAGAGTTGTTAAATTGATTAAGGATGGGGGAAAAATTAACAATAGTTCTTGAATATAACGAAAGCAAAGACCCGATGATATACAATACATCTAAGTGTGAATAACTGATGATGTTAGATTTTCGAAACAATAAATTTATGCGTTCAGTGTTGTTCCCGTCTCTAATGTTTCATTTGATCCCGTCCTTAATACTTAATCAATTACAATAATTTTTGCAAAATGAGTATTTGTAAATGAATATTACAAATAAATTGTGTAATCCCGTCTGTATTTCATTTGCTCCTTGTAAATTCAGGCGTAAGACGTAGACGTTTTAGTTTAATTCCAGCCTTCCGAAGATGGCTGACACAGCCGGTGACCATCTACGAAAGATTGCCGAAAATGTATTTTGAATGTATAAGACCTTTTCTTGGGAATCGAAATGGGCACTATCCTAGCGTTGAAGTCCCTTCCGAAAAATGACGGTGATAGACGAAAGATTTCCCGTCAATTCGTCAAATTCGCTTTTCTTTTCTTTTTCAAACGCTATCATAATTTTATTTCAACTTTTTTCTTCCTGAAATGATAATTTATACACGAAAATACTATTTTATCGAAAAATTCAAAACAAACACGAGTGAAATGCTTCCAAATAGGGTGAAAAAACGAATTTATCAAAAAACAAATAAAAAATAAAAAAAACAAGCAAACCTTTATTGGCATCTCTCGTAATAACCCATCATGTCGCTGTGTTGGCAATTTTTGCATTAGCCGTTTTAAATGATTGAAAGTGGCCAGATTTTCGGCAATCTTTTGGTTAAAGGATCTATGCCATTCTCAGCATGGCTGAAAGTATGATTAAAAGTTGATCATAACACAATAACAAAAAAAAAGCCATTTGTGTTTTCTGTTTGTTGAAATTATTCCAAACAATCCAACTTTTCCAAAAGAAGATCTCTTGCAGTAAGAAGTACAGCAGATAAGCTCTCAAATCATGACCAACTGTATACTTTCTTGAGAAAGCATAAAATTCCCAACATAGTACGTACCATACCATCAATTTTTTGATGTGGAGGGAAGTCATATTTGAACCATGAAAGGTGAAATTCAAGTAGGCCACCAGTTGACTGCATCTAATGTTCAAATGCATTTAATTTGGGAGTCAAATGTTGTAAAAAGACATTTAAGGTGACATTTCCAACTAAGTTGGGAATGCCCGTTAATTTGACCCAAGGTCAAAGTAAAAGAATATGTTAATAGGTCATGTTTACCTCTCTAGTGAACAGACTGGTAGGATTTTGATGTGTTATGAAGCTCACTTGACACTACGTGAAACCCTTTGCAAATATTGCAATGGGTAAATGATTTACCAGTAATGGGTATTTTAAAGATTTGGTAGTCATTTTGGACACGTAAAATTTCAATTGAATGATTAGAAAAATTTACCTGTGCATTCTAACTCTGATCCTTTGGTAATTTTGTCATTTTCAAATTCAGAAATAACATTAATAGAGAAGGAATGGAATATAGCTGGGAATTATATCTATCCAATAGCCATTTTTGAAAAATAAATTAGTCACTTTTAGCCATTGAAAATTGAAAATTCTAGAATGGTGATGACACCTGATGCATTATTCCAAGAATAGCTTTTTTATTTAATGCTGTGCACCCAGAAAACTAAAGTTATCCCTTGTTATTTATGAGGGTTAGGGGCACCAGGAGGCCACAAATATGAAAATCTAATGATTTTTGCTGACCTCTGAACCCATGAATCTTATATCATAACAATATAAAAACACTTACCCATTCTGAAATTATATAAATAAATGAATATAGTAAAATATATAGTAAAATTTAAAAACCTGGTAGATTCATCAATTATGGCTGATTTGATATATTTCAAGTCAAAAATGAAGAAAGAGCCTTAATCTGCTCAAAGATCTTCTGTGAATACACAAAAGTATTACATCATCATAATTTTTCTTTTTCTCATAACTTGATGCTATTTTTTAACATTTATAACCAAAATTGAACTTTCTGAGAAGATATTAATTATCTCAGTACAAGAAGAAAGATCATTAAAAAAATGTGTGGTAAATGCTGGTTAAAGATATACAATTAATTAATGAAAATTATAAATTTCATAAAACTGCTGTGTAGTGTTTATTGACAATTTTTTTTGTACTACTCTCATTCATCTTGATATCCTCAGTATTTTTTTCATAAACTTCATTTGGTCTGAGAAAAGTTGTGATAAAAAAACAAACAAAAAATCAAGATGAAGATAAATAGAATGAAAAAGAGATTTAATGATTTATAACATTTCATCTATTAAAATGTTTGTTTATAGCACAGTGAATTGGAAAAAAATTTACTGTCTAAAATATTGTTTGGCTGACCAGTTGGCAATTGTAAACATTGAACAAGTTCAAGTTTTCAACTGGGTTTATATTGTCTACATAAATAAATTAACATTGATTTTATTATGATGCATTCAAGATTAACTAAACTTTTTTAATTTTGTTTATAGTACACAATATTCTTATGATGTGGTTTTCCACAGTATATTGCAAAATTCCTTTTGCTCTTGAATATTTGAAAGATTCCTGTTGTGTATGGTACATATTGAAAACATGAGTCTAGATTTCTACTTTCTCTAAAGATTTTCCATAGAATAGACATTAAGACTTATTGGTGGTCATAACATTATGGATGCTCCACCATGCTTGACTTTTGGTAGTTTTCTTTTCCTTTTGTGTGAAAGTCTGGAGCAAATACATGGCTAAAAAAATATGAAAAGGAATGACTGATCTTTGCCAGAGAATACCTGGACAAACAACAGTCCTTCTGGAGAGATAATCTGTTGGCAGATGCTTCCAAAATAGAGCCTTTTGGCAACACACACCAGCAATTTGCTTATTGATGACAGACTGAATCTTGAAAGAAAAAGAACACCTCATCCAAAGTTAAGTATTGTTGAGGATCAAAAATGTTATGGACAGCTTTGGTGTCCCTGGTACTGGAGTCGTTGATAGAATCAAAAGAATTGTAAAATCAATGGGTTATCAAGGGATTTTAGAAAAAAATCATGGTTGCTCTAGCCTCATAATCTAAAGCACACACACAAAAAAAGAAAAAATGAACTGTTTTAAATTAGCCAGCAATGAGAACAGGTGAAAAAAAAATTCTATGATGCTTATAATTCTAACCAGTACTGTATATGTATATGTGATAATTATAAAAACATTCTAGGAGGAACTGCATTTTGTTTGGCACTAGTGTTACCCAGTTGCAAATCAAACAATCCCAGATTATGTAATTAGATGAAGAAATGAGGGTTGTGGGGCTTGAGCCTGCATGCTCCAGAAAGCGGTTGGTCTTTGTGTGGCTTTGTTTTTACGAACTGAACTAATGACACTCTAGTAAGTCAGAAGTTTAACAAAGTGCACTTGTATCACTCACTTCCTTTTTTTACAATCATAGGCATGCATATATATATATATATATATATGTTCTCTCTGCCAACAGTTTGTGCATCAGTAGATGGACAATTTTTATCCTACAGGATGTGATAATTATGAAGACATTTCAGTAGGAACTGTATTTTCAGCACCAGTGTTACCCAGTGGCAAATGCAATGGGACCAGATCATGCGAATAAAGAGCCCTGTACAATGCTGATTTCTTCATTTATTTATGCAATCTGGGCCATTGGATTTGCTAGTGGTTACTAGTGCCAAACAAAGTATAGTTCCTTCACATTCTGTCGGTTATGAATTGTTCGTCTTCTGATGTGTGTAAATATGATGTTGATATCAGTGACAAACTTATTTAGATTATTGTTTTTTTTAAAAACAAGTTTGTCGTATTTTCAAATATGTTTTGTTTATTTCCAGGTTGAAGCCAGAGATTTTGCTCCTAATCTCAAGACCAAAGGGTGTCATTACTGCATAGAACACTTTGGGGAAAGCATGTGACAATTGAAATCGTTTAAAAGTACTGGCTTTATTTTTAGATTTGATTGAAAAAAATGAGTAAGGAAAAGTGTTCTACTTGTGATTATTGTGAGGCACAGTTTTCCAATCCTGCAAAGCTAGAAGCACATATGAGAAGACACACGGGTGAAAAGCAGTATGAATGTAATATCTGTAGAAAAAAGTATTCTTTTCAAAAACAACTTAATGAGCATCAGAAATACCACACGGGAGAGAAAAGATTCCGCTGTGACACCTGCGGATCAAAATTTACGTCTAAGTCTAAACTCATGATACATGTAAGAAGGATACACACCGGAGATAAGCCATTTGAGTGTCCGATTTGTGGAGCAAGGTTTACCCAGAAAGATGGTCTCATGAAGCATACAAAAAAACACACTGAGGTGAAACCATTTGTATGTCAAATCTGTGAAGCAGGGTTTACTAGCAACTCAAACCTTGAAGTGCACATAAGAACACACACTGGAGAGAAACCATTTGAGTGTCAAATCTGTGGGGCTGGGTTTACTAACAACTCAAATCTCAAAGCACACATAAGGACACACACTGGGGAGAAACCATTCAAGTGTCAAATTTGTGGAGCAGGATTTACCAGCAAATCAGACCTCGTGGTGCACACAAGAACACACACTGGGGAGAAGCCATTTCAGTGTCAAATCTGTGGGGTAGAGTTTTCCCGGAAAGATAGCCTCAAAAGGCACGTAACAACTCACACTGGAGAGAAGCCATTCAAGTGTCAAATTTGTGGTGTAGAGTTTGCTGACAACTCAAACCTCAAAGCACACATAAGAACACACACTGGAGAGAAGCCATTCAAGTGTCAAATCTGTGGGACAGAGTTTACAAACAACACAAGCCTCAAAGTACACACAATAAAACACACTGGGGAGAAACCTTTTGAGTGTAAATTCTGTGGGGCAGAGTTTACTAACAATTCAGGCCTCACAGTGCATACAAGAACGCACACTGGGGAAAAGCCATTCAAGTGTCAAATCTGTGGGACAAGGTTTAGCCGAAAATCTCACATCCAAATTCACATGATAACACACTATTGTGAGGTTTGCAAATCAAACTTTTCCCGTACTGGAGAAACACCCCAACAGTGTAAAGTTTGTCATTTTAAATTTTCTACAAACACAAATCTTTAAGATGATGTTTCCATAGCCTCTTGCAGGAAAAGTAGATAAGATACATTTGATCAGATTGCATTCCTGAATTCTACTGAAAAAGTCAACCCTAGTCACAATTTATCAAAGGAGTTATAAGTGTTGGGTATTGGATGGAAAGAAGCATTAGAGATACAGACCCAATATTCTGGAAATGTCCGTATATTTAGTATAGGAGAACCTGTAATTTTTTTGCCAGCAGAATCTGAGAGGGTGACTTGTGGAAAGTTCCTTGAATCAGAAACAATGTGTTACAAATATTTTTTTTGTAAATTCTCATCTCTTTTTCCTGAGAAAATTTAAATTTCTTTTTTTATAACCAAGAACTTGTTGATTTTTTGTTTTTTTTACCAAAGAAATCTTATATATAAAATCCTTTTTATTGATTTCTCAAATGAATTCTCCTTAATCTGCCTCAAGACAATATTTGGTAATTCTTTGTTTTCTGTATATCACTCATAATGCTTTGTTTTCTTTCATTTTGCTGAACCACTCATCATTTACCTTTCTGTGTGTTAACTCCTGTTTTGAGATAATTAAATTATATCAATGATTTGAATAGCGGAAGCAAAGGTCAAAGGATTGATCTTATATCTGGTGCCTACTGATAAAAATAAGTAGGATGTGCAAATACAGAAAAGTATCTTTTGGACACCTCGATGACAGGTGTTGACGAAAAACATCCTGACAAGTCTGTTGAGAAAAAGTGTAGGTGGATGTGGGTGGAGACATCAAAAAGCATAGATGAATCCACCAAATGTGTGGGCGTGGATCCCCTATAAGAAGGTAATGCTTGCCATCTTGGAGAGACCAGAGTCCTGGGGAGTGCAAGATACTAAGACAGCTCCTATGTGCCCATCCATTGTCCTGAACACTATTGTATCCATTTTACATGACACCACTTGGAACTGAACCAATAAAAATAATGTCTGTATTTTGATAAATCTGCATCCTATCTTAATTCTTGAATGTTTTGAAGTCCCATGCCTATGTAATATAAGTCGATTTGGTGCTTTGGTGACTTGATATATCCATATGACATATTTTGAAAGAACTGGATCACCACCAATGCAAGAGAAAATAAACCAAACCACAACTATAACGGCAGAAAAAAAAACATAGGAATTAACCAGATGATTGAGGCCTAGCAGCATACACTTATCAAGACAAGGTAGGTGACTTTTGATTTTGTACTTCACGTTTATTCTGCTCGTTTGTATGCATACATATTGTATAAGAAGTTATATGATTATGGAACAGCAAGCTTTTACACAGTTTGTTCAGGGTTTGACCGTCAAAATTGAACATATTGTTAGTTCAGTGGCAAAGACTCTTAGGTGTGGAGCTGAACTTTCCTAGAAAAAAATATACGCCCACTTGTGCGTAGAGGAGATGGTGGTTACAGAGCCTGGGTAGATATTTCATGGCGGCTTGTGTGGCTTATAAAGACAGGTGTCAGGCAGCCCTACTAACAACATGGTCGGTATGCGCTTAGATTGTTGTTCGATACCTCACAGCTTATTTGGGACGCCTTTAAAGTTGCGTTAAGAGGTTTTTTTGAGATTGACTCAATCCCCAGGGATATTTTGTTGATTTAGCATTTGTTAAATAGGGGAATACAGAGAGAATTCAGAACTACATGCAGAGATTGATGCAGTTGGTGGAAAGGGCATATGTGTGAGCTGACAGGGCAATCTCAGTGTTTGGGAGACAGGTTATGAATTTTCTTATGGAAGGCTTAAAAGATTGAAACATAGAAATGGCGTTACTGAAGGCCAGAACTCGATAAATTCCTTTCAACCACATGCAGGCAGCTCCATGTTCTGTGAGCACATACAACCTTAGCTAAGTTACAGGTCTAGTCTACGTAACAACCTCAAGAGAACCATCTGAGATGTCCTTGTTTTGGTGTAATTCGGAAAAGATAGAGAGGAACTGTCAGGTTACAATTAGTGCTAATGCCCATCTTTCGATAGCGATAAGAGCAGACCAGGGAACATGGGCATTAATGACAGTTGTAGAAGTAGATTTTGTAGTACTTTGTGGTGACAACACCCAAAGTAGAGTTGTTACACAAGCACCCCTGGCTAGATAAAGGATGCACGGCTCAAAGTGATTTCATGGTGCTGGTTACGCAAGTTAATGGGAATTCCAGATTCAAGGGGGTTCACCAATTGCATCTTGCACCTTTGAATATTTCAAGGCCTGCAGTGTGCTCCTCATAAGACAGAGATTCTGTAATTCTTCAATGGATACAATACTGACCAGGTTGCAGGATATCAAAGAAATTACTGTCCATAAGTTGATGAATGCCCTGGAGTGTATAAAGGTAGAGAGATCTAGTGATGAGCCTGAATGAATGCCAATTACTCTAATTATAAATGATGGTATCAGTATAGCTGTCATAGCAATCCTTTTCTGAATAGTGGCAAAATGGTGATGGGCTGGTAGAAGAGCAAATGAACGTCCAACTGAAGAACAGATTAACTTCTCAGACTGGAATGGTGCAGCAGGCACTCATGAACCAAAGAAGGAGTTGTCCTTTGCTACTATGTATCAAGATTTATGAATGGGCGTCAGCTCTGCAGCCTCATGGGAGGAAACACTGAGAGAACATGAGAAAGTGAATGTTACTGGTCTATTCTGATATAAGATATTTTTAGAGGGTTAGATAGATTGTGTACTTGTACATCTAGTCCACCCTTCCCTAACAAGCTGTGTATCCAATCATGAACAGAGGCTTTTAGGTCCTATGAGAAAGTGTTCGGGGACATTGTAGCAGTCTGTATCTAAACATAGTATGTTTGCAAACATAAATGATAGCGTTGGACTTTTAATCTGAGCAGATACGCGTGTGGTACTGGTCAGATGTCATTTACCTGGTGTCAATTTGAGAAGTGAGGTGTGGTTACTGCCTGTGATCAGGCATCAGGAGGTCTACCTTAAATTACACCTGGTGAAGAAAATTTGACTTTCAAAACAAAAACAAAAAAATTGAATGAACTTTGGAATGAACTCTGTGAAAATGAATAAAAAAAGAAGAATGAATAAATTTTTTTTTTTTTCTAAATTTATGAAAAAGAATGGATTTTTTTCCAGTAAAAGGATAGATTTATTGAAAAGAAATATTCATATATGTATAAATGGAAGGAGTTTTGGTGCAGGCTGCTATGCCAAGACCAAACAGACATGAACTTTCCTTCATGGTCCCTTTATTTAAGACAAAGTTAAAAAAAAAAAGACTTTCTTTGGCTATATATTAAAAGCGTGCACACAAAATTTCATGTAAAAAAAATATTTCTTGATGTCTTTCTGGAACAATTTTTGAATGATCATAATGAAGGCTAAAGAGGAAAAAAATCAACTAAAAATCCAAACTCGAAGGAGGTAAAATACCATAGACATCCAGAAAACACTCTTTTCTTCGTCTAGCAGAGGAGAGAAATAAGAGCAAATTATAACACAAGTGGCTTTCTTTAATAGGTCTGTATATTTTTTTAAAACAGATGAGTTATTTACCTTTTTGGTGCTCTTTCTCTTTTGAAAACGGACAACAGCATACGTAGAAGGTACTACGCACTCAAGAAAACAAGCCGACAACATATTTGTCGATCAAAAGCATAAACTTCATGAAATATTGACGTTATCAATTTGAAAAACATGACAACTGAGAAGAAACATTGGAGAAAAACTTGAATATAAAAGTTGATTATATAAACTATATAAATAATATGTTCATGTTTGAAAGCTTGCCTCATGCAAAGAAACATAAGCCTTTGTACTACAGATTCATGCATAAACATTGGTGTAAACAAAATATTAAAATGATTTTATCTGCAATTCTATTCAGTTTATTCACATGAAGTTTATTGCATATTTTTTGCCAATCCTTGTTTTCTCTGATGACACAAAAATCATCACAACATCTACTTATAAAAAGTTTTGTGCATTCACCTATGAACACACCATTCTGCTCTTATAAAAAGTGATCATAGGTATCTCATGCGTTTTTGGTTTTCTCTCGGTCCTTTCTCCTACATTTTCAACTGAATATTTTTCATTTTTTTTTTTTTAATCGCTTTTCATTTACTGTACTATATGTGAAATCTTCATTTATTTTTCTTTCATCTTACATATGCTTTGGTGCATCTAGCATGGATACATTGGGAATTATGAGGAAAATGAAAATTTGGATTAAGTCAAAAATTTTCCTGGCATATAGCAAGATAAAATCTAACAGCAGGCATTCATAGTCTTTGAATACATTAATAACCTATGGTGAGAGAGGAGTTTAAAAATTTATGTCATTTTTCCAATAGGTAATTGAATGGAAGAAAAATTGATTTAAAATTCTTCAGATTTGATACCAGTAAAAAATATCTGTGGCTGTGAAACATCAAAACATAGCAGCAACAACCTTACAGGGCAACTAGAAAAAAGGTGGGGTTGTTCATTCGCTGTCCCACAGCAGCAAAATATGACACAAGGTCAAGCTTAACGGGGGAAGAATAGGATCCATCCGTCCAAAAATGGCTCCAGCCGACGAGACTTCGATTGCCAAGCGACTGTAGAAGCTATAGCACCCTCTGTCACGTAGGCGTCCACCAGGAGAACTGCTCCTTCAAGTGCAATGGAGCAGTGCTGGGCCGAGTAATAATAGGAGAGCCCAAGGACGAGTCCAAAGGCTCCCAATGCACTTAGCATTGGCAGCCTCAGTTAAACCTCATTGGCTGACACACTGCGTCGGCGCACTCGGTCTTTGACACTACCCACACAGACAAGTGTCAGTACACTTTGATCTCGAAGAAAAGGCCAGAAATGTTAAAAAAAGTAGGAAAGACAGTGAGCTATATTTTATTGTCATCAGTCATGGTGACTTGATTCTACGGACATGAGAAAAGGACAGGGGAGCATCACAATCAACTTGCTGTCTCAAGGCCTTAAAGGGCCAGCCGAGAGGAGAGGGCTACGAACCGATGTCCTATCCTGTGGAGATGAAAACTGACTCCGTATAGGTAGTTTTTAATTTACGCCGAGAATAAGCTATGCTTTTATTGGCTAGCCGGAGTCTATTTATATGATATATTCTTTCGGTACGTATCCATATTCCAACTTTCTCACGCAAGAAAATCCTTGGAGATTTTGACCATAAAAATCCGAATCAAGATAACAACACTCGACCTCTTTATCAGGAGCAACGCCCAACCCTGATAACTTTGCGTAGGAAACCAGTTTCCATACTCAGTCTAGTGACAACTAAAAATTTAAAAAAAAAAAACTTGTCTTTTAATCAATTAATTTTGCACCCCTTCCGAGTAATCTTTCTAATATGTTACAATGTAACATTATAATATATTTCTTTAATTATTCACACAAAATTATGCTTATTTATTTACAAGATGTTATGAACTATAGAATTATTATATAGAAGATTGATTTATTCATTTTGCAATATCATAATTATTTAGAAAAGATGACTTTATTCAAGGTGATCAAAAAAGAGTGATTTAACATTTGTGTTAAGGTATTTAGAGCTGGTTCTTGAGGTTAGCAACAACCTTCGAATTCGAAGCTGCAATCATACAAAAATATTATACTAGGTTCACACATCATCTCTGATAAGCGGTCTGCATAATGACATTCCCTAAATACTCCGTAAATATTACAGGCATTCGACTGTGATGAATAGTCAAAATTTTGTGAACCCAAATAACAGAAAGATCCACGCACAAAATATTGAATACGTGTGGTTTTGCCTGAGAGAAAAATGAATCAAATGTTTGGTATGCAGGATACGTTGCTTCATACCTTATGTAATCAAGAGATCTGATGGAGTCATTGTATTTTCTAAATAATTATGATATTGTAAATGAATAATTATATCATAATTTTATTTGTAATCTTGTATAAATGATTAAAGAAATATATTTTGATATTGCATTTCAAATATTTCTAAAATCATGTAAGTAAATGATTAAAGAAATACATTATAATCTACAATTCATACTGCTTTGGTATGCATATCTAAAAAAAAGAATATTTTATTAAAAAGAATTAAGTATGAAAGCTCCTCAGGACGAAGCATAAACGGTGACACAGTGGCATTTTCATTAAATCAATAGATTTTAATAAAATAAAGCTATAAATTGCAACTACAGATTTTTGCCAAAAATGCCATAACAAAACTATTTTGTTCTTTGTATACAGAGGAAGCGTTAGTGAGAGATAGTAATAGGTTTTAGAGAGGGATTGATTGGAGAAGTAGCACTCAGGACATTAGAGAATGTCATGTAATGTTTTGACCCCTTCTTTTTTTAAACATGCATCATATTACTGATTACACCAAGCTATGTTTTGGAATTTTAATTGACTTTGGAAACTCTCCTGATCTGCCTGAAAATGTAAACACTTCTTCATCAGCATATTACCCACCCATCCACAACATTCCCCTGAAATTCATTGAGAACTGATGGAGATATTGTATTTTATATATAAAGCTATGAAGCAGGGGAAGCAACTATGGAAAATTACTGGATCTGTCCCCAAATGTAAACAAAATTTCACTGAGATGCATTGAGAATCTTTAGAGATATTATGCTGTATATATATATATATATATATATATATATATATATACCTACAATGCTGGGTGGGTGATAATGGAAAATCCCAGGATCCATCCCAAAATGTAAACTTTTCTTCCTTAGCCAATGGCCGGCCCATCCTTCCACAGTATTTCACTTAAATTCATTGAGAAATTTTGGAGATATTGTGTATGTATAGCTTCAATACATACAATATGGAATGTAAATGAATCTCATTTTTCAAACATTCATACACAAACTCCATTTTTTTTCAATTTCAATATCTGAATCAGGGAATATTGCATGCATCCGTTATAATGATATTAAGAACCTCTGTATTTTAATCATTATTCTTAAAACAAGTATGCCATATTTTCAAATCAGTTTTGTTTATTTCCAGGTTGAACTCATAGCAGAGATTATTGCTTCAAATCCAAGAGCTAAGAGTGTCAAAGTTATATTTTGAGAGTCATATAAATATATGGATAAAATTCTTTGAAGCATGTGACAATTGAAGTCATTTGAAACTACTGGCTTTATTTTTGGATCTGATTACAAAAAATGAGTAACGGAAAATATTTTATTTGTGATTATTGTGAAGTGAAGTGTTCTGACTCTTTGAAGCTTGAAGCACACATGAGAAGACACAAAGAAGAAACGCTGTATGAATGTAATATCTGTGAAAAGAAGTATTCTTCTCAAATGCTATTCAACCAACACCAGATAAACCATACTGCTGAGAAAACATTTCACTGTGACATTTGTGG
Source organism: Thysanoteuthis rhombus (assembly GCA_963457665.1). NCBI lineage: Eukaryota > Metazoa > Mollusca > Cephalopoda > Oegopsida > Thysanoteuthidae > Thysanoteuthis > Thysanoteuthis major. The sequence continues at coordinate 13,513,448 of OY735214.1, forward strand.
ATCGAGATTTCTTTTCAAATCTCTTCTCACAGCACACTTAAGAATACACACTGGGGAGAAGTCATTTGCGTGTCAGATTTGTGGAGCCAGGTTTACTCAGAAAGATGGGCTAACACGTCACACAAGAACTCACACAGGGGAGAAACCATTCAAGTGTCAAATCTGTGGGGCAGGCTTTACCTGGAAATCAAGTCTTCGAGTTCACACAAGAACCCACACTGGAGAGAAACCATTCAAGTGTCAAATCTGTGGGGCTTGCTTTACAAGTAACTCAGGCCTCAAAGTACACTCAAGAGCACACACTGGAGAGAAACCATTCAAATGTCAAATCTGTGGAGTACGGTTTACAGACAACTCAGGCCTCACAGTACACATAAGAATACACACTGGTGAAAGGCCATTCAAGTGTCAAATCTGTGGGATAGGGTTTACCCAGAAATTACGCCTCAAAACACATACAAAAACACACACTGGAGATAAACCTTTTCACTGTCAGATTTGTGGCGCAGGATTCATCCTGAAAGATAACCTTAAAGTGCACACAAGAAAACACACTGGGGATAAGCCATTTGAATGCCAGATTTGTGGAAAAGGGTTTATCCGGAAGGATGGCCTCACAATGCATACAAGAACACACACTGGAGAGAAGCCATTCAAGTGTCAAATTTGTGGGACAAGGTTTAGCCGGAATTCTAACCTTGAAATTCACATGATAACACACTATTGTGAGGTTTGCAAATCAAACTTTCTCCACACTGGAAAAACACCCCAACGGTGTGTGGTTTGTCTTTCAAAATTTTCTACAAATGCAAATCTTTTGAAATCTCATGAGAATTCATATCCAAGAAAAGCCATTCAGCTGTACAATACAGCATTTTCTAAAAGTTCAAACACTAATCCTCACACATGATGACTGTAGAAAAAATAATTGAGTGTGAAATTTGTGGTTCTAGTTATTCCAGCTCTTTACATCTTACTTATCATTTTAGAAAATGCACTGGAGAAATACCCTTTTCTAATCTGGTGTGTAGAAAAAACTTCTTCACAGATATCAATCCAAAGAACCAATGAAAACACACTAAATAAAAATCTTCCTGCCGAGAATGATTCTTTTCATGTTTCTACCATAAGAAAACATGCAAGAATTTCATTGAAATAAATTTTTCTTTCAAAAAGTTTTTGATATGATCTTTATCTTCATCTGAAGGAATGTCTGTCTTGTGCTTTAATTATAAATTTTGTCAGTAAATTAAAAAACAACACTTATAGATATCACTTAACAATTATTGTCTCAAAACTATCCATTATATTTTCCGTCTAAAATCTAATCTAAAATTTAATTTATATATAAGCTAATAATCTCTCAAGTCCTTGTTATTTTGCTAGGGTAAATGAGTTCAAACCTTGTTGAGTGCCCTAATGTTGCAGCTTTGTGCCAGATGAGGCTAAACTTGGTAAATTTCTCACAAAGTCTGAATTCTATTTTTGAAGACCACCTGCTGCAGACTCTACAAGTAAGCTATTCTTGCAAACTATTGATTAGTGAGTTCAGTCCTTACTGAGAGTATCATGAGTAGGTTATCATTGATTCAAGAAGATTAGTTCTCATGAAACTATTTCTCACATCTCTTGCAGCTATCAACTACTTTCCGAATAAGTAAATTACAAAATATCAATATTCTGATTACAAAGACCAAGCTTGATAGGAGCAATAGTCATTTTCTATACTTTTTAGACATAATCAATTAGAAAATAACACTTATTACCCAGGAACAAAGAAAAAGAAGTTGCATAGTGTAACTTGAGACATCAGTAGCTTCATATACTAAATGAATACATTTACTGAAAAAATTAAGACAGTCTAATTTTTCCATATGAAACTAAAATAACAAATTTTAAAAAATCATTCAACATTCTTAATACATTGTTTCTGTTACAGCAGTGAAATATCACAAACTAATATTTGGATGAACAAAGAAAAGCAATGTCCACCAAAATAATTTCTCATTTCAACGAATCCGGTCAGTGTGATCTGATCACTAAAGCATGATCTCAACACCAAAGTGGATTTCACAAGATGAATCTTTTTTCATGTATTTTTTTTTCCTTAAAAATGAATAATTTCCTTTTTTTTTCCTTTGAAGAAAATTTTAATTTCTTGACGTCTTGATTATGAAATAAGCCTTGTATTATGCCACTCACTCTTCTTACAACCAATCAAAATATTCAAATGGAAACCTTATAAAACCTGCTTTAAGTATGCAACATTTTTTTTTTCTTACAACTGAATTCATGCTATTTTCTCAAAATTAAATTATGATATATTTTTAAATTTTTATAAAATGTCTGATCATTACTACAATTGCAATGTTTTTGGTACCAACTTAGTAAAATCATACGACTCTATACGGACATATTTTATAGGTGATGTAAGCAAAAGATAAAATGTGTATCTGGTTTAGACTCTTGGATATGAACAAAAAATAGTATAAACATGTTTTGTACATTGTAAAGCAACTGACCCTAGCTTTTATATAGGAAGATTTTATCATCAAAGGCCTCAGTTTAACAAACTCTGATATAACATTTTTTAGATTTAGAGGACATTTTAACTGCATGTATGTGCACAATAGACTCTCTTTCAGTATTGCAAATTTAAATATTTTTGTTGCATTTAGTTATAAGAAATCATTTTTATATATTGGATATCAGCTTTGATATTGTTTAAATAATAGCTTCGATATTTTTAGATTTTTTTTGCAAAGTCTTGAAATATTTAGATTTTTTGGCAAAAAATTGTTATTTTTAGACATTCGATAAAGTTTGATCATGATCAGTCATGCAAAATATTGAAGTCTTGCCAAATCCCTAGTGTTGTGTTCATTTGCTGTGCTGCAATTTGCTTCTCTACTTTCTATGACTTACAAGTAAAATAGAGAGAGGAAATCAAAGAGTAGGACTGTCAAAAATCTTTGTAGATTGCTAGCTTGCCCAGTAGCTAGATAGATCCTATGGGTAGTTTGGATTTTAGAAAAACATGGATACATGGCTGTTATGATATAGTAAGTTTGTACAGCATCAATATTATGAATGCAGACATTAAAAAAAGTTTTTCGAAATCATGATTCACCTCGGCTCTACTGTTAATTAGCTGAAGATGGCAGGTAGCAAAATGTTTCCCATTTAATGAATTTTATTGTACAGTTTAAACAAAAAATCACTTAATTTTCTATATAAAAATCAGTTGTATGTAATTCAGAATTTTCTAAACTAATTTTCTAATAACTATAACCCTACTGAAACAAACAGTTGTATTCTGAACAAGTGTTATTGTTCCTGTTTGCAGGTCCTATTTCTTTTTCTTTATTTTTACGTTTGTTACCTCAACAGCTGTTCCTAGAGGCACTTTAACTAAAGCACCATTGCTTTGTCCTTGAGGTGGGCAATGACCGGCGTGGAGTGACCAATAATGAACTGCCAGAGATGAGTATGATACATAAATGCTCTTGGACACAAACTAAGGGATCAGTGATTAAATTTTAGGGCAGACCCATGTACAAATACCTCCCCAGCATTTACATACCCGTACTTCACAATATCTCCAGACATTCTCAATCAATACTATACTACTGGCCCTGTGCCAAATACCAGCTATGAATCCTAATTCAGTGAATCTGATCTATCACTTCATGGTACTATACTGCCCTCATCTTGTATGAATGGCCGGATGTTTAAGGTTTTAGCCAATTATTATTTTCAATTGGGATATCATTCAGCATAGTAAATAATTGTAATGAGATATCTATGTGATGTATATAAATTGAAGTCATAGCTGCTGAACAAAGATCAAGATGAAAATGAAATAATGCTTTTATTGAAAAGTTAGCAATTCCTTTTCTTTTCTAGCTGTATAGCAAGTGAAATTTGTATATGTTCTAATATTTATGTGTTTTGGGGACCCCTTTACAACTTTATGCTACAGGCCTTTTACTAGCTTAATCCAGTACTTATGGGTGGTTCAATCTTCTTCAATCAGGCAACAGGTTCTTTGTATACCTGTTATGTGGCCCGATAACTTACTATTGCAACTCACCTTCTTTGTTGCTGACATGTCACTCTTAATCTTGCCCTATTCAGCAATTCTTGTACAAATATAACAGACCTTGATATAATGCATTTCGGCTTTTAAAAAAAACTTGTGGATCCATCTGAACTGATTTTGGATTTACAGAATGAAGTTCGATAAATGTAAAAATTACACAGACCATAATCTGTGTCATCAGTAAGAAAAGAGATTGGTGAAAATTCAGAAAATTTTTTTGAAAAACAGCGTGGAATTTGTTATTGTATACGAAAATTTCTCTGAATCACAGAACTTCTAAAACCTTTATTGCTCAAGGAAAAAAATGCCAAGTAAGCTCGACTCAAGTCAGGGTGGTGCAAAAGTCGTGTTGGGATTTGAAACAATCATAACTTTCTTTTTTTAGAATTTTACTACGAATACCTTTGATAATAATCCATGATTTTGGGTGTCTTTGAGAACTGGGTTCTTTTAGATCAACGATCAATAAGGAGACCACGTTTAGTCCAAAATGCTGAAAATCGTATATGTGTGCAAAGGAGCACATATCCCTTGAAATGTAGAATATTATTGACAAAGCAAGAATTTCTGGGGTTAAAAATGACAGGCATTTGGAACAAACAATTATCTGTACAAAGCTTAATCGAATTTGCCTTGTTTGTATGTTTCATCTGTTAAAAACATTTTTTTTAAGTCATTGAAACTAAGAAGATTTCAATGTTTTAAACCCCTTTGTGACTTTTGTACTACCTTGTATATAAGCAAGGATTATCACCAAAAAGAATTTTTTGTACTACTACGCATTGCACTTCGTTTCTCTAAATCACCAATCCCTACATCTATTCCACTTTTTGTGCATTAAATCTTTAGCTTACTATTCATTACTATTCAATTGCAAAAACATTTCTCAAAGCTATCAAGGTGCATGTCCCTAAAGGATCCACTATTCAGATTATTCAACTGAAAAGTTGGATGCAGCAGGTTTCTATCACTTTCTGGTGAACCATTGATATAAGTGCTGACACGCAAAAAGCGAAATGATGTGGGGTTAAGTAAAATGGGAAAAAAGCGCAATGAGTGGTCAACAGATAAAGAATTGCACAATAGTCTCAAAGCAGTAATATTTATTTAAGAGATCAAATTTTGGTTATTAGCACAAAAAGTAGATTTTTCCTAAGGGTAAAGAGATGAGCCAAAAATGATGATAATTTGCAAAAAATCATTTGGAAAATATTGTATATATTGAGTTTTATCCAGTGCGTTTTCATATGTTTGTTGTATTATTATCTGTAAAAAAATTTTTTCCTATCTACTCAAGTAGAATAGGGGATCTTTATGGTGTTTTCTTATATGAGAAGTGAGATGTGAAAAGTGAGAATGATTAGAACCACAAATCTCACAGTTAAATGGTCATTCTCCAGTGAGCTGTCATGGGCAAGGTTTAGGGTTTAAACTTTTAGGAGATGCTGATCTGTGTATTAAACAGCTGAATGGTTTTTCATGGACATGAATCATAAGGTGATCTCAAAGATTTGCATTAGTAGAAAATTTTGAATGACAAATCTCACACTGTTGGGGTGTTTTTCCAGTGAGGACAAAGTCAGATTTGCAAACCTTACAGTAGTGTGTTATCATGTGACTTTGGAGGTGAGATTTCTGGGTAAACCTTGTCCCACAGATTTGACACTTGAATGGCTTCCCGCCAGTGTGCCTCCTTGTGTGCACTGTAAGTCCTGAGTTGTTTGTAAACCCTGCTCCACAGATTTGACACTTGAATGGCTTCTCCCCAGTGTGTGTTCTTATGTGCACTGTGAGATCTGAGTTACTTGTAAACCCTGCCCCACAGATTTGACACTCAAATGGTTTTGCCCCAGTATGTTTTGTTGTGTGCTTCATGAGGCCATCTTTTCGGGTAAATCCTGTTCCACAAATTTGACACTCAAATGGCTTCTCCCCAGTGTGTATTTTTAGATGTGTTGTGAGCAGAGAATTAGAAATGAATCTTGATCCACAAATGTCACAGCGGAATCTTTTCTCTGCAGCATGGTATTTCTTGTGTTTGTAGAGTTGTCTTTGGAGAAAATACTTCTTTTCACAGATATTACATTCATACAGCTTTCCATCTGCGTGTTTTCTCACGTGTGCTTCAAGCTTTGAAGAGTCAGAAAACTGTACTTCACAATAATCACATGTAAAATACTTTCCATTACTCATTTTCTTTCAATCAAATCCAAAACTAAAGCCAGTACTTTTAAATGACTTTAATTGACACACATTTTTTCCAGAGTTTTAACCATATACTTATAGCACACTTAAAATGTGATAGTGACACTTTTTGCTCTTGAATTAGATTCAATATCTCTGGTTTGAAATTCTGCCGTTCAACCTGTAAATAAATAAAACAAATTTGAAAATAGGACATAATTGTTTTCAAAATAATGACCAAGATATGGTCGTTATTGATATCTTCACTCTCTCTATATATATTTATAGCTCACCAATTAGGATTATTGGTATCTTCATCTTTTGTAAAATCTGTACTCATTGCTGGTTTGAAACCATTCATTTTCCCCTTTTCAACTATTCTTTAGTGCTTTTACATCCATGATTTTGAGCTTCCTTACACCGATACAGTCAAGAACTTCAGTACTAGCGACAGCAAAACAGCCCATAATATTATGGATCCTCCTACATGCTTAAGTTTGGGTGAGATGCTCTCTTCCTTAGAAGATTCAGTTTGTCATCAATAAGCAAATTTCTGGTATGCATTGGTCCATAAATATATTTGCCTAGGAAGATTGTTGTTTGTCCAGGGATTCTTTAGAAAAGATTATTCATTCCACCTATTTTCCGCAGCAATGTGGTCCTTCATGGTTTTCATTTGAAAGGAAAAGGACATTTTATCAAAAGTTAAGCATGGTGAACGATTCATTATGCAAGAGAACTTCCTCAATGTCTCTGGTACAGGAAGCCTTAACCATATCAAAGGAAGCAGAAATCAAATTATTATTGAGGAATTTCAGAGAAAATGTGCCACCCCAAGTAAGAAAACTAGGTTACATCAAAGATCATGAGTGCTCCAGCATAACAAAAACCAAAAGCTCACAAAAATGGTTGAAAAAGGAAAATCAGCAGTTTTAAATTGTCCAGCAATGAATCTTAATCTCTATCCCATTGAAATTTTTGGTGAAAGTAGGAATCTGGTGCAATGTTTTTAATGTGTATCGTACACTGCAGAAATGCTTCAAACACTTGGGAGCTTGAACAAATCAAAAATTAAGAGTGGGAGAAATTACCAGCTGACAAGTGCAAGAAACGTTTGGAGGCTGTCTTTATTGCCAAAGGGTATGCAGCCAAATAATTAGATTATTAAAATATTCGGATGATAAAAATTTGAAAGATCTTCATTCATTTCAGAAGATATTGTACAGGTTATATAAAAAAAATTGGTGGTACCAAAAATCCGAACCAGCAATGTACTAATGAAAATAATAATCTAAATGCGGTTTTTATTTGTAGCCTAGCATCAAAGTAGGAGAATAATTATTATGAAAAACAAGTCTGGTGAGTCAATCAATGAAAACTATCATGTGACCTATGTCCTTGTTAGGGTGATCAATTGAAAAATGGAAAAGGGATGATCAATGAATGAGTTATTCTCTTGCCTTTTGTTGAGCAGTGATCATTAGAAAAAGTCTAAATTATCAAAAAACAAATGTGAATGCTGCTAGAAACAAAGTAAGAGATTGATTCAGCACGGACTTATTCACTAGTTGACCCCCCCCCCAATACATGGGAAGGAATTTTTAACAAAAAACAAAACAAAAAAGACATTGACCACAATGAGAGTGATTCAGACAAATATTCCTGAAGTCAAACTTATCTTGAATCTGAAATCAACTTTTCTCAAAACTGACAAATTTGCTGAGGACAGCAAGATCTTATGGATTGAAAGCACAAAAATTTAGTTATGAAATTTTTTTTTTCGTAATGGACTAACTCAAAATAGGACAAGTGCCCAAATAAAGTTTTTGCTTTGTAATGTCTGGAAACTGGTTGAGAAAAGTGAACATTGTTTTATCACTAAAGATTAACAATTAATTCAAAACAATACAAAACAATTTTATACAACTTTTCATACAAAATGATTTTTTCAATACAAATATTTTTTTTATTGTAAATGTAATGTGATAAGTGTAAATAAATATATAGGATCGCTGGCCGGAAATAAATGTGAGGGATAGATGATATATTTAGCCATACAATGAAAGATGAATATATTTAGAATATAAAAATATATTAAGATTTGCTCAACTATTTTAGTTATAATAGTATGAAATGGTAATTATGAAGAGTAGTATCCTGGGGAGGTAACTCTTTCAACATATACCAAAGATGAAAACTCCAATTAACAAAAAATTAGATTATTTAGAAAGGGGGTAAAGAAAACCATGAAAAAAATTACACATCAGTTGTATAAAAAAAAATGAACAGCTCATTACAAATTTAAATTCATTTATTGCCATGATTACAAGTTATTATTAGCACAAAACAAAATTATGAAAAAGGGACAATTAAACACATGAAAACAAAATGATATTGTTTTTAGAAATTGGATCAGTTTAGATGTTTTAAAAAGAAAATTTTTTCCACTGTTTGAACCTAAAAAAAATGTTCATTCAAAACCTAGAATTTCTCAAAAATGGAAAAACTCCCGATGAAATGAAGATCTTGATCTTTCAAAACATCAAAATTTGAAAAAAAGGAAAGTATTTTGAATTTATAATGCACTATTTATGTCTTCATTGATTTTTTTCAATGTATTGTAATTTTTTCAGCTATTCGTCAATATGGATTTTCTGCTTTATGTGGGTCCACTAATTGTCTGTCGTGACGTCACAGTTCACTCCCGTAAAGAAGCTTAAGTGATGTATACATACCATACATTGTACAGTTGAAAACTTCGATTAATTTGCACAGAAAACTCTAAAAAGAGGCAAAATTCGGCAAAAATTCTCCACAAGAGATGCAAGTTTGTCCGCAGAATAATTTTTTTTCAATACAAAAGCAAACTTGTGCATAAGTTTTTTCTCAAAATCTACAAAACGAAACCATCTGCAAAAATCAGTCACACACCTGATGATATTGAACACGCGCACCATAGTCACCAAGTCCCACGATGGAGACAGTGGCCATTACATTAATACAATATAGCGGTAAGTAGTAAAAAAAATTGAACTGTCTTTATAAAATAAATTGCTCGTTTTTAACCAAAGCCACTCGAGATTCGGTAATACTGTAGTTCTACGATGCATCTAAACTATGCATAAGAGTCGAATTTTTTTGTGTGTGTGTTGATTCTTCTTCGAATCTTGAAACTAACAGTGGAATCTCAGCCGGCTAAAAACGAGTTGGGGAATAATTTATCATATAAAAATGTTTAAGTTTTCTTTTTACTTACCGCTATTGTATTAGCGTAATGACCGGCAGCATCGTGGGTTCTGGTTGCTGTTGCGTGCGTTGAACAGACAATCAATTATGCGAATTTGGAAAAAGAACTGCAGAAGTTTGCTTTTTTCGTATTTAAAAATTTTTTTTCTCTTGGGGACAAACTTCCGTTGGTAGATTTCGCTCTGTTACTCAGCAGAAGATCGGAGATATGGATATAGAAAAGACTCATCGGGGAGAAGGTGAAGCCTAGCGCGGCAAAAAGATTTTGGTCAGTCTTTCTCACTTTTTGTAAGGAAGTTCTGTCAATTTGTTTAGGGTTTGAAGGAAGGGTTGAGGAGAGCGTTGTATTGACAGAATGATAATAATTTTACAAAATGCAAGTGGGCCGAAAAAGATTTTTTTTTTCAATTAAAAGAAAAAATTCTTCAAAAGTTTTTTTCATTAAATTCGCAAAACGAAACCGTCTGCAAAAAATTCACACAGCTGATTATGCTCAACACGCGCACCATACTCATCGGGACCCATGATGTAGACGGTGGCGACTATGTTAATAGCGATAAGTGGTGAAAATTAAATTTTTATTCTCATAAGATAGACTGAAAATCTACAGTTTTATGACTAGTAAAGTACAGGGGGAAATTCAACCCTTAAAAATGTGTAGCTAAGATGCGTCACAGAACAGCACCCTGATGTTTTGTTTATTTTTGCGATATGTGAGAAAACCTTTATGTCATCAAATGTGCGCCACTTGGACAAAAGTTTCTGTTGGTCTTTAAATGAATATAGCATATTGTGTAATGCCACCTCTAATATTTCGTATAATCCAGACAAATTCAGTCGTATCAAGACGTAGAAGCTTTTAGGCACCTCAAGCCTACCATACCTCTACTGTTTCGCCTCGCACATTCGATTTCTCTTATTAATAATGACTGACTTCGGCTCACGACAATTTGGGCACAATTCTAGACAACAATTAAGCTCAACGAAAACATAGGATCACTGAAATAGACACATTTTTGAAAACCCACTTACTTGAATTATTCAACCCGTTTTTCAGTTATTTTTTCATTGAATGAACGAACCATTATATTTTTCGGCGCACTTAGTCATGAAATGATAACTATCCTCGCTCGTTTAAGGTTTCCGCTTAAGGAAGAAAGAAACATTTCAATAACAACTTGGCTTGTTATGTTTCACAAATAAAACCAAGCGAACGGCTCGGAACTTTCCAGGCATCAACTTCCATAAAAAAAAAGATCGCTATTTCTTGCCGGTGATCAATTCAGTATAGTCACTTTTTTCCGTTTGTATCTAGAATTGCGCAAGTTTATGTATAGAAGTGTCTAGATTTTCATACCATTTCCCTACAAAAGTATCTAGATACTATTATATATTTTAATGATGTTAAAACGAACCTTGATAACAAAAATAATTAAAACAACGTTTAAACTTTTTAGTAGATTATCGAAGATTGAAGTTAAATTTCACTTTTGAAAGGTCACCAATTGTTTAAATTTTTTAAAATCCGGAAGTGAAGCCAAAAATATCTAGTTGTAACAGAAAATCATCCAAGATTTAGATAGAATATCCAAAAATATCTAGATATTTCAGAAAACTATCTAAAAATACACATTTTATTAATTCACTGAGTGTTATATCAAAGTATAAAAAGTAATTCTGAAAATTTAATCGAATAACTATATTAAATTCATTATACTATATAAAAAATGTCTAAATTTCGATATAACATACCCATGTTAGTAACTCTGGTACCTTGTTGGCTGCGTTGGCACAACTTTATTTAGAATTTTTTTTCTAAATTTTATTCATGCATATCTAGATTTGTATCCAGTATCTAGGCGCCTAACTTCAGTATCTAGATGCAACTTGAAATGTCTTGAGTAGCATACCTCATATAACATATAACGATTGCCCAAGTAGCCATTATTCAGAAAGATCTAACAGATATTCTTTTCTAATTTAAACAATTGAGAAAATTATGCCATTTTGAAAAATATAATTAGTAAGTTTGATTAAAATATATGTACAATTTTTATCAATAATTTGCTCGTGATTCTTAGTGTATAGTTATGTTATTTGATAAGTGGGCTTAAAATGTGTATATATAAAGTTATTATAAAGAGTACCAGCAGGATATATATTGAACAGATGTAATAGGGTTTGGCATTTAAGGTGTGAGTAAAATTTTTGTTTTCAGCCATATGGTTAGCTGGAAATGGACAAATTTAGCAGATTTTAGCAATATTTAAAAACAGTTTTAGCTAAAAATAACCGACTATACTTGGCAACTATGATGCCAATTTAAATATTTTATATCTAAATTCAGTAATTATATCATTTAAATGTAAATGATATATAAAAGAAGAGATTACTCTAAATTATTTCATGAAAATATAGTATTGTCAACGTAATTTTTAAAACATTAATAAAGTAAACAGCTTTATAAATCCATTACTTAACTTTCCTAAACTTTGTAACTTTTTAGCTATAATATAATATAATATAATAATTTAGCTATAATATATATATATATATATGTGTGTATGTGTGTATGCATGTGAGAGGTGTCACATTGTTTATCTGTCATAGAATAAAAGCCCCTTTAAGCAGGGGTGCAGCCCAAACAAATTGGGCATGCATATTCAATGGGAAAGGTTTTAAGTAAGTTATTTCTTTTAATCTCGCCTATGTTTTTTTGAGGGAGATTGATTTACAATAAAATAGGTGTACACATATTTTGAGAACATTCTTTAATGACATAATTTGACATGAAAAAAATTAGATTCTTATTTTTGTAATGAATCATTAAAAAGGTGACATCATGAAGCATTCATATTTCAGGTGGCTTTCAAATCTCTATGCAGTATTAGATCTTTCATTTTTCTAACCAATTGGAAAAATTACTGCATGCTTTTATTTTTGCTGTCAAAACATATACAATATTTTGAAGATAGTCATAAATGGCACTAATTCATTCTGATATTTATGCTGTAAAAAGAAAAATCAGTTGTTTTAGGAACACCTACAGACTCTTTAAGCCCCTCCCCTTTTTCAGAAGTCTTTAATTACTTGGTTATACATTTCATTTGTTTCATCCTAGTATAAAAGTTTTGTCGATGATTAATTCTATTTTTGACAGCATTAACAGAATGATTAATGGGCTATGAACGAATTTCCGCCTCTCACCTGGCAAAAACTACATAAAGAGAAAAGAATAACTGATTTAGGGGGAAAAACTTACCTGTTTGAATTTATACTGTCATCTAGTTGGACTTACTATTTTTCCATGAATAAGCTATAAAACCAAACATCTGCACAACAAACTGGCCTGTTTTGATTGATGCTTACACATTGTAAGACTTTCTTTTTCTATATGAATATGCTATAGAAAGGAAGATGCCATTGAGTGAGCTTACATACAGCGTGACCTTCACATTCCATTCACAATGACTGAGCAAGGTTTTTTCAACTAAATATCACATAACCTGGATTTGCCAGTCTACCCCTGTACCCCGTCCTGATTTAGCTCTTTTCGCCTTCTGGCTTTTCCTTGAGAGATTTCAGACGATCGAGTTGAATAAGGACAACATAACAGGGCAGCAGATCGTGATCCAGGAAGAGGACACTGCACAGTGTTCTGAAAAGTGAGAGAGATACTGGGTGTTTAGGGTCCTAAGGGGAGTACTCTGAAAGAGACTAAGAAACCATTGTGCTGGGTTGGCTGTTTTTTTTCCTTCTTTTTTCTTTATGATTTTGGCATTGAATAATAATCTGCAACAGTTTGTTTTTTGTACCTTTGGTTTCTTCGTTTCATTAATTGGATTAGACCAGTTATTTTCAAACTTTTCGACTTTTGGGCACTCTAATGATCAAGCAAAAAATCATTGGCACATTTCACATGGGGGGGGGCAAAGAAAACTACATTTTAAAGGTCCAAAAATGGAAAAAATATTGAAAAAACTATTCCATATCATATTTCCTTGTGTATAACATGAAAGATTTGGTACAACAATCTGAGTCAAAATAGGGGGTTGTGATATACAAAACTTCTATACTTACTAAATTTAAGTCCATTTTGATGAGAGGTGACAACTCCCTACCCTGCCTCCACTTTGTTATCATGCTGGGGAATGAGCCCATACTCTAAAAACTCCATCTTTTTCCTACCACATGACAACAGCTATAAAACTCACAATACTCAATGAAAATCCACTGTACAAGAACTCAACTCAACACTGTGACCTCATATGAAATTAATTCTGTAGAATTCAACAACGAAAATTCTACCTCAATAAGAAAGCATTCTTCTCTCTGACAGAACTCAACATAAAATATGTTAATTGCTAGAAACACTAAAATCTTGCAAGAAACTATTTGGAAAAAACACTTGATAACTGGAATTTCTTCCCCATAAGTTTTTTTCTGTTAAGACATGACTTCTTCCCAAATCACAACTCTCTTTTCTTCTATATTCTAAGTTCTGTTGCATTGTTCTTTGTTTTCATTTCACTTGTTCAATTCAGGCCAATGGATAATCCTCAAAGATTTTAGGAAGAATTCTAATATTACTTTCAAAATACAATTAGTTAGGTACTTATACAATAGTCTCAACACATTTTTAAAACCCAAATAATATAAAGCTGTTCAAATAAATGAATTTTTACTGTTTTTACAAAACTTGATCAAAAATTTTCCTCAGTTTATTTCCTTCAGTTTTGCCATCAAAGCATCTCTATGCAAAAAGTGGTGTGTTGAAATAACACTCGGATTTTGCTTTTTTTTAGATGATATAAGACCCTTAATAGGACTGACAATCATATTAGACGGTTATCCACTATAAACGATTCATTATTTTCACTTAATGAATATCAATAATTCATTCTTTTCAGAACATGTCAACTCATTTTTGAAATTATCATATTGCTGGACAGATGTAGATTGCAAGCAATCTTGTAATTCACCTAGTGGCAGTAACTTCTCCATATTCCTAAAATTTCCTGTCATAAAATGAAATCTAAGTTTAATCCGTCCTGAAGTCATAATAATTGACTGTCTAGGATCAAATGTATTAGCAATGGTTGACAAGAAAGTCTGCAGTTGACATGTTTGTATGTATGTATGTATGACTTGTTATGAACATGTTTTCAGAAAGTCCAAATCAGAGACTGGAGTTGACTTTGTTTACTTTCGGTAAAACAAAAACAATCCTCACCTAATTTACAGGAGTAAACTCCTTATTGTTTGTCCCATCATGAGCACTTCTTTCGCGTTATTCGAGATCATCACCTAGTGATCAGAGGAGGGCTCTCTAATCAACTGAACAAAATTGTCAAGTCTTATATCCCTATGGGAAATTTTGTCATAAATACACATGGGCCTATTTCATTCTATGAAATACATTTTCATAATATTTTATTTATAATGTAGGCAATACAAAAGTTGCAGTAATCATCGAAATAAAAGTAGGTGTGGAATTTGCCCGTTCTCAGTGTCCTAATCAGACGCTCAGAAATGAAAATTTTCTTGCTAGCAAAAAACAATTATTTAAAAAAGAATCATCTTGTAAAGTCCAGTCAGGTGTTAAGGCATGACAAATCATATTGACCAGATGATCCATTAAAAGGGGAAATTATCATTTTGGTGAACATTGCTTTTCTTTATTCATCCAAATATCTGTTGATATTTTTTTGTGTGTTATTTTATTTTTGAAAAAAAAACATGAGATTTTCAAGATAGTACAATTCATAACATTGAATAATGGAGAGGAAGTCAGACTTGACCTCTTAGGACAGTGAGTGGTTAAATTCAAGATGGTTGCCAATCAATTTAGGCTACGGTAAGAATCAAACAGTATAGAAAAAGATTTGAGGGGGACATTTCCAAACAAATTAGAGATGCCCATTCATTTGGTGATATTTTTGAGATCATCAGAGCCAAAGGAAAATTATTCATATCAAGGTCAAAGTAAAAAAAAACATTCTATTGCTAATATATTTAGAGCTTGGCAGCATATCAATCATGTTGAAAGCAACATCTCATTGAAATATCAAAGTACATGTACAGCAGATATAGAAAATACATGCTGTTAATTTTTTTCAACAATGTGATGGATAATCTACAGACCAAAATTCATGATGTCATCATTTGCAATAATTTTCCATAGTCAGGTGCATATATGAAAAAAATAAAAAACAAAACACTTTATTACTCCAAAAAGAGGGTTCTCAAAGGTTTATTGGGTTGTTAACCTGTCATAAGTTTATGCCATGAAATTCATGAGAAATCAGTGATGCAAAAATACTACCTCAGTCCAATAGCACTTAATGTTAAAGTTTCCAGTTTTATTGTGTCCATTAAAATGTGGTTAATGATTTTTATATCTGCATCTTTTATGGAAATGTGCTTCTTGGCAAGAGTTTTGATATTCTTCAATAAATTTGTTATCGTAGGATAAAACTCTTTTATGACTATTTGTATAAATTTACATTGGTTTTTGTTATTTATTTCATTGAACCATTTTTCAATTATATATATATTCAATCCAGATGTCAGTTACAAAAAATTTGTTTCACACAACATGAGTTTTCATATGATTATAAGGATTGCAAAATTATACACCTTTACAAAAATATATACTTATACTTTCTAGTAAGATCTCTTTCTCATTCAATATAAATATATATATATATACAAAAAGATAGGTATAATCACTCAAAAGGGTTTTTGGAACAACTTAGTTTCTTTACTTCACCAATCCCCATATCCATTCTGTTTTTTGTGTATCAAATTTTCAGCTTGCTATTCATTTCTATTTAATTGCAGAAATGCTTCTCAATGTAATTAAGGGGTATGCTTCTAAAAGATCCCCCATCTATTTGGATTATTTGTGGGGTTACTCCACCAAAAAGCTGGACGAAAGTTTTCATTGCTTTCTGGTAAACCATCCATATAATTACATTCACATCAAAATAGGAGCTGACACTCAAAAAGTGAAAAGTGGGGGATCAGCAAAATTGAAGAAAATGAGGTGCAATGGTCCACAGATAGCAAGGAATTACCAAATATAGTTTTGAAGCAGATAAAGTAAAATTTAGAAAAAAACAAACACAATTGAGACAAGCTTAGTCTGCTACGAGGCCGAAAATATGGAGCATCCAGCAAGAACTTGAATATACTGGTGAATTGGTTTACAAGATTAGCTTGGTAACAATTGTGCCAATTGTGTAGAGGGAATTTTTAAGTGATGAAGTTGAAAAAATATGAGCAAAATATTTTTCAAAATTTTCAGTTTTTGCCTTTTCTTCTTCAATTTACTGTCTAAATTTATTATTTTACCACAAAACAGACATTCCTGTGGTTGCAGATAAGATAATGGGTCTTGTTAGAAACTCATTGAAAAAAACAAATATATTTTACTGAAATTCTATGAGGTAAAACAATGAAAAGAATCAAATCCTACTCATATCTTATTGTGTTCTTTGCATTAATATCTATGAAAATTTTTCCCCTCACTAGGCTAGAAGAGTACATATTTCTCCATTGTTTTCTTACATGAAATTTTTATAAAAATGGAACCACAAATATCATTGTTGAATAGTCATTCTTTAATGGATGAAGTTTGAAATTTTAGAATATGCTGATAAACTTATTATACAGCTGGATGGTTTTTCATGGATAATTCTGAATGACAAACCACACACGGTGGGTTTTTCTCTAGTGAGGACTAAGTTAGTTTTGGAAACCTTTCAATGTTTTTTCATGTGAATTTGTAGATGAGATTTTTGGATAAACTTTGACCCACAGATTTGACACATAAATGGTTTCTCACCAGTGTGCGTCCTTGTGTGCACTTTGAGGCCTGATTTGTTTATAAATCCTGCCCCACAGATTTGACAATTAAATGGCCTCTCCCCAGTGTGAGTACTTGTGTGCACTTTGAGGCCATCTTTCCGGGCAAACCCTACTCCACAAATCTGGCACTCAAATGGCTTGTCACCAGTGTGTGTTTTAGTGTGAACTTTGAGCCCTGAGTTGCTTGTGAAACCTGCCCCACAGATTTGACACTTGAATGGCTTCTCCCCAGTGTGTGTCCTAATGTGCTTTTTGAGGACATCTTTCCAGGAAAACCCCACTCCACAAATCTGACACTCGAATGGCTTATCTCCAGTGTGTGTTCTCGTGTGCGCTTCCAGATGCGATTTCTGGGTGAACCCTGCCCCACAGATTTGACACTTGAATGGCTTCTCTCCAGTGTGTTTCATTGTGTGCAGTTTGAGACCTGAGCTGTTTATAAACCCTACCCCACAAATTTGACATTTAAATGGCCTCTCCCCAGTATGTGTCCTTTTGTGCACTTTGAATGCTGAGTTATCTGTAAATGCTGCCCCACAGATTTGACACTTAAATGGCTTCTCCCCAGTGTGTGTTCTTGTGTGCACTGTAAGGGCAACATTCTGAGTAAACCCTGCTCCACAAATCTGACACTCGAATGGTTTATCTCCAGTGTGTGTTCCCATGTGCCTTTCCAGGGTTGATTTCTGGGTAAACCCTACCCCACAAATTTGACACTTGAATGGCTTCTCCCCAGTGTGTTTTCTTGCATGCACTTTAAGACCTGAGCTATTTATAAACTTCGCCCCACAGATTTGACATTTGAATGGCTTCTCCCCAGTGTGAGTTCTTGTGTGTACTTTGAGGCCTGAGTCATCTGTAAACCCTGTCCCACAGATTTGACACTTGAATGGCTTCTCTCCAGTGTGTATTATCATGTGCCTTTTGAGGCCATCTTTTCGGGTAAATCCTGTTCCACATACCTGACACTGAAATGGCTTATCTCCAGTGTGTGTTCTCTTGTGCACTTTGAGGTGAGGTTTCTGTGCAAACCCTGCCCCACAGATTTGACATTTAAATGGTTTTTCCCCAGTGTGTATTCTTATATGTGTTGTAAGGAAAGAATTGAAAAGAAATCTTGATCCACAAATGTCGCAGCGGAATTTTTTCTCAGCAGCATGGTTTTTCTGGTGTTGGTTGAGTTGTTTCTGGGAAAAGTATTTCTTTTCACAGATATCACATTCATACAGCTTCCCATCTGTGTGTCTTCTCATGTGTGCTTCAAGCTTTGCAGAGTTAAAACATTTTTTGTTACTCATTTTTTCAATCAAATCCAAAAATAGAGCCAGTACTTTTGAATGATTTTAATTGGCACACTTTCTTTCTCAAAACAATTTATCCATACACTTATGTAGCACACTTGGAATGTGATATTGAAAATCTTCGCTTTTGTCTTGAACTTCTGGTTTCAATTCAACCTGAAATAAAGAAAACATATACAAAATACAGAGTTAAAGAATAAACTTCTAATGTTACTTACAGCTAAACGTGCCTTCAAAATGGCAAATAAGCTGCTAAATAGTTCAATTTCCAGCTAAATTCATAGCTAAAATATTACGTACTGTATACATGAGTATTTATTTGAAGCACGTTATCGACTGGAATAACTGCATGTCAAGAATCAAGAATGAATGATTAAAATTGAACATTTACTTTTTAAGCTTTCATCAAACTTGAATTTAATCAGCCATCATAGATATTTTTATCAGCTGAATTAGAAAAAGATCAGCCAGATGTAACCAGAAAATGATTTATTTGGCAACTGTGCCTTATGGCAGTCCATTTGTAAGTTCTTAACCCAGGGACTCCCCATGTATCATAAATGATTTAGTGTACTGTATTTATGTTTAGAAATATTTTTCATTCAAACAGATTAATATCACATTTTTCACAGATTATCTGACTATAGTTTTTCGTTATTGTTGACATCTGTTTTTAGCCTCTCTGATAATTGGTCAGTGGTGTATTGCATCAAGTTTGCCATCTCTAACTGGCATTGGAACATATTCTACAGTCTCTAGGAAGCTTATTTTTGGTCGATCAAAGGTTGTTTTGTTTATCTTCTACTGGGCATTTTTCAGCCTTAGTCAAAGCTTCTGATATTCCAATCATAACGGATAACAGAGGCTCTTGGATAGGATGTTGGCGCAAAGTCAGCATATCTGCCAGACCAACGCCCCTATTGATTTGTTATATTTTTATCACTATGTCAGAGCATTTCACAGAGGCATACTGCTTTATCTTTGGCCAGTCTGTTGGATCAAAAAGTGGCTGTAAATAAAAGTAAAGAAAAATCACACATACACGTTCTCAATGTGACCCTTGAATAATTTTATTGGGATCTCTTGAATTTTTAAATCAATGTTAATACAGAGGAAATAGGCGAACGTTGAATTATCAACAGTGAAATTTCACTGATTTGAAAAGGACAAGTCACTGTATACACTTTGTTCTGATGTCAAAGGAGCTTTTGTATACTATTTAAACATATATAGACCATAATATGAATTGTATGGTTATAGTATATTTCTTCATTTACTTACAAGAGTTTAAAAATACTTGTGAACATTAACAATAAAAAAAATGAAACATATTTTCAAATTATTCATACAAGATATTTATTCAATTATTAAATAAGAAGATGTAATAAACTATAAAATTAAGATAATGAAAGATAAGTTTATTTATCTACAATATCATAATTATCTATTTAGAAAATATAACTTTATTTGGGTCCTGACAGGACAGTACCAAAACTCAAAGCTGCAATCAAAGAAATTATTGTACTGGATTCACACATTATCTCTGACAGTCGGCCTGCATAATGACATTCCCCAAATGAATATTACAGACATTCGACTGTTGAACATAGTCAAAATTATGTGAAACCAATTAGCATGGTGATCCACAAACAAAATATTGAGTATAAGTGGTCTTGCCCAAAAAAAGAAATACATCAAATGTTTTGTATTATTCAGGAAACCTTACTCAATTCATAACTTACAGAATCAGATTTTTATACTTACTACTTTGTGCTCAGGAATATGTCTGTTATCCTTTACAATAACTTCAGTAATACTACTCACACAACTCAAATTCATCTGACCTCCCAATTGATATGGTCCACATCTTTTGAGAATTCACTCCATAAAAATGATTGAATATGAAAATTCCTTTGAAACTAGAACAAAGAGTAAATGATAATGCTTGAAAGGCGTCCTCTTCAAATCAGTGGAATTTCATGGTCGGAAATTCAACGTTTGCCAGGAAATTTACAGTTACCAGGCAATTAAATCAACTTAATATTTAAAAAAAAAATCTATCTACCTTTAGCTATAAGAATGTTCCATTTGAAAATCGACACATGATGCATCTTCGCAAGGATAGATTGAATAAAAAATAACAAATGGCGTAGTCCTGCCTCCCATGTTTCGTTTTATCCTAATAAATTTAGGCGTATAAAGACGTAAAAGTTTTCAAGAGTCACCGGCCTACCATATCTGTTTTGCCTCGCTTATTTCATTTTATATATTAATGTCCGACTTGGCTGGCCACAATTTACGGAAGAATGCCCAAAAAAACATATCTTCTGGGCAGCATTACATACAAAAATTAACTTCATCAAAAGTATACAATGTTAGAACTTTTTTTTCTTAATCCCCTTACTTGAATTATACAACACCTGTTACAGTTACTGTTTCATTGACAATGAATGGGCCATTTCCACGCAAAATGTCATGAGACGAGACCGAATTTTCAGATTAAAAAATCATAACTATCCTTGCTTATTTGAGAAGGTTTCCGCTTAAGGAAGAAAAAGATATTTCAAGAGTAACTCAATTTCACTAATATGAGGAGGAGAACGGCTCGGTGCATTCTAGACTGAAACTGCAAACAGAAAGATCGCTTTTAATTGCCGTTCACACCGGTGATCATTTGATTTACCTGGGTTGCCAAATTAGCCATTCTTCGGCTGGATCTTACTGATTTTTTTTCAAAATTATGCCCAAAAAATCTACGGTAGCCGAAAATCTGGCCATTTTGAAAATATGATTAGGAGGTTGTATAAAAATGTGTATGTACAATTTTTATCAAAAGAGTCTCAGTGTGTAGTTATGTAATTCAATAAGTGGGCTTCGAATGAGTATAAAAAAAGTTATGAAGAGTACTAACTGAAGATACAGTGAACAGATGTAATAGGCGGTTGACATGTAAGGCATGAGTATTTCTTTTTAATGACATGGTATTTCCAGTCATTAAGTTAGCTGGAAATGGACGAATTGAGTGATTTGGGCTATTTCTGATAACAGTTTCTGCTATAAACAAACAAAACTTGGCACCAGTGTTGACAACTGAAATAAATTATCTCAAGTCAATAATCTTTTCAATTTAATGTAAATGATCGTTTTTAGATATTGGATATAAATTTAGATACATTTTTATGAGCCTTAGATATTTTCAGATAGATGGTAAACTTCAGGTCGAAAGCTTTTAGCAATAGCCCAAATTATCAAAATTTTACCAAATCACTTGAACTTCAGGGGGAAAACAAACCATAAGTTCATTAACTTGGTGAGAGACATCTAGTAAAAAAATAACATCTCGGCGACCATAACAAACTATTGTAGCGACAAATAAAAGAATTCGCCTTTTCGTCTTTTATTTACGTTTCAATTGTGATTACTACAATTCCCATCCTCCTCATCGTTGCAGTCAACACATGAGAGGAGAGAGGCAGGGTAAACTTACCTGCTTTCTTCTGCATGTTGAAAGTGAATAAAACATCCTCCTCTTCTAAGATGCAGTCATTTTTTTGACCAGTATTTAGAAGAGCTAATTTCAACCAAATGTAGGGCTGCCAAAAAGGAATTTTCTTGGCTGATTGAGTGACGGCCTGTTCTACTTCCTCGGGGTATTGCCGGCGGTGATAGACAAAAAAAGTCCCCTTTGAAAGAATCAGCTGGCATTTGCGCTAATTAGGCTTCTTTAAAACCTCTGCATATTCTACAGTGAGATCGTATACACATGAGTGCCACACTATTTCCAAATAAAAGAAATAAGCACTTCTTTCTTGGAAGAATTTAGAGTAAGCTAGGAAACCAAAGAGGTTCAAGCCAAAACTTATTCCTATCTTATATAACGAATGCATGTGGGGAAAATATTCAACATTAAAATAATTAATTCAAGTGATAAAAATGTATCAAACATGTATTTCTGATGAAGGACTAAAAAAATTTCAAAGGGATGAAGTATATAACGGAGATATTTAATTGAAGTGTGAAATTTGTAACTGATGCTAACCTAGATTTTATCTAATTTGCTGATTAAGCCTATTAATGTAATTATTATTTTGATTAAATTTTATTGTTATCATTTATATTTTAATGTTGTATGCAGTTAATGTAGCTAGTGGATTGGGTGTTATTGGAGTCATATCATAGGGAGGTAATAATATTAGTTGTGGTCCAGTGTAGTAAGAGATTCTAGTAGTCACAGAGGACAAGGGAATCTGCACCCCCCCTTCCTTCATGTTTTACTTCACAGCCATATGATGACGTGTTGCATAATATGTGCATATGAGGCACAAGGTCAACAATATGAGAGTGATATGATAAAATGGCCGTGAGTGTTGTTTCTATTCCCATCCCTTTTCTTATGAGAAGATGAATAGAGCCAGGGGTCAAGAGTAGCTGACCTCTTCCCCAAGATAGCTGGCCAACGGAGAGACAATTCAGGGATTAGTACTGACAGGCATGATAAGAGACTAGAGAAAGTGTGAACTTGTGTGAATGTATGTGGAGGCATGTGTGTGTTTGTATGTGTGTGTGTGCACCAACTCAAGGATTTAGAGAGAGAGAGAGATGTACGAATAATACGCATTAAGAGATAGGGATAGATTTTCAAAGTAGCAAGTTAGGGTGGATAACTGTTAGCCTCCTCTGGCCACAAGTCCAGTGGTAAAGTTTTGCGTTTCTCAGAAAAGGGGCTAACTTTACTCGAATTTTGCATATCATTTGAGTAAAATGCAAGATGGGAAATGTAGCATTTTAGATGCAAGAATATTTTAGTGCTGTTTCATCTGATTACACCATCAAGCGAGAGACAAAAATAAAACATGGATAATTTTCATGATCAGATTCCTCGTTCTTGATATGGAACCAGTGTATATCTCACCACGGATGCAGTGTTTTTCTTTTTTGCAGATTCGTCTGCATGTTTCCCAACGACCGGATCTGAAGCTAACGGGCTTTCTGGAAAGATGCATCGATAGTGTCAAAGCAAGTATAAAATGCACATTGGAGAAACCAAGCAGCTGACATTAGGGGAGATAGTGGCTGTCCCTTGCAGGAAAAGATCCGGGCGAGAAGCACCCCACCATTATCACCAGGATGCTATTATCTTACAGATATCAAGATAAGAGTTGAGAAAGTTCAGATGTAAACAACCAGGCCAGACTGAGCTCCTAAGCCAGGCAAGGCAATCATAATCATATGAGGTGGTATCCTTCTTTAGACTGTTCATATACTCAACCCAGCATAAACAGGTACTTCAAGTTTTTGAGGTGCTACCAACCCAAAAGTTCTCTTAAGTTACTCAGGTCTCATTGAACATTCCACACATCTCTTGGGTATACTCCTGCAGGAAATACAGCATCTATCAACAAAATATCCAGCTATTTGGGATAGAACAGGTTGCGCAACCTTGATGTAACATGGTGACCAGAGTGGACCTTACTGCGCATGCCTGAACGGAATATTTCCGGTTGGGTATGTTAGTAGTACGTTGCCATCAAGTGAGCTTGTATACAGCTTGTCCTTTGCATTCCATTCATAGTCACAAAGCAAGTCATTCTGCATGTCTCATGCAGGTTTCTTTCAGTCAAATATCAACTCACTCGGATTTGCCAGTGTTTCCTCCCATCCCCGCAAGTCCATATTTAGCTCGCTGTTTTCTGGCTTTCCCTCTGAGATGACAGACTGTCAAGTAGATTTAGGACAGCACGATGGGGCAACAGAGAACGATCCAGAACTCAGGACACTACACAGTGTCTTGAGAAGTGGAAGAGATGCTGGGATGAGTGTATTTAAAATTATTAACATGTAAAAAAAAGACTTGCAAAATTTAGTGTCGTATAAAATCATGTAGAATAATTCTTCCAAAGAATAACAGAATGAGTATTCTAAAATTACATCACATCATTTCCCAATTTGAAACACAAATTTGGGGTCTCGTAGAGCATTATAGTCATGTAGTGAAAAGAACTCCCTCAAAACCTCTTACAAATCACCCCCATTCTTTTTCCTTACTCTAATCCTGAATATTTTAGAGGCATCTTAAAAATTCATCTGTGCCAGCAATGCACACTTAGAAGGAGAGAGCAAACATAGTCACAAACTTTCCTAAATTCAAGTATAGAAGATAAATCAAGTGCATATTCTATTTTGGGGAACTTGATAAAGAATAAACTTTAATAAATGAAGAAAAACATTTACAGCTACATTTCTTTCTCATTAATTTATTTTTTTTATAAAAAAGCAATTCATTGCCAATTCTGTTCAACTATTAATGAAAAATTTGAATCAGAAAATTCAATTTTTCTTCAAAATTGCACGAGAAAAGATAGAACCAAATGTTAGGGTTGGTGTTGCAAATAACAAAGAAATCGAATGTATTTTGCTATCATTCTATCAGGTACAATCATACAGATTTGGGCCATTTTGAACATGGCTATCTGGTAGATTTAATTTCCAGGTAACAGAACAATATTAATAATCAGAAAATTAGAAACACTAACCCAAAATATACTTACCGACCCTAACCCCAGACTTATCTACTAGCCGTAACTCCTAAACTTCTTCTGTAAGAATTGCCAAAATGGTTCAAGATTCATTTTACAATGCTAAAAATTGGACCTACAATTTCCTTTCAACGTACAAAATTACTGATTTTATTTGAGCTTTTGTTCATTTCATTGTGTTGTTTCACACCTAAGATTTTCTGGAATATTCTACCAAAAATTACAAAAATTATTTTGGACGAGTTATTCTTTATGCTTTCTATCCATTAAAGGAAACAGCTAGGAAAAGTCTGCTTGAAACTGATCATTCCTTTTTTTTTTTTCTTCAACTTTTCTCTTTCATAACAGATACTTTTTATCATAATAAATTTCATTTTTTTTTTATAAAAAATAAAATTGATTTACAATCTTTCTTTTCCTGTTTTATTTCTTGACAAATTTTGTTTTATTTTACTGCTATTAATACTATAGTTTGTAAGGAAATTTTTTTATTTATATCATGCAATATAAAGATTCATATATAAATTTTGGGGCCAGAATGTGTTATATGATTATTTTTCTGTATAAATAATTATTGAAATTTTTCTCACTGAATCAAGTTATACTTTTAGCATTTCAACTTTCTATTTAGACTTTTTTTTATTTGTAACAATATCAATACTTATTTTCCTTACATTACATCTCATCTTGATTATTCATGTCCTATCAACCATACTGAACATTTTAATTTGAGTCAAGACTTTCATAAAATTTACATTTACTATATTACAATTAGTACATTCAAATCATCTACTACAATTGTCTCTATACTGCCAATCTAAACTTAAATAACAGCATCATTTCATACAGGTATATTCCAGGGCATTTATATATATATATATATATATATATATATATATATATATATATAACTTATGCAGCTAAACAATTGCATTGATAGCAAAAACAGTTCAGTAATCAGTAGATTAATTTTTCAAAAAATCAATTTAAGCTTTCCTCCTCAGATAGTTTTTGAGTACCACAATATTTCTATCCTGTGAAATACACCAACAGAAATATCCAAAACACAACCAAAATAAATCAAAATAATTGAATTAAAAATAATCAAATTCATATAAACAATGGCTTCACATTGAGATCAGAAGATATTCAAAAGTAGGTATCCATTACTATCTTATGTTATTTTATCTGATAGAATTAAAATACCATTGTAACGGAATACCAGATAAAAATAGTAGGAACTTACCACATAATTGCAGTACACAAATTTGGAAGATTGAAGAGAAAAAAAAATCAAGTTCCTGTGTTATACAAGAAGCACCAATTTCATACCTATTTTTCACCTCTAAATCCAGATCTTATATTATACAAGAAATGTGTTATACAGTACTTTGTTTAATAGGGATGCTTGTATGAAACCTGAGCCTTATGGGCTCCAACTTTTTTTCAATGTTAGGGTGTATGTATGAGAAAAGTGTCAGTTCTGCATAATTTCATTGAAAAGTTTCTCAATGTTGATTAGCTATAGAAAATCCTAATTCACATAAGTATGACGTTGAAAATTGCATTGAAATAATCAATACTTCACAAGCTATTGAATGATATTCATCTTGAATTGAAATCCTAAATTTTCCAATAGACAACTCCTAATAATCGATTTTCAATCCAGTCAAGAGATATAGTAGTCAGTTCTTCTGTTAACATCAAATCAATATCATTTGAAACTAAAAAACAAAGAGTTAAGTATCCAGTCATGTGGTTCAGTGTTCAGCAATGGAAAGCAACAATTTATTTTCAACTGCTGTAAAATGTTCCACTATGATAGGATCATATCATTTATATGACTTTTACTCATGACAGGAAAAACTTCCTGAGAGATATCACCAGCCTTCCTTTTCCGAATCCTTACTTTTTTATGGAATGCTATTTGTTGATTCAAATTACTAAGGTGTTTAAATATATCAGTCAAATAATCTAATCTTGAAACCAAAAATTCACAAAAGTGTTTTTGATTTACTTCCTCAAAAAACAGAAAGCAGTTCATGTACACAGCAGAGTACTTTTCCCCTTTGGTATGTAAAAGCAAACATTTGTGCTATGAATCCATATCAATACTATTGAAATTTATTTTGTGAATAATTCATTATTTTTACTAGACAAATCGTTACTTGTCATCCTAATTTTTTTTTCAGAACACGTCGATGCCTCATTTTTTAAATTAATATATTGCTGGACAGATGTAGACTGCAAGCAATCTTGTAATTCACCTAGTAGATGCTACCCCATATTTTCTTAAATTTACCAACATAAAACAAAAGATCTGCCCAAATTTAAAAGTCATAATAGTTGTATGTCCAGGATTGAATGTATTAGCAATGGTCCATAAGAAAATTTGCAGTAGACATATTTGTGTGTATGTATTACTTGTTTTGAACATGTTTTCAGAATAGTGTATTTTCTTTCTTTATTTATTTTTTGACAATCTTTTTTTTATCAATCTCCAGTCTAAGTCAGTGACAGGAGTTGACTGTGTTTCCCGACCATAACAACAAAAACAATCCTCATCTGATTTACAGGTGTGAACTCTTCACTGTTTGTCTGTTCCATCATGTTGAACAAAATTGATATGAAATTAACATTTCTGTCATGTTGGGAACATCACCAATTGATTAGTAGGCAGCAAACCAACTGAGCTAAATTGACAAGTCTTATGTATCAACAAAGAATTTTTACTAATACATAAGGGCTCATTTCATTCTTGAGCATTTTACAAGAAAAGGAATATCTCGATGAGTTTATATCATAAAATTTATGAGAAGTCAGTGATACAAAATGGCATTACCTCGGTCCCATAGCTGTTTACATTTGCATATATATACTTGTAGCAACTACTATGGGACAGAGGTAGAATGTTTATTTCCCATCTTTTATTAAAGATCATCTCATTTTGGCAATGGAAGCACATTGAGGATATACATTTGAGTGAAGTAATGTATACATTCTTGTATGATCTCTTTCTTTATATATATATATATATATATATATATATATATATATATATATAAACAAGTATCATCACAAAAAAAGATTTTTGGAACGATTTATTGTGCACTGTTTCTTTACTTCACCAATTAACACATCCATTCTATTTTTTGTGTATCAAATTTTCAGCTTGCATTTCATTACTACTTAATTGCAGAAATGCTTTCAAATGTGATTAAAGGGGTGTACCTCAATAAGATCTATCATCTATTCAGATTATTTGTGGGGTTACTCCAATGTAGTAAGTTTTCACCACTTTCTGGTGAACCAGTGATATAATTTCATACACCTCAAAACAGGAGCTGACTCACCAAAAAGTGAAACAAGGGGATCAGCAAAATTGAAGAAAACGAAGCACAATGAGAGGTCTTCAGAAAACAAGGAATTATCAAATATAATCTCAAATTAGATTAGGCAAAATTTATTTTAGAAATCAATAGAAACACTTTTAAAAATGAAAAAGAATTTAAGATGATTACCAAAAAATTGAGATTTTTTCATGAAGATGAGCCAAAAGTAATAAGAATTTGCAAAGGAACATTTTAAAACATTGTATAATCAAATATATAAGCTAAGCTCAGTCTGGTACAAGTTCAAAGATGTGTAGCATCCACCAAGAATTGAAATAGATTAGTGAATTGGTTTATGAAAGGAGCTTGCTTAATATTGTGCTACAGTAGAGGTAATTTTCAAATGAAGTTGAAAAATATTTGATTTTAGTCAGAAAATGAAAAGATACAAGGCAAAAATTTTTCAGAGATCTATTTTTGTCTTGTTTTTTTTAATTCGCAGTTTGAATTTATAATTAAACCACAAGACAGACTTTCCTACTGTTGAGATCATGGGTTTTGTTCGAAACACCTTTAAAAACAAATTTTTTCACAGAAATTCTTACATGCTTTTTTCCGGTAAAATAAAAATCAAATCCTTCTCAGGATTTTTTTTAATTCAGGGTATTTTACTGTGTTCTTTGCATTAATATCTATGAAAATTTGTTTTCCCCCTCTCTATACTAGAATAAGATATCTCTCTATTGTATTTTCTTACATGAGAAGCCAAAATAAGCAGAACCACAAATTGTACTGTTGGATGGTTATTCTCTAGTGTGTGAGGTATAGGGTTTGAACTTTTAGAACATGCTGACCAACATATTATACAGCTGAACAGTTTTTCATGGATAATTTTGAATGACAAACCCCATACTGTTGGAGTGTTTCTCCATGTGGATTTGGAGGTGAGATTTCTGGGTAAACCTGGCCCCACAGATTTGACATGTAAATGGCTTCTCCCCAGTGTGTATTCTTGTGTGCACTCCAAGGCCTGATTTGTTAATAAAACCTGCCCCACAGATTTGACACTTGAATGGTTTCTCCCCAGTGTGTGTCCTTGTGTGAACTTTGAGGCCACCTTTCCGGGTAAATCCTGCACCACAAATCTGACACTCAAATGGCTTATCCCCTGTGTGCATACTTGAATGCACTTTGAGGCCATCTTTCTGAGTAAACCCTGCTCCACAAATCTGACACTTGAATGGCTTATCTCCAGTGTGTGTTTTTTTATGCACTGTGAGGCCTGAGCTGCTGGTAAACCCTGCCCCGCAAATATGACACATGAATGGCTTTTCCCCAGTGTGCGTTCTTATGTGCTTTTTGAGGACATCTTGCCACGTAAACCGTACTCCACAAATCTGACACTCGAATGGCTTATCCCCAGTATGTGTTCTCATGTGTGCTTCTAGGTGTGATTTGTGGGTAAACCCGGCTCCACAGATTTCACACTTAAATGGCTTCTCCCCGGTGTGTTTTATTGTGTGCAGTTTGAGGCCTGAGCTATTTATGAACCCTGCCCCACATATTTGACACTTAAAAGGCCTCTCCCCAGTGTGTGTTCTTGTGTGCACTTTGAATGCTGAGTTGTCTGTAAATGCTGCCCCACAGATTTTACATTTAAATGGCTTTTCCCCAGTGTGTGTTCTTGCATGCACTTTAAGGCCTGAGCTGTTTATAAACTTTGCCCCACAGATTTCACATTTAAAAGGCCTCTCCCCAGTGTGTGTTCTTGTGTGCACTTTGAGGCCTGGGTTGTCTGTAAAACCTGCCCCACAGATTTCACACTTGAATGGCTTTTCCCCAGTGTGTGTTCTTGTATGACGTGTGAGCCCATCTTTCTGTGTAAACCCTGCACCACAAATCTGACACTTGAATGGCTTATCCCCGGCGTGTGTTCGCTTGTGCACCGTAAGTCGTGATTTCTGGGAAAACCCTATCCCACAGATTTGACATTTAAATGGCTTCTCTCCAGTGTGTATTCTTACATGTGTTGTGAGGAGAGAATTGAAAAGAAATCTCGATCCACAAATGTCACAGCAAAATTTTTTCTCAGCAACATGGTTTTTCTTGTGTTGGTTGAGTTGCTTTTGAGAAGAGTATTTCTTCTTACAGATATCACATTCATATAGACTCCCATTCGTGTGTCTTCTCATGTGTACTTCAAGCTTTGCAAAGTTGGAAAACTGTGCTTCACAATAATCACAGGTAGAGCACTTTTTGTTATTCATTTTTTCAATCAAATCTAAAAATTAAACCAGTACATTTAAATGACTTTAATTGTCACATGTTTTCCTCAAAAAATGTCATCAATATGCTTATAGCACACATAAAATGTGGTGGTGACACTCTTTGCTCTTGGAATAGAAGCTTCATCTTCTGATATTAGTTCCACCTGGAAATAAATAAAACAGGTTTTCAAATATGACAGTTTTTGAAAATAGATATAATATAATTAAGGTGGTCATTGAATGAATGGCTTGGCTTGTCTTGTTTGGGAGTGATATTCACAATGACAGGGCCTGTGTATAAAATATCCCTCCAGCATAAGCAATGGATTCTTCAGGTGAGGCCAGCTTAACCAGAGTCAAGACCAACCTAAAACAAGGGTTGGCTTTTTATGATCCACTAAACAAGGCAAGGATAGTATTCTTCTTCAGACAGATGTGAGCCATTTTCAGGCATATTCAGACAGTAAAGCTGACCAGTTGTTTAACCAGTGTGTCAACAGTCTGCAGTTGGCAAATGCTGAGCTGGCTATAGAGTTCAACCATCCCTTTGGAGGAGGATCAGGACAGTACAGCTCTATATTTTTAGGCACAAATAACATTGGATAGTATAGCTGCCTGAAACTTAAAAGCAGAGATCCCAGATGCTCAAACATAGTAGAAGTGCCCTGAATATAGAGGTCTGCTACCCCTCAGGATAGTAACTAGATGGTTTAGCAGCCGGGAGCCAAGGTCAGAATCATAACCCTTTAAAAAGGGAGGGGGGCTTATCTAGTTACTTTATTAAGTCCAGACTTCCTCTCCCTGCAAACACCATCTCCTGCTAATCTTATCTTTCATAGCTCCAAACACGGAAAATACAGTTTGCTTGTGAAATTGGTGATAATACCAGTAATTGCAAAGAAATTTCAAATGTCAGTGAAAAGTGAAAAATATTTTCCAAAATGGTACTTATTGAAGGTGTAGCTGGCTATTAGGTCTTGGAACTAGCACTTCACTTTTTTCACCCCACAGACCACTCCTGCTTATCTATTCAGTCTTTTACAGGACACTTGTTCAGCTGGGAGGGGTGGGTAGCTGGCTTTGATTCAATGTATTCTTGTTCTTCAAAGAATTACAATAGGCCTCCTCTATGTCTGAGGAAATAGAAGCCCTTCATTACTATCATTATACATATAATGATGAAAGTGACAGTTGGAAGGTGAAGAGAAAAAAACTTTAGCGAAAAAGCAGTTTTTCATATGGGAATGTTTTGATGCATTTCTATAGGTACCAGCCATCTTTTCCAGAGAAACCTGCAGCCATGCAGAGAAAATGGAATGCTGATGAATGAGAGAGATTTTGCGTATTTGCTGAGATGAGGAGACCCAAATTATAAATGATATACATTGTGCTGTATAGGATCATTGGTACCCTTGGATCTTTTGTATATCCACTGATGACTAGTTTAAAACAGTTCCTAATTCAACTGTTCTTGATTTCTTCAAGTTTTGATTGTGCTGAAACACTCATGATCTTTGGGCAAAACTTAGTTTCCTTACAGTATGTTGCACTTTTTACTCTGAAATCCTTTGGTAACACTTTGATTTGATGATTCTCCTGATACAGTTAAGGTGTCCAGTACCAGGGGCAGAGAAGCAGTCCATATTATTATCATTATAATGTCAAGTATGTGTTCATCTGCAATAAGGTACCAACCCAGAACACTATGACATGGCTAGACTCATTATCAAAGGACAACAAATTAAAATCAATGAGTTGGAGAGAAGATGTGAAACCCAAAGCTACATATACATACACAACTACTTTAAATTGGAGAGAGAATTTAATTTGCTAAGGACAGCTTGACAGCTGGACTAAAACAAAAATTTAATTCCTCGAATCAACAAAAAAATTCAAAAGGAGTGGATTGCCCCAATGAGAGATAGGCTGGAAGAAGGTTTGCAGTAAGAACATTGCCGAGTGCGAGCAACAAAATGAATCTGCACACTTATTACTACTAAACACAAAAACAAGAACAGAAAAGAACATCAGTATCCGTAAAAAAATTCAACAAAACCTGAGAACAGACCCACTAAAGAGAAAGAAGAATAAAATGACCAGAGGCGTTAGCGCACGCACACAAACTGAAAGACACTCAGAACAAATTCGCTAAAATGATTCCATTTCTAGAAGCAAACATCTCGCCATTTAAGTAAACAATAAAGATGGCTACTCCTACTATAGATCATTCTGTGACAATCTGATCTTTTAGCACCAACTTAGAATTGTTCTATGACAGAGATTTCCAAAATGGGGTCTACAAAGGGTATAGCAGGGCCCCACTAAAATATCCTGAAAATATTTGTTCATGTGGCAAAGTTTGATCCCATATTGATGTTACGGGGGATGCCGTAATGTCCCATATTTGAATCCCATATTTTTAAAACAAATCATAACATTTTATTTGTATACTTGAAGCTTAACTCAATATTACTTTCAAAGAAATAAACATCGTAACCTCGCTTTGGGCACTCAAACTTCTCCTAGACTGTACTTACACCTCGAATTAGAAATGACACGTATATTGCCAAATGTATCTGAACATCTATGACAGTTGAATAAAATATATATACAGAAATAAAAAAGAAAAAGAGAAAAGGGACACTTTGAAGAATACGCACACATATACATGCCACAAACATAGATACACACATGCATATATGCAAGTGTGTGGTATGAATGTGCATACATATGCATGAGTATTTGTATATGGCATAAGTGTATACGTGTGTATAATAGAGATGTGCATGCATGTGATGTATACCTAGGTGTTAATGTATTATATGTGGGTCTATGGCCTGTATGTTTATGTTCACATTGTTGTCTTTGTCAACAAACTTTAATGATCCAGTCTAGTCAAATGATTAAGTAAGTAAACCACCAAAACTTTAAAAAAAGTAAGTTCTTTCTTTACTCTTAGACTTTTTGGGGATTGAACTAAGAGAACGTCACCTGTTTATTTTAATAGAAAAAAATTACTGGTTGTTCTGAGGGTGAGTAACTATCAAAAACATGTAATTTGTTCACCTTTGATAGCCCACGTTTGAATGACATCATGTGGTGTCAAAGCAAAATGTGTGCATTTACAAAGCAGTCAATCTTGAGGTGCAAAAAGTCTATTTTGTCCTCCCATTCTTTGCATTGTGTAAATGATTTGTTCTACTTTTTGTAATAGCAGTTGCCTATTTTTATTGTGTGAATTCTATCTCTGAAATTATACCACTTTATTTTTCTTTCATTTTTTTTCTCTGTGTGAAAGAAACAATTTCTTTTATTATTTGGGAAAATAGCAGTTTCCAATATTTCTTCTGTTTTTTTTGTAATGATAATTCATTAAAACTAGTAACCCATTTTTTAAAAGTGAGCATTTATCTCACTTGTTAACAACTTAGGTGTATGAAAAATGAGATAGCACAAAAGCATTATTTCACTTTTCGCAAAAATAAAATTCTCAATTCTATTATGATTTCTGTGAATTTCCCTAGCATTTCTCTTTCATATGGTCAGTCAAATGTCTAGCCGCCATGTTGAATTCCTTTATTTGTCTACCTTCATGTGCATAACTTTTCAGTTGCCATTTTGATCTTTTCAAACTGACACTTAGCTATACACAACTTACAAAATCCCAATAGGCTTTTCCAAGTTTTCATAATAATTTGCGTTGAATGAACTTTTTACATAATAATTCAAATAGTCTTCACTGTCATGGGCAAGCTTGTATTGTTTAAATAGTGTGTCTGTTAATTTGATCATTTTTTCTAAAAAATACTGTGGCCCACAAGCTATGCTCGGAACAAAATTGGGGTCCTTGATTTACAAAGTTCTAGGTTATTTCGTGACTGCAACTATCACAAAACAAAGAAAATAAAAAGAATTAAAAAACTTTTCAAAAATATTCTGGATACGAAGTAAGAAATCGAACAATTTTATTACATACACTACTTCCCTAACTTATCAATGAAATGATAACATTTATAATGAAAAGAATGTACAAACGAACTGAACAGACTTTAAGAAACAAATAAATCATACAAATAAATACTATGTTGAAAATTTTGATTCAGTTTTGAATTCAAAAAGAAAAGGTGTGTGATGTTCTGTCTACACACCTATTTCCCTCGGTTCATGAGTATTAAACGGAGGGCAAGCACTTGTCCGATCGTAGCATACCGGAAGCATAGATAGGTCTAGTTTTGGGTAGCTAGAATGCGACGCTCGCTTGCCTGACCAAAAACCACCACCAAGTTAAACGCACGTGATTTTTGTTACCTCTTCATTTTCATCTCAGATAGCGCGTTGTTACCAAGGTGAACAAGCAAACAAGTGACCAAAAATACAACAGTTGCCATTCGGCAGCAAAATATTCAGACCGTTTCTATGGCCTATCCTACTTGAGAAAAATTGAAAACGATAATATTTTGTTTGATAATTCTTCAAGCTTAGTCAAGTATTGAAAAAAGAAATTACTAAGTTTAGAAAAATAAATGTTTTCGGATGCAAAAATACGTGCCTCAACGCCTGACATCGACAAAAATAGCACAATACCCGCCAAATTAAATTCAAAGCAAAAAAAAAAAAAAAAAAAATGGAGATATTGCAGAGGAGTGCCACTTCATGCAAAACCGTAATCGAATAGCTCAATTCCTCGCAAGGAATCCAGAGCGTATTTTAAATTTGTTACCATTAATATGACAACAAAAAGGCCCTAAAATTTTAAGAAATCCATCCAATGTTGTTCCTATCCCTACTATTTAACTTAACCTTTATACAATTTGTAATGAAACAAATAATTTCGCCTCAGATATTTCATCTACTCCTTTTAAATTTTAGGGTATTACAATTAAAAACGTAGAAATTCCCGGCCTACCATAT
The DNA here is from genome assembly GCA_963457665.1 of Thysanoteuthis rhombus. NCBI lineage: Eukaryota > Metazoa > Mollusca > Cephalopoda > Oegopsida > Thysanoteuthidae > Thysanoteuthis > Thysanoteuthis major. The sequence goes on from OY735214.1 coordinate 13,549,199, forward strand.
ACGTTTTATTTTGCCTCGCTCATTTTTATTATACAATGGCTGATTTGGCTGGCGACAATTAACGCAAGAATGTCAAAAAATATATCTTTTGGACAGCACAACAAACGAAAAGTATACGATGTTTGAAGGAAACAGAGAAAAAGAGTCACTTACTTGAATTATGCAACACGTTCAGTAAGTGTACAATTTGTAACACCCATAGTTTTTTTGTGCGCAAAATGTCCTAAGCCGAGGCTGAACTTCCGAATTAAAAAATAACTAATCCCGTATAATTCACATTTCCACTTAAGGGGAAAACAAAACGTTCAAGAATAATTTCTTTCTCATTTGGCTTATTTGTTATATTCCACTAAGCAAGAAAACGATAGTGCACATTCCAGACAGAAAACACCGGCTCCAACACGAAAATCGCTCTCTGCCTCCCCTCTTTCTCTCTCTCTCTCTGTTGACGTGATTAATTAGGGTTGCCAAATTAGCCATTTTGGGGTTAGATCTGGCTGATTTTTTTCAAAGTTAACAGTTACGGTAACCGAATGTCAGGCCATTTTGAAAATAATTGTAATAAGTTTGATAAATGTGAATAATTTTTAAACATAATTCATTTGGGATTCTAGTTATTTGATAAGTGGGCTTCAATGGTAACGGGACATTTCGGCCCAACCAAGGACTTGAATCAATTATCAATGAATATACTGGCTCCGCGACGCTCATGATAGAGAAATGTGGCAGATCCTAGGGAGATCTTTGTTCATCGACAGACGATAAAAGACTGATGAGGATGACGATGAATTCTTCTTGAAGTGTTTGTGTGGGGGGGTCAAATTTGATTGAATATCGCATTGTATGCGCGTAAATAAAATTGATTGCTTTTAGCGGTGATCATCGAAATTAGTTCCTTCTCTATACTTTTGTGTCGAGTATCTTTCGGAAACGGTCGTCAACAATGTCAACCCTCTTTAAAAGCTACTATGAAATATCGAAATTGACTGAACGATGAAATGATATAAGACACGGGATTAAACCATTTGTTATATTCATTTATGAATATTTATTTTACAAAAACATTAAATTATTTTCATGAGTCAAAGATTTCCAGCTAATTTTTTCAAGAATTTCATTTTTTATTTCTCACTATTATCCACATTAAAACCTGATGGTTAAAAAAAAAAACATCATTCTGTTTTCCTTATTTGTTGATTGTCATATCAAATGAAAATTCCAAATTTACTGTTTTACTTGTCATGGTGGGTGGATTCAATAAGAAGGAAATAGAAATTGGAGGATTTCTTCTTCGTCTTGGGAGAAAAAAAGAGAAAAGAATTTTCATTTACTTCATCTATTCATTTATTAATAAATGAATTTATATCAAATTATTAATAAATAGATCCAATACTGTTCTCGCCTACATTTTATTTTATCTACTCTTGTTCCTCCATAAAAATTTACTGCTATTACTACGGTAACTTGCAGTTTGTGAAGTATATGTAAAACAAACAAGTTGTAGCAGCTCCTATACTTTTACTTACAAATTAAATATGAAACCCTTCTTTTAGCTAGATATTGAAAATGTCACTTCCTTTAATGACCCCTATAAAACCCCTGGACACACATAGTCAAATGCTCATTGGTGCCAGTACTCATAGCTGGTTACACTTCCGTCCCCAGCACTTGTTGCCGCTATTCTTTCTCTCTCTTTCCTACTCCCTAAGTTCAGTATCATTTTGCCAACCACATGGCTGATCCGATCCTAACCATTTTTTTTACTATGACCTATCTCTGTAGTAACTTTGCCCATTTCACTTCACCGATGTTGAGAACTCTCACATACACATAGCTACACAACCGTGTGTTCATCATGTGCTCCAAACGCATATACACCTCTCACTCTCATGAATGAAATGGCAATGCTTTTTATAATCTGATTGTCACAACGATCTATTCTAATTCTGTTTACTTCGGGGAACACGCATAGATAAAACTTTGTGTTCTCGGTCTTTTGTGGCCCATCCATCGAGTGTCTATCAGCTTCAGAGAATATATCCCACATAATTATCATTTTCAAATCTATCACGTCCATAGAAATGATTTTTAGTTGATGATATTCTACAATAATCCTTCTTCTATTTAATAGAATTCATTTAGAACCCATAGTTTTATTACAATAAAATTAATAGATTTTATATTTTGGGTGTTTTATCGACCAGTCATGTTTCGTCAAAATCCGGAGAGGTTCTCAACCTTGTTTACAGAGATCAATTCACAACTAATTGCTGGCCACAGATCCCATAAAGTCAGGGGATGGGGATCAATCAATTCCAAAGTGTCAGTAAGGGATCTGTTGCAATATGCTGCTAACAGTTTCACAAATCCAACACATGGCTGACTTTCAAAGGGACATCAGCATACGTGAATCATCTCAGCAGCAACGATTCCAACCGATCACAGCAGACCTGCCAAAATTGTCAAAGATCATGTCAGCATCCTTTGGGACAACAAAGCTGCTTCACACATGATTGAATGAAATAAATGCCAAAAAATTAATCACTTCGCCTGTCTGTCACTTGAAAACTCAACCATGAGGCCCATTGCCCCAAGAAAGGTTGAGCAAAAGACAAGTCAACTACCACACAGCAACAATGACAATACCAACAATGTATTCAAGAGTGATTTCATACAATGTTGCCTCACTCATTATCTGGAGAAGATGCATGAGAATTAGAGAATTGCATACGTTCACAACAAGCAAAAATTAATGAGCTCAAGGAATGATGTAAAATCCAAATCTGCATGTATACATGCAACTATCACAAGTTTAAAGCAGAGAGCTTGGCAACAGAACTAAGACAAAAACATCTTGAATCTGAGAGGAAACTTGATTCCACCAAAAAATACCTGGCAAAAGTCTTTTAAGACCAAAATCTACTAACAAGATCTTACTAAGCACACATGTTAAGAAATGGAACAGATCCAAAGTGTTGCTTCTGTACACACAAGGAGGAGCCTATTGACAATCTAATATCTGGTTGCTCTGCCCTCACCTCAAATGAATTTAGAAATAGACAAGATAAGGTAGGGCAATACCTTCCCTGGAAGGTGTGCCAACACTATAATCTACCCCACACAGAAGAATGGCAAGAGCACAAACTTTCATCTGAGCTGAAAGGTGAAATTTTTACTTTGCCATTGAACTTCAACATATATACCAACGGCATTATACAAGCAAAAAGATCAGTCACAATAATAAAACATTTCAAAGATCATGAATGCTATCTAGTCTGACATGACCATCCTGTCCAATGAAAACATCTGAAACTTGAAAACTTGTAAAATATGAAGATCTTGCAATTACAAGAATGTGACATTTAGACACAACCACTATCCCAGTAGTGGTAGGAGTGCAAGGAATGATTAACTGAGATGCCTTTAAAGATTGTACTGATAAGAACTGCTCACATACTTAAAAAAAACTCTCAATCCAATAATTCTCTGCATAAACCTTATACCCAACTTATATGCCCTTATGTGAAATTCTCTTGATATTTTCATTTTCTTGGATTTTTCATCTGTTTAAATCCTTTTTTTTCTCTAATTCTACATGCCTGTCTGAGCTGAACGGGGAGAAAGCAAATGAATAGTACTGAAAAAAAAGGAAAGGAGGAGGTAGAGAAAAGGAGGACAAAAAAAGAAAAACCTTCATTTACCTTGGGCCTCAGGTGGAAGGCTTAGTAAATAATAGCATCAAACAGCGAATCAAGGAAAATAACAATGATAATGATAATAATAACTTTGATGTTTATGCATTCTTCTTTGTCTGTCTAAATGAAAGGCAATAACTGCTGACTGTAGTATGCCAGATACAGAACCACAAACCTCTAACCATCAATAACAAACTAAGACACAACAATAACCAACAGCGCATGAATATGTATATTCATTTTTTAGGTGATGTTCTCACATAATTATGCATACATGAGAAACAGTGTAGGAGTACATTTTACAATTTAAGATTAAATATCCAAGGGGTTCTTTGCTGGAACATCAAATGTAATAATTAAATGTTTCATCTCATGTTTGTATGTTCATGTTTGTGAAGAGTCATAAGAAATTTTGTGTTGAAAGGAGATTGTTGAAGTTCTTAGATTCTCAATCATTTTTTGACTGTACCTTTTTGCAAAGAAATTAAAAAGTAAAGCGATCAAATTAGAAACCACAACGACCAAATTCAAATACATGGTGATCAAAATTTAAAATATGCCACACAAATTCAAAAAATCCACATGATTCAGTTTGCTTGTCTTTTTATCAATTTGCTTGTTTTAGGTGTTTGGCATATAACAAAAGTTTGAAATTTTTGTACTGTAAATACTTTGTTTACTTGTATAATGTGAGAAACATTTATGTTATTGATATTCAAAAATATCTCTTGCTCTATAAGGTGTACATAGATAGTTTTTATCTTGTATTTTTCCCAATATTTCTACTTGCTCATGACATGAAAATTCCAGAGATGAAACTTGCTTCATTTTCATAATGTGTCAATTTTCTGGTAAGTGTGTCACATATGTCACTAAAGTTCCAACTCATTATCATTTCTTAATTTATTGTTATCTATTTATTCCTTCTATTTCCCAAGTCCACTAAATAAATGAATGAATGAATGATCATCATTTCATACTGATATAATGGTCTGTTGTTTATCTGGATCGTGTGCAAATTTTGTAACAGTATGACAGTCTGTGAGTAGGGGGATCAAATGTTTTCAGTGAAATTTCAATTTCATGGGGGTCTGCAGCCCTCCCCCGAAACTTGAAGGACTACTTATAGTGCATTGTTTCTTTATTTTGCTGATTATCATATCTGTTCATTTTTTCTTGTGAATCGTATCCTCATCCTGCATTACTACTTAATCATAGAAATGCTTCTGAATGCTTTTAAGATCCACTGTCCATTCAGAATATTTGTGAGTTACACCACTGGGAAGTTGAATGCAGCAGGTTTCTTTCATTTTCTTGTGAACCATCAATATAATTTCTGACACACAGAAAGTGAAATGTTGTAGAGATCAGAGAAAAACAAGGCACAATGAGTAGACTACTGATAACAAAGAATCACTAGATATAATCATGAAGCAGATTAAGTCTAATTTATTTGAGAAATCAATAAAAAAGGATTTCATAAAATTCAAAAGAATCTAAAAAGAAACAAAACACAACCTTGGTTATTAGAAAAAAATAATTCACATCACTGAAATTCTCACATGCTTTCTTCAGATAAAATAACAAAAAGAATCAAACCCCACTTAGGATTTTTATTCAGTATTTTTCTGTGTTTGTTGCATTGATATCTACAAAAATTTCTTTTCCATTCACTAGACTAGAATATGATATCTCTCCATTATGTTTTCTTATATTAAAAGTCAAATAACTTGAACCACAAATCTCACAGTTGAATGGTCATTCTCTAGTGTGCGAAGTTTGAGGTTTGAACTTTTAGAACATGATCCTCGTTCTATACAGCTGAACAGTCTTTCATGGATAAGAATTCTCACGAGGTTTCAAAGATTCCCACTGGCAGGAAATTCTGAATGACAAACCTCACACTGAAAGGGTATTTCTCTGGTGTGTGCAAAGTTCGGTTTGCAAACTTTGCATAAGTGTTTTCTCATGTGAATTTGGAGGTGACATTTCTGGGTAAACCTTGTCCCACAGATTTGACACTTGAATGGCTTCTTGCCAGTGTGTGTTCTTGTGCGCAGTGTGAAGCCTAACTTGCTTGTAAACCCAGCCCTACATATTTGACACTTGAATGGCCTTTCTCCAGTGTGTGATCTTGTGTGCACTTTTGGCCATCATTACGAGTACACCCTGCTCCACAAATCTGACACTCATACAGCTTCTCCCCAGTGTGTTTTTATGTGTACTTTGAGGCCTGAGTTGCTTCAATCTATTTTTTCTCAAACTCAAAATCAACTTCAGAGGAAGTTTTCACAGGTTGAAAGCACAAACGATTAGTTGCGAAAATCTTTTTTTCAAATGGGACCACAAGTGCCTGAATAATGTTATTATTTTGTAATGAGAAAATCATGCTTAATTTTACATGGAGAGACCACAAGACATCACAGTATATCAGGAAGAAAATGAATAATTTACTCCGAGTGAAACCTGCCAAGATTGACAAGTTTCTGTCTCCTAGAATGATTGCTGACCATGGCTAGAGAACACATTCTACTTTTCTATTTACCCATAGCTTGGAGAAACAATTCATACCTTTCTCATGAGGATTAGTATGAATAGAAAGCAAATAACCGATCAGCCAGCCAGCCATACCGTACCACTTCCTCAACTAAATTCCTGGTTCCTAGGGATCAGCCTCATGACAAGCACCTCCCAATTGTTTGACGCCTCTGACAAAGGCCATAACTGGTGACAGGATAAAACGCAGAGGTATGGATGCAAGCACATCTGAACCGCTTTAGTGCTAATTGAATACATGAAGCCTTTGCCTAAATTCGACCTCTTTTTGCCAATTCCCTTTTCAGAGCTGATAATCATTAGGCTACCCTAAACCTTCATTATATATTCAATAATGCAAAATAAATATCAAAATCTTGCGTGTTCTTTAATCAACTTTTGACCTCTATATCGATATAACCTTCCTTCAATATCATTACTAGCTTTCCTCCATTTAACTACTGTTGTTTTTATCAGAACACTTCTGGTCAGTAAACACTTGATGATGATGATGATGATGATTGCTAGCTTTACTCTGTCTCATTATAATTGCTTTTTATCAAACCAGTGGATTGATACAATTCCAATTATTATATTTCCATAACTAGTTTAACACTATCTAATAGTAGCTTCTTAGAACAATCTAGGTTTGTATAGTCATTATTATCAATATTAATTTAGCTTCCGTCAATTATATTGTTGCTCTTTGGGGACATGTTTCCCCTGTGAACTAGGATGAGATGAATAGCATTTCTCACAATGCTGCCAGTTGCTAAAATGGTTATATGGACATGCATTTGAATTAGTCAAACTGGATAAGTTGTCATTGGAAGATACTTTTTATTTTGTAATATCCATGTATTCGTTTACATTTATGTTTTATGAATGTGTTCTTTCCGTCTGTCAAATAAAGGGAAAATAAATACTGATTGCAGCATACCGGGAGTGGGGCCACAAACCTTATGTCCAAAATGGGAGAGAGCAGGGGAGTATCGTTTTCAGTAGCTAGGCTGTCTCCCCAGCCAGAACCCATCAGCCTAAAAGTACTTGCCTTTATATCTCGCTTCACTTATATTGATACTGATACAGTTAGAATTCAAACACATTTCTAACCAGTAATAACTAACAACCAGCAACTAATCAAAAGATACAACTGGTGATGAACAGAACAAAGAAAAATAGCCCCAACACATCATCAGGCTTCCAATTGCAAATACGAGAGAAAAGTCATCCGGTGGACAAAATGGGTTAGCCAACTGAAAAATCTTTTCATCACCCAGATGATCACAGACGATATATACATCAGACAGCCATGTTTCTGATGATTGAAGTTGATCATATAAATCATATTGTGGGCTCATAACCAACAAAAAAAACTCGTTCATGTTTTTTAATAATTTCATTGCTTCAAATAATTGGGACAATGTTTTCAATCAATTAACCATGAATCAAGTTGGAAATTCCATACAAATTATATATATATATATATGTATATATATATATATTCATACAAAACATTATATAAACAGAATAATTGTAGGTTTTTTTTTTTTAGGAAACATTTTTCGTCTTGCACTAACAAGCTAACCACGAAAATGAATGAAGAAAATAACTCCGGCACGATGCTCAATATATTTATGCATTTACACGGTTGGTTTATTCAACTTTCTTGATGAAATGTATCGTAATAAGATGTCTCTACAGTTATCATGGTCTGTCGGACATAAATACTGTACAATTTGATGATATATATATATACATATATATATAAATGACACATATATAAAACAGTTCTTAATACCTATACCCCTCAACCAAAAACAACCAACAGAATAGCCATAGTTGCTACTTCTATGTCCAACAAGAGATTCAATCAAATTATCATATATTCCTTCATATACAGAAAATAGTCCAGACTCACTACTATGAACTCCTATGGATTCTGGTTTTTGTTTTCTAAGCAAAACATTTGATATTTCCTATGGAAACCTCCCCTTCTATGCTAATGAAGATAGGAACCCTTCCCAAAACATGTAGAGCATATTAATTTGTCAAATAATTAACTATTAACGTCTCTATATACTTTTACTCCTGAATGTCTCCTTCCCAATACTTTATTCACATAAAACATAGAACACAGGAATATAGAACATGTATATATATGTTTAAATACAGACACAAATATAATCACCAAAAATATCAACTATCTATTCAGATTGTGGTATTGCACCACTGTGAAGTTGAATGCAGCAGGTTTTCATCACTATTCTATATAATTTCATTGACCTTATCACCAAAATAGAAAACAAGGTAAAGCGAGATGTCTACAGATCATAAAAGATAACTAATTATAGTTTCAAAGCAGATTAAGAAAAACTGATTTAAGAAATCAAAATGAAAAGTTATGAGACAATATTTGTTCAGATTTTTGTATTTGTTTGGATTTTTCAATTTATTTAATCTAAATTCATTATTGGACCACAGGACAGACATTCCTACAGATGAGAACAAGGGTCTTGTTAGAAACTCATTAAAAAAAAAACAAGTTTCTCTCGCATACTTTCTTGAGGTAAAAACACGACAGAAATCAAATCCTACTCGTCACAAGGATTTTTTTTATTCAGCATATTTTCATGTTTTCTTCAAATTATTATAAAAGAATCTTTTTTCCACATACAAGACTACAATAGTTTATATGAGAAGTAGAATGTGAAGAGCCAGAATAACTAAAACAAATGTATATTATACACCTGAATGTTTTTCATGGATATTAATTTTCATTTGATATCAAAGATTTGCATTTGTATGAGATTTTGAATGACAAACCTCACACTGAGGAGATTGTTCTCCAGTGTGGGCAAAGTTTGATTTGCAAACCTCACAATAGTGTTTAATCATGTGAATTTGGAGGTGAGATTTCTGGGTAAATCTTGTCCCACAGATTTGACACTGAAATGGCTTCTCCCCAGTGTGTGTTCTTGTATGCACTTTGAGGCCTGAGTTGCTTGTAAACCCCGCCCCACAGATTTGACAATTAAATGGCTTCTCCCCAGTGTGTTTTATTGTGTGCACTTTAAGGCCATCTTTTCGAGTAAACCCTGCTCCACAAATCTGACACTCAAACGGCTTATCCCCAGTGTGTGTTTTTGTGTGCACTCCCAGGCCCGATTTCTGGATAAACCCTGCTCCACAGATTTGACACTGAAATGGCTTCTCCCCAGTGTGAGTTCTCGTGTGCACCTTGAGGCCTGAGTTGCTTGTGAACCCAGCACCACAGATTTGACACTTGAATGGTTTCTCACCAGTGTGTGTTCTTGTGTGCTTTATGAGGCCATCTTTCCGGGTAAACCCCGCCCCACAGATTTGACACTTGAATGGTTTCTCCCCAGTGTGTGTTCTTGTATGCTCTATGAGGCCTGAGTTGCTGGTAAAACCTGCCCTACAGATTTGACACTTGAATGGCCTTTCCCCAGTGTGTGTCCTTGTGTGCACTGTAAGGTTTGAGTCATCTGCAAACCCCGCCCCACAGATTTGACATTTAAATGGCTTCTCTCCAGTGTGTGTTATAATGTGCCTTCTGAGGCAATATTTCCGGGTAAACCCTGCTCCACAAATCTGACACTCAAATGGCTTATCCTTAGTGTGTGTTCTTGTGTGTACCTCAAGGCTTGTTTTACGGGTAAACCCCACCCCACAGATTTGACACTTGAACGGTTTCTCCCCAGTGTGTGTTTTGATGTGCACTGAGAGGCCTGAGTTGCTTGTAAACCTTGCACCACAGTTTCGACATTCAAATGGTTTTTCCCCAGTGTGTGTTCTTGTGTGCACAGTTAAGCTTGATTTTTGAGTAAACCCTGTCCCACAGATTTGACACTTAAATGGCTTCTCCCCAGTATGAGTTCTTACATGTGCTTCAAGCTTTGAAGCATCAGAAAACTGGGCTTTACAATAATCACACGTAAAACACTTTCCTTTACTCATTTTTGGCAATTGAATCCTAAAATAAAGCCTCAACTTTTGAATGATTTTATTTGCCATACATTTTTCTCAAAGTGTTTTACCCATAAACTTATAGCACATTTAAAATGCAATTGCACTGCTCTTTGCTCTTGAATTAGAAGCAATCTCTCCGGCTTCAATTTCTGATATTAGTTCAACCTGGAAATTCAAAAAAAAAGAACAGATTTGAAAATTTGACATGTTTTAAAAATGATAATTTAAATAAAGTGGTCATTAACATTCTTATAGTGCTAGTTAGGATTATTGGCCACAAAAAAATGTGTTCTTATGCATACAACATGTTTTACAGGCTTGCAAATAATGAATTACCATAAAAATTTGAGCTGGCAAAAGTTGCTTCCCTTGCACTGAAGGGCTATGCAATCCTTATCAAAAGAAAGCACAGTGCAACCATATTGAAGGCAGAAACACAGGTGCATTTTAACAAGGAACCAGAACTTTAATAAATTTAGAAGGTCTGGAACAAATGAAAAAAGCAATGAGAGAAAAGCATATCTTCAAAAGGAAAAGTCTCTTTTGAATGCAGCATTATAAGAGTTTGTGAGGAATGTGAAGATAACACTTGAACCTATCGATAGGGCTGTGGAGCTGGAAGCAATTCAGGGTTATTTTAGAGATGATAAAATGTATCCACTGTAATTGTATACAATTTGAATATCAATGGGTTTTTTTCAAGAAAAAATAGCATAAAATCAGAAACTTGGCTTATATTACCATCAATTTAAGTGCAGTAAAATATGGATAATATTTGGTGTGTATTGCATGGTATTTATTTTCAGTCTTTTTATCACTTCAATCTCTATTTGAAGGCTGTTAAAATACAAATCTCACATCCTTAAAATAGAGATTAAAGTGATGATTGAAAAACTCATGATTTGAAAACTGCTACTAGATTATCAGACTTGCTAATAATGAGAAACCATTGAATGTTTTACCTCTTAAAATTGACGATAATTTTTATTTTTTGACATATTCAGTCAAATCATCCTATAATCACAGTAGACTTATATTCAAGTACCAACTGTAATTCATTTTCAAAAACTGATGAATATCTCACAGATTGAAAGCTGAAAAATTACCTGCGATTATTTTTTTTTTTCGAAATAAAGTTGGTACTCCTTATTTAAAACAATGTAAAATATGATAGTTGAACACAGCATAGAAGAGCATTAAAAGGTATTTTTATAATTAAAAGTATAATCAAACATATTTATGAGATGTTAATGCAATGATGAAATTGAAAGTCTCTCTGTTCTTTATAACTATACTGCACACCATGAATTCATCTATGTACAATGGAAACAATGCTTCAACAATGCTTTCAAATGTACATACAATGCATATGGTCTTTGCTTTACAGGATTTCATTTTTCAAATTGTACAATAATGTTCTTTTTTTTCTCCAGCTATTTATACTCATATGTCATATTGTGACAAAAGTAAAATAGGATTTTACCTTTTTGCAGAGTTGCTGCAAGTATGTATGTTTACTGAAATACTGCTTTTAGTATTTCTAACAAATGCGTTTATCACTTACACTCATAGAAGGAAGAGATCATATTGCTCAAAAGCTAAAATCAAGCCCTATTTTCCCATCTAAAAAATACTTTTAAAAAGCTTATTTTCTGCTTGTGAAATTATGACGGAGATTTGTTTTAAAGAATATAGAATGACTGCTTTGGTAGATTTATCACTTTTTTTGTATCACTCTATTTCAAAGAAGTTTTTAACAACATTAACAGACTCAGAAAGCAACTGAGTAAAACCAAAATAATCACTAAACTAATCTAAACTTTTTTCAATATGGAGAAATATTTTTCTAAAATGTGATTCCCAGAATAATGCCTGAAAGTCATCAGTAATCACTTGCTCCTCTGTTGTTTTAAATGTGCCCTAATTTCAGTGATGCATAAAATCACAATAACTTTCTTACTAATTACAGAATATCAGAGAATTTAGTATCATTCGAGAGCACTTTCAAGATATACAAAGTTTCTCATTCTTAGTGGAGTGAAATAATTAATTCCATTTTTTTTTTTTTTTTGGTGATCGCAGGTCCCGATTTTTGTGTGAATTTCTTTCGGAATCATATCATCTAATTTCTTTTTCATCTTTTTTTTTGTACTATAAAAGCAATGATTTCTTTCATAATTCGGTAAAATCGCGTCTTTGATTTTTCATTCTTTTTTTTTTTTTTATATAAATATTTTTCCGCATTATCTTCCATTATTTTTTGCTATATAATTTATGAAAAGTAAGTATTTATCTCCCTTGGTTGTTGTTTTGAGAGGTGTCTCCCTTGTTAAGTACGGGTGTGAAGTGAAATAGGGCTTGAAATTCAACGTTTGTCTTGTTGTGTAATAGTTCACATATTTTTTCCCCAAATTTTGTAAATAAATAATTAAGAAAATACATTAATGATACATTTCATATAGTTATGGTTTTCGTTTTCTTTTTAAATATCATTTTTCAAGTTGAATTCGAAAGTAGAAATCTTAGGTTACCGGTGTTGCACGAAATGTGTGTTTTTGTAGATGGCTGATTTCGGAGATCAGAAATTGAACATTTGCCATGTAAAACATTCAGTGAAACACTAAATAAATTTCACCAATAATGAATATCATATTCATTCATTCAAAAAACATTTTTTTTTTTAAATTCACTAAAAACCGAATCCCAACCTATGATTACAGAAATCTAACATGACAAAAAAGATGAAAACAAATGGTCAAAGTTTCAAGAGAAATAAATAAACTTCATTTTTTCACCCAAGACCACGTACAAAAACAGAGCTCAAATAAAAAATAATAAGATGTTTGGGAGAGAAGAAGAAAAACATAGAACACTTACTCGAGTTATTCAACACGTTCAGTCGCTGTGTTGTGTTTCAGTTTCATTCATATCTTTTTGCGCACGAAGACGAGGCTGAATTTTCAGATTAAAAAATCAATAACTATTCTCGGTTATTCAAGAAGATTTGCGCTAAAAAAAAAACAGTCGAAGAATAACATTTTTTTTTTTTTCGGATTAGCTTGTTCACTAATATGAGCCAGGAATCGGCAATACACTTCCCAGACACCAACTCCAAAACACCATGTCACGTGATTTTCTAAAGTGGCTAAATTAGCTATTCTTGAGCTAGATCTGGCTGTTTAGGTTTTTTCATTTTTGTTATTTTTTTCGGTTTAGCCAATAAAAATATACCGTAGCTGAACGGTGCTCATTAAAGATCAAGTTGGCCCTTCTTTGTGGAAGTCGGCTTTCCTATACTTGTTTGATAAAAAGTATCTGTAAATTCATTTTTCTTTTGGGAATGTACGAATACGTGTGATTGTGTTCGTTTTTTTAAGCTTTCCTGAAAGAAAATCATTATAAAACGGATTTTGTGTTACGAAACAAAGAAAACTGCAAGTGTTGTTGTCATATTTTGATTCATTAGTTTCCTTGTATTGAATACTTTCAACAAAATTTTGGCTCAAAAAGTTGAAAAAATTTTCCGTAGATTGACATGGATTTACACGCAATAAAGAGTAATCATGTTTCTTTTTGGAAGGTTTGCTAAATAACTTATTTATCATTTGTTTTGTTTGTTACTCCGGCTATCATTTTATTGCAAATAGATATGCGTGTTTGTTTTTCAAAGAGAACGAAATATTTGTAACGAAACATGCATACACAAATGAAAGGAAATAAAATTTTTTTTTAAAAATCAACAGAGAAATCTCTCCATCGAAAACAATCTACTCAGAAGTTTGATCAGTCCTTCGTTTCAAAGTGACTTTTTTTAAGAAGTGGATGACAATATGCAAATTCACCAGTTGTACAAATGCAAGTAGGTAAGTTTCAAAATATCACATTCCGGGACACAAAGGCAAAGTTTGGAGGAAATGATAGCCATTTTCTACACTTTTAATCCATAAGCAATTACAAAATTACACTCAACATCTAGTAACAAAAATCACATTACACATTGTTATCATTATGAATTTCCATAATTTATCCATTCATTTCGAAATTGGTAATAATCTGAATTATGTCATATAGTGGGGGAAGCAATTCTGACTACATGAGTATGTCATAAAATTTATGAGAAGTTAGTGATACAAAAATAATACTCCTTCTGTACCATGTTAGTTTTTATATTCATATATATACATACATATATATATATATATATATATAGATATAGATATATATATGTGTGTGTGTGTGTGTGTACATAGAAAATTCAGTGCTTTGCAATGACTGAGTTTCATAGCGAGCACCTTTTTCAGGAATACTTGACCGTTTGATGATGGCACTCACTGGCATGAAACTTAGCCACCATGAAGCACTGAATTTTCTATGTATACCTATTTACATATGTTCTATCCTTAGAGAAAAAAATCACATATATATATATATATATATATATATATATATACATTGTGTGGGAGGAGGTAAAATTTTCAGATGCCAGGTTGAATACTTATTATTGCTATATATTGAAATGAAATGATTGATAAAATCTATTCTGTCTCTAAACTGTTTTGTTTACCTTAATCAAGTAGATAAATGTCATTAAATCAAATTTGGAATGATTAAAAGGAAAAAAATACGAAAAATAATTTAAGGGATGAATACTTATGCACACAAAGATTCAGATTTCAGATTTTTAATTCTTAAAAATTCTCCAAAACAAGTTTGTTTCATTTAAATTCACTTCACTAACTTAGATTATTTTGTGTATGTCCATGACATAACACTTCTAAAAAGTCCATTCTCATTACATGTTGTAATGCCAAACTCAGTCAAGGCTCCTTTGCTACAGATCACTGCTAATAGATGTTCTCTGTAAACTTCAATAAGCCATCTGCATGTCTCAACTGGTACTTTTTAACCATTTCTCTATGCAGAATTGTTCCAATTTGGTCAAATGGTTTCTGTTTGTGGACAGCAATATTCAAAAAATGCCACAAATTTACAAAGATGAATGAATGTTCAATCTGTAAAATCAATTAATATAGGCTTGCAGAAATGTGATTTACTATCATAAGATACCAGAGGTATAAGAATGGCATATTTTTGAGCTGTTGTTATATGAATTACTAGAATGGTTCAAGAAGAATGAGGTTAGAATAATTGAATGGCCATCTAAATTTCCTGATCTAAATCCTATTGAAAATTATATGACTTGTGAAGGTTATTGGTTTCATTTTCATTGGGGCGTGCAAGCCCATAGAGTAGGTGTACATATTGAGAAAGGGTAAAGAGATTAGTCATGCAAATATATACAAAAATCTCATCAATTTCAACAAGGAAGATATTGGCCAACAGGAACAGCATTGGGGGACCATGGATGCTAAATTCTCAAGCAAATACATTAATAACATACAGCATAAAAGAATATGCTTCCAATATCGCCAAGTATTTGTTATTTATGTCGACAGCTGTCTTGAAAATGGCAAATGAGCAGCTAAATATTCCCATCCCTAGCCAACCTTTCTTTGATAACCCTGCTATACATAGGTACAATGTGTTCATAACCATTTCAATGAAGTTTTAGAATAGAGTTGAGAGGGATAGAGAGAGAATCAGATTTTTTCCTACCGAATGAGATTAAATTGAATCATAGATGACATAGCATTTTTTTATTGTTATTAGGATTGACAGTGATATTTTTGTTTTGATTGTTGCAATTAACAATATCATAAATATAAAAAGGATGGTGTTTCATTAAAAACCTTTTGAAAATTTTTATGAAACCAGATGCACCTTTTGAACATACATGCTTTAGTTGATAGTAAATTAAAACTTGACATAAAAAATGAATAACTGAGTAGAACAGCAATATTTTATTCTATTTTGAATTCCCAAAGTAAAAAAATATGGAGCCATTGAACTTTGAAAAAAAAAAATTGAACGTATACATAATTTAATCATTTAATTGAATCTAATAAAGAATAAACAGTATTTTTTTTAATCAGTTTTAAGTGTTTATGAAATTAGAAGAATTCAAATTGACTGCATCACTTGAGTCATTTGAGATAGTATACATATATTAATATGAATCAGTAATTATTTAATGAATTATCTTCAGTTAGCAACAGAATCAATTGATATGGAATATTTAAATGACTATCATGGCGTTACATCAGGTTTTATTTGAATATTTCTTAAACAATTAGGAGTTATATCAATTATTAATTAAAAATTTAAATTTTACTAACTTTGAATGTGAATTTTTTTGAGATTTATTTCCATTTTTTCATGTTAAAAGCACGTACTGTTCAAAAATATATTTTAGCACATAAAAAGTTTTTCTGAAATCTTCGTAGTCATAGTCTCATTATACATAGATTTGTTTTCAGTTACACATATTGCTTTCATTATTGATTAACATATAAATAGGTATTATCTAAGGAAAAATCTATCTGTACTTACGTATCTTTGGTATAGAGCATTTATTCAGAAATTTTACAAAAATTTTTTTAGTATAATCATATTGTACAGCCAGATAATCCAGAATCCAGCACGATATAAAAAATCCACATCTGGTACATTATGAGCCAAAAGGAACTTTTTCAAAAGATTGTATAATCATAAAAACATAATATATTCTAAGCTTAGCAGAGTCTGGTACGAGGTCAAAGATATGGAGCATCCAACATTGAAATATGTGAGTGAATTGATTTACAGGATGAGTTTGATAACCATTGTGTTTCAGTAGAAACCTTTACAGGGTAATTTTTAAATGATGCAATCAAAAATATATTAGATTTTAGTTGGAAAATGAGAAGTTACAAGGCAATTTGTTTTGTTTCACAATTAACTGACTGAATTTATCATCAAACCACAAGACAGACATTGCTGCAGAAGAGAACAAGAGTCTTGTCAAAAATTCATTGAAATATCTATTTCACAGGAATTTGTACATGCTTTCTTCAGGTAAAATAATGAAAAAAATCAAATCTGACTCAGCAGAAGGAGTTTTTTTTTTTATCGAGGTGTTTTTGCATTAATATCCATCTATACATTAGACTATAATAGGGTATTTCCCCATTGTGTCGGAATAACTAGAACCACAAATCTCACATTTGAATGATCATTCACCAGTGTGTGACGACTAAGGTTTGAACTTATAGAAAATGCTGATCCATATACAAAACAGCTGCCAGGTTTCTCATAGATATGATTCCAAAGATTTGCATTTACAGAAAATTTGGAATGAAAAACTTCACATTGGTGGGGGGGTTTTCCAGTGTGGAAAGGGTTTGATTTGCAAACTTCATAATACTGTTTTTTCATATGAATTTGGAGGACAGATTTTCGGGGAAAACCTTTTCCAACAGATGTGACACTGATATGGCTTTTCTCCAGTGTGTGTTCTCATGTACGGCCTGGGACTTGTCTTATCTATAAACCCTGTCCCACAGATTTGACACTGAAATGGCTTCTCTCCAGTGTTTGTTCTTGTGTGTACTTCAAGGCCCGAGTTAGTTGTGAACTCAGCTACTCAGATTAGACACTTGAATGGCTTCTCCCCAGTGTGTTATCTTGTATGCACTGTGATGCCATCTTTCTGGGTAAACCTTGCTCTACAAATCTGACACACAAACGGCTTATCCCCAGTGTGTGTTCTCGTGTGTGCTTCTAGGTGTGATTTCATGATAAACCCTGTCCCACAGATATGACATTTGAACAGCTTATTCCCAATGTGACTTATTGTGTGCCTTTTGAGGCCTGAGCTGTTTATAAACCCTGTCCCACAAATTTGACATTTAAATGGCCTCTCCCTAGTGTATGCTCTTGTGTGCACTCTGAAGCCTGAGTCGTCTGTAAACTGTGCCCCACAGATTTGACATGTGAATGGCCTTCCCCCAGTGAGTAATCTGGTGTGCACTATGAGGGTAATTCTTCAGGTGAATCCTGCTCCACTTATCTGACATTCAAATGGCTTATCCCCATTGTGTGTTCTAATGTGCACTCGGAGGCTTGATTTCTGGCTAAACCCTGTCTCACAGATTTGACATTTGAATGGCTTATCACCAGAGTGCTTTGTGTGCACTTTGAGGCCAGTCTTATCTATAAACCCTGTCCCACAGATTTGACACTTAAACAGCCTTTCCCCAGTATGTGTTCTTGTGTGCACTGTGAGGCTTAAGTTGTGTGAAAACTGTGCCTCACTGATTTTACTCTTGAATGGTTTCTCTCCAGTGTATCTTCTTGTATGTACTGTGTGGGTAACTTTCTGGGTAAACCCTGCTCCACAAATCTGACACTCAAGTGGCTAATCTCCAGCGTGTGGTCTCTGGTGCACTTTGAGCCATGGTTTCTTGGTGAACCCTGCCCCACAGATTTTACTCTCCAGTGTGTATTCTTACATGTTTTTTGAAGTAAGAATTGAAAAGAAATCTTGATCCACAAATGTCACAGCAGTCTTTTCTCTGCAGCATGGTTTTTCTGGTGTTTGTTGAGTTGTTTTTGGAAAGAATACCTCTTTTCACAGATATTCCACTGATACAGTTTTTCAACAGTGTGTCTCATACGCACTTCAAGCTTGGAAGAGTCAGAAAACTGTACTCTACGATAATCACATCTAAAAGTTTTCATTACTCATTTTTGTAATCAAATAAAAAAAATGAAGCCAATCCTTTTAAACAACTTCGTCCCGTTTTTCTTAAAGAGTTTTTTATTCATTTACTTATAGCACAAATAAAATGTCATCGCAACGCTCTCTACTCGGAGATTAGAAGTAATATCTCGGGCTTGAAATCCTGATATAAGCTCAGACAGGAAATAAACAAAACAGATTTGAAAATATCACAGACTTGTGTGAAAAATAATTATTTTAAATACGATCATTAACATCATTTTCTATATACGTGAGAGTTAACGTGGGTCAGGATTATTTGCACCCTCGAATTGAACAATATATTCATCAAAATAAAATTTAAACATCCACAGATTTTAGGGAGTATCACACGTTCGTTGGTTTGAGTTTGTTTTGTTTTTCCAGCGTTTCGAGACAAGTGAAGTGATGAAAAAAATCGACCCTTGAAAGTGTGTAGTTCAGTTGCATCACTGAACTGCAGTATTAAACAAAATAAAATGGTGAACAAACCGGTGTTCGTGTACTTCTGCACTCTCAAATAATAAACAAGGGACGTAATGGGGCTTGTATAATTTTAGTGGCCATTACTATTTCCCTGATAGCTTGGATGTGTATTATTTGTGAGAAAAAATTCGCACATGTAGTTCAGAAACTAGAAAAAAAAGCCACACACAATATCTTTTATAAAAATATTCAAAAAAAAAAAAGATCAGAAGGAATAGCTATATTGTCTCGCCTTAGCTAACTCATTAAAAGTTGAAATCCTTTGTTTTAGAGAATTATAAAATTCCACGTAGTAAATTCCGAAGAAAAGAAAGAGCAAGACAAAGTCGTAATTCCTTCCGATTAAAAACATTTACAGATAAATTCTTTAACAAAAAAGCTATTTATTTCGATTTTATTTTCAATTGTCAACATAAACAAAATGAGAAGAACTCGGCATTACTTCCCTTTGTTCTTGTCGAACAAAACAGTTGTGACTCAAGTTCTAGAGACATAAATCAACATATCTTTTAGACGGCATTACTGACAAAAATCAAGTTCAAAGAAAATATACGTTATTTGAACGAAGAGAATTTTCTCTTTAAAGTCACTTACTTGAATAATTCAACACGTTCAGATAATGTTTCATTGTTCCACTCATATTTTTTGCTCGCCCAAAATGTCATAAGCCGATTTTGAATGTTCTGATTTTAAAAGTGATAACTTTTCTCACTTCTTTCAGATTTCTTCTCAAAAGAGAAGAAACAGTGCAGGAATAACTCCCTTTTTTCCTGTTGCTGGTTATATTTCACTATTATGAGGACCCCATCCCCAGCTCTTTGCATTCATCAGTCACCTATCCCCAAGTGAAAAATCACTTTCTCACCAGCCAGAGGTCATATGATAAATCAATGTTGGTAAATTAGCCATTTTTCGGCTAGATCCAGCTGTCTTTTTCCAACTTTAGCCAAAAGTCTGGCCATTTTGAAAATATGATCAGTAAGTTGCATTGAAGATTAGGTACAATTCTCATCAATAATCTGTCCTGGTGTCTTTGTGTGCAGTTATTTTCTTAGATATATGGGCTTCAAGTGAATAAACACTATAATATTTTCAGCCATAAAATTAGGTGGAAATTGACACACTTAGCTATTAAAAAATACAAAACCATTTTAGACCATGCACAACAGACCATACACAGCAAAAGTGTTACTAATTTATATATTTTATAGAACCGGACGATAGCAGAGAGTCTTATTGAATAGAATTATGATTTTCTACAATAGTGACCAAAGGAATCACAATTAAAATTTTAAAATTCATGAACAATTTTAGTCAATCATTTGTTCTGGAGTCTAAGTATATAGTTATATTAAACAGGCATCAAATGAATATATGCTATATTTCTGGCCACAAAGTTAGCTGGAAATGAACAAATTTAGCAGAATTTCGCAATTTTCAAAAACTGTTTTTTCTATGAATACTTGGCACCAGTGTTGCCAATTTTGATATTTCATACCTAAATTCAATAGTTTTGCATTTAAATATAAATAATCTTTCTAGATATTGCATATAAATTTTGATAAGTTTTTATATGGCTTTGATATGTTTAAATAAATGGTAAATCATTATTTTGTCAAATCAGTTGAATTGTCTAAACGAGGATATTCTTTCTCCTTCTATGAGCTCATTGGTCTCAAATATCGTTCATAATATATTATTTAATTGTATAATGTGGAGTGTCATTTTTTCTGGTCAATTCTCCCACTTGAATTAAATAATCTTGCTATTAAAATCATCTCCAACAGACCATTTGAAACAATTGACACTATTCCATCTCATAAAAATCCAAATATGTCCAGGAATTAGTTCACATGGATTAAAATTGTTGGGATACCTAGCTGAAAAAAAAGTGAATTTGCTACAAAAACAGGCTCCCAGAGCATCAATGAAAACCCCTATCGAAACATAAGCTGTCAACTCTAAAATGGCTACATTGATGAATATTCAACCAATGAGGGCCTGGATCAAGGAATCCCAGTTTAGCTTGCTCAGAACCTACCATGTGAGATAAAAGGAAAGGTTTTTACTTACCAAGACAGACAGCAGTCCTCAACGATATGTGTCCATAATGGCACACTTACAAATACACATGAGTGCAAATGACTAATGAAAATATTTTGCCAGGCATACTATTTCATCCATACACTCAACCTAACGAACACAATCCTGTTTCAATAGTTCTCAAATAAATATACAAACCTCACACATACAACTTTTGAACCTTATAAAACTATACTTGATTATCCAACACAAAATGGGTGTAAATACGTTGCAGAGTTCCAAAGAAAGTCATTGCATCTGGATTGGTTTTGGTCATGTCTCCTTACTCGGTTGTAGTATTGATATGCACCTGGTATAAAGAAAGCTCTTGACTTCTTCTTGAGAAGTTGTGCCTGCATACCTGAGATTAGCCCCTTCATATTGGCGCCATTATCGTAGCCTTGTCCGGAGATATCTTCAATACCCAGCCCCAATGTTTCAACTCCATCCAGAAGGATGTTGCACACATTTTCACATGTACTTCTATTCATCACTAAAAACTTAATGAAATGTTCATATACTCCTGTTGGAGCATTTGATTGTTTATCACCAGCTACAGATATACCTACCATTGACATTTGTACCTGATGATTACTGCCACATTTGTAGTCGAGAATTATTGCAAAATACAAAATTGATTTGCAAAATGATTTCCTAGTGAACAGTTTCACTCATTATATTCAGAAGCACATTCTGAATGTTTGTTTCTTGTTTTTTCCCCAAGTAATTATCATGTATTTTCTTATTCTGGATTTTTTTGTGGGTGATCTTGTATTACTGGATCAAAATTTCCCAACAACTCAATAGCACCAAGTAAATTTCCATTCTGTGGTGTTCCTCAGATCCAAAGAATGGCAAGTTTCTTTCTGACAGCAACTGTGCAATGGTTATCAGTCATTCAAAAATTTGATGTCAGCATTTTGCTTCTTCTGAATAGTTTGTCTTGTACTTCATTAGTCTTTCCAGCAGATGATCTTTGCTCCAGTTCACAAAGCATCTGAGCATAATTTGCAAATGATTTTGGAGTTCTCATGAACGGCTAGTCTTTTATGAATGCTCAGACAGTTATGAAAACCTCAACTTGCTGAGTTATTTTCAAGAATCTTTAAGTAGAAACATAAGACGTTAACACTTGATACTAAGTATATTGGCCATGGACGATCAACAATTTCACCATTTGGCAGTTTTTCTCTCATTCTTGGTGAAATCTTCATTAATAATTGTAGGTAGTTCGATTCTCACTGGACAGTCCATGATACTATGACCTATCATTGCTGGCAATGTTACAGGATCATAAATTATTTCTAGAGAATATTGGCGTTTAATTCTATAGAATATTCTACAGTGGCAGATTAAGGACTGGAGTTCTCCCTTGCCTCAGAGTAGCAGATATTACTCTGAGTAAATAAATTTCTTGATTCTCTGTTGTGCCCCTACTTGTCCTTCTGCATATTTTGAGATAGGTTTGTAGGAATATTTATCTAATGCGCCATTCTCCTTTTTTGTTTAAGCCTTCTTTGCCTCGGCTTTAGTCCCCCCCCCCACCCGTCTCACTACCACTTGGATCTTTTCCTCATATTTACAGGAACCGCAAGATGCTCATCCCTTTGAAGATTTCTTCACTGAGACCACTACCATACCGTTGTCTACATTCTAATTTTTCAATTCAAATCCCTTCCGTTTTGTGTCTTCCTTATAAAATGCTTCTGGGAATGGGATCACTTACTTCTGATAGCGTCCCTAAAGGTAATATTCTTTATGTCCCCTTAACCAGTCAATGGCCAATTACCTGCTTCTGCCCATTAGGTGAAAGTGACAGTATAACACTATTTAAAAGCTCTTACACATATATTTACATACGTCTTTTCAATTTTTTCAGAGAAGAAAAAATTCTATACTTACTGAAATTAATATCATAGTGGAAAACAAATAAAAAATGTAAACTGTATAAATAAACGCTACTGACATGAGAATTTGAAAGAAAATAATCTTCTCCATATAAGACAGCAGTAATCAAAATTATGAAACTGTGGATAATTCCAAAGAGCCTAACTTATTAAATTACTTCACGGGAAGTAACTGTCAAGTAGTTTAAGGACAGCATGCTGAGGCAGCCAATAGCGATTCCAGAAGAATACTCTGCAAAATATTTTGGAAAGTGGAAGAGATGCTGGGAGGAGTTCTTTGAAAGGGACAAAGATGCCATTGTGTTTAGTAATTTGTTTTTTTTTTCTTTTTTTTGTTGAGATTCTGACAAGTGAAAATTGTCTTGATCCCCGAAACCCATGCAAAAATATGTTTTGTAAGCCTTGTGCATATCAGCAGATGCTGCCACAGAGTACTGCCTTAGGCAATGGTAAAAGTCAGTGTCTTCATCAGACCTCAACTAAAGAAGATCCTGGAGTGCAAGGAATTCCTCAAGAAGCTTACTAGGAAGTAGGAAGCAGCTTTGTCATAGTGGCTCAGGGCTTCCAGGGCAATCAAAAAACAGGAAACTATGGGGAGCTTGTACAGACTATGGTAAAGAACTACAGTAAAATGGGCTGCAGGTTCAAGTTAGGAACTATTTTAGTGACAGAACACCATCAATACTATAAGAAATTTTGAAAAAATATATGATATAGACTTTAAAAGTATATATGGTAGTACTAAGTATATACATAAGTATAAGTTCACAAATTTCTGCTCTGTTGATGGTTCCATTTTTTTTTCTATCAATGAGTATAGATCTACAATGGTTGATGATTTTTATATCCAAATCTTTCATAGAGACATACTTCTTGGGTATTGTTATGGCATTCTTTAATTAACTTTCATTATTGTAGGATAAAACACTTTTATGACTATTTGTATAAATTCTCCTTGGTTTCTATTTTTCATTTTGTTGAACCATTCTATCATTATCTATAATTCTTATGCACATATATAAAAACAAATATAAAGAGCAGAAAGATTCTTGGAACCACAACTGATTGCGCAATGATTCTTTACTTCACCGATCCCCTCATTCATTCCACTTATTGTATATCAAATTATTAACTTGCTATTTGTTACTATTTAATTGCAGAAACACTTCTTAATGCAATCAAGGGGTAAGCCTCTAGAAGATCCACCATCTATTCAGATTATTGAGAGGGTTAATTCCCTGAGAAGTTAAATGTAGCAGGTTTCCATCACTCTCTGGTGAATCATCAATATAATTTCATTCACCTCAAAACAGGAATTAAAACACAAAAAGTGAACTGATATGGGATCAGTGCAATGGAAGAGAACATGGTGCAATGAGTGGTCTACAGATGACAAAGGATTTATTGAATATAATCTCAAAGCAGATTGAGTATAATTTTTTTTTAAATCAATTAAATGGATTTTGTAAAATGAGAAGGAATTTTCAAAGAAACTACAATATTGGTCATGAGAAGCAAAACTAGATATTTTCAAGGAGAAATAGATGAGCCAAAAGTGATAAGAATTTACAAAGGAACATTTTTGAAACATTGTATAATATATACATAATATATTCCAAGCTAAGCTTAGTCTAGTACAACATCAAAAGATATGGAATATCTAGCAAGAATTGAAGTATGCTAGTATATTGAATAATGAGATGAGCTTGCGAGCCATCGTGCTGCACTGGATGCCCTTAAAGAGTAATTTCTGAATGAAGTTAAAGAATCTTCACCGTCTGAATTTGGTAAACCATAAGACACACATTTCCTGCAGACAAGAAATATTTTGTCCATGACATATTAAAAAAAAAAAATTTATTTCACTTGAATTCTTCCATGCTTTCTTCAGATATAACAACAAAGAATCAAATCCTATTCTGCTGAAGGATTTTTATTCTGTTTACTTTGCATTAATACCTGAGATATTTTTTTCCACACACTAGACTAGAATAAGCTATCTCTCCATCATTCTCTTATGTAGAAGTCAAAATAATCAGAACCACAAATCTCATGATTAAATGGTCATTCTCCAGTGTGTGAGGTTCAATGTTGGAAGATACAGAAAATGCTGATTATATAATACAGCTGAATGGTTTGGTATAGATATGAATTTTCATGTTATCTCAAAGATTTGCATTTATAGAAAATTTTGAATGACAAACCTCACACTGGTAGGGTGTTTCTCCAGTGTGGACAAAGTTTGATTTGCAAACCTCACAATAGTGTTTTTTCATATGAATTTGGAGGAGAGATTTCCGGGTAAAGCTTGTCAAACAGATTTGACATTGAAATGGCTTTTCACCAGTGTGTGTTCTTGTATGCATTGTGAGACCTGAGTTGCTCGTAAACCCAGCCCCACAGATTTGACAATAAAATGGTTTCTTCCCAGTATGTTTTACTGTGTGAACTTTGAGGCCTGTCTTATCTATAAAACCTACCCCACAAATTTGACACTTGAATGGTTTCTCCCCAGTGTGAGTTCTTGTGTGCACTGTGAGGCCATGTTTCTGGGTGAACCCTACTCCACATATCTGACACTCAAAAGGCTTATCCCCAGTATGTGTTCTTGTGTGCACAATGAGGCCAGAGTTGCTTGTAAACCCAGCCCCACAGATTTGACACTTGAAAGGTTTCTCCCCAGTGTGTGTTCTAATGTGCTTTTTTAGGACATCTTTCCAGGCAAACCCTACTCCACAAATCTGACACATGAACGGCTTATCCCCAGTGTGTGTTCTCATGTGTGTTTCTAGGCGTGATTTTGTAGTAAATCCGGACCCACAAATTTTACACTTAAATGTCTTCTCTCCCGTGTGACTTATTATGTGCAGTTTGAGGCCTGAGCTGTTCATAAATCCAGCTCCACAGATTTGACATGCAAATGGCCTCTCCCCAGTGTGTATTCTTGTGTGCACTCTGAGGCCATCTTTCTGGGTAAACCCTGCTCCACAGATCTGACACTCAAATGGCTTTTCTCCAGAGTGTGTTCTTGTGTGCACTGTGAGGCTAGCTTTCTGAATAAAACCTGCTCCACAGATCTGGCATTCAAATGGCTTATCTCCAGTGTGTGTTCCCATGTGCACTTCAAGGTATGATTTTTTAGAAAACCCCGCCCCACAGATTTTACACTTGAATGACTTTTCCCCAGTGTGTTTTATTGTGTGCACTTTGAGGCCTGAGCTGTTTATAAACCCTATCCCACAGATCTGACACTTGAATGGTCTCTCCCCAGTATGTGTTCTTGTGTGCACTATGAGGCCGGAGTTATCTTTAAACCCTGCCCTACAGATCTGACATTTGAATGGCTTCTCCCCAGTATGTGTTCTTGTGTGCACTGTGAGGCCATCTTTCTGGGTAAACCCTGCTCCACAGATCTGACATTTAAATGGCTTATCCCCAGTGTGTGTTCTCATGTGCACTTTGAGGCGTGATTTCTGGGTAAAGCTTGCCCCACAGATCTGACACTTGAATGGTTTCTCCCCAGTGTGTATTCTTACATGTGTTTTGAGGAGAGAATTGGAAAGAAATCTTGATCCACAAATGTCACAGCGGAACCTTTTCTCAGCAGCATGCTTTTTCTGGTGTTGACCGAGTTGCTTTTGGAATAAATACTTCTTTTCGCAGATATGACATTGATACCATTTTTCAACAGTGTGTCTCCTCATGTGTGCTTCAAGCTTTGATGAGTCAGAAAACTGTGCTCTACAATGATCACATCTAAAACACTTTTTGTTACTCATTTTTTTTCCAAAATGAAGCCAGGACTTTCAAATGATTTTGTCACATGTTTTCTTCAAAGTTTTTCATTCATATACTTATAGCATACTAAAATACGATAGTGCCATGCTTTGCTCTTGGATTAGAAGCAATATCTCTTGCTTGAAATCAATTCAACCTGAAAATAAACAAAAAAGATTTGAAAATATAACAGACTTCTTTTTGAAATAATAATCTAACTAAGGTTATCATTATCATCATTAATATCATATATATCATGCTGTTTGGGTTTATTGCATCCTTTAATTTTTTGTATAGTCTGTACTCATTGCTGGCCTTTTCAACTATCTTTATTTCCTCCAAGCTTTTATTGTGATGAAGTATACATGATCTTCCGGTTGTAACCTAGTTTCCTATTTTGCTCTAAAATCCCCACCAGTACCTGGGGCAGTAAAGCAGCTCGTAACATCATGGATCCTCTACCATGCTTAACTTTGAGTAACACAAAGTCTAAATGTTTTCAAGGAAATTTCAAGTATAGATAAGAATGATAATTTGTAGAAGAGTTTATCCAAGTTTCAAAAACATTTCCACGTCATTTCATGTTTGTCATTGGAATCATTTTTTAATAAAAATAAGTGTTTGTAAGCTTCGAATAAATCATTGAAACATATACCACCATGAATATATTCACAAAACATTTGGATTCTTATGTATATGAGATGTGTTACAGAAAAACAAATGATAAATTACCATAGAAATTTGAACTGGCAAAAGCAGCTTCCCTTACAATGAATGACTAACAATAATTCTTGCTATTAAGGGAGCACAGTGCAGACCTAAATGATGCAATCACCGGTTGTGGTTTGAAGGAAGAAACAAAGGAACATAACTCTATTTAAAACAAAAAGGTCTAGAACAGATGAAACGACAAAAGACAAAGCAACCTTTAGAAGGCATAATCTTTTTTGAGTGCTGCTTCACATGAGCTTGTTGGGAAAGTGAATACAGCATTTAAGTCTATCAGCAGAACTGTAGAATGAGAAACATAGCCAAATATCAGAAACTTAGCTCATACCCAAGCCAATGAATAGCCTAGTACACAGCCCTGGATGAACACTGCATCACTAACATGGATATATCCTAGTGAGTGATAATACCATTTATTGCAAGTCAATTTACTACCATCAATTTGTGTGAAGTATGATATGGATAATGTTTAGGTTGTATCATGTGGTATTCATTTTCAGTCACTAATCTCTTGCTAATGAGACATTATCAAGTGTCTCATTGTTCCAAAATGCCTATAAAATTTAATTTCCAGTCAAGTTCAGTCAGAGCTCGGTTTATATTTGAGTTAGATTTTCTAGTGTTTCCTGCTTCATTCTTAAATCATCTTATAAACGTGGTAGACCTATAATTGGAAATCTACGCCAAATTTTTTTTCTAAAACTGACAAATGACAAATGTCCTTAAAAAAAAAAATAGGGCTCTATGGATTGAAAATCAATGTTTATTTACAAAAATGGTTTTCTATTTTCAAAATAAAATTGATAATCCTTGATTATACTGATGTAAATATGTTAAACATAACATAGAAAAGCTCAAAAAAGTTTGTTTCTTTAAAGTATGATTAAAAATATTCATCAGATGTCAATGCAATAATTATTTGAAAGCCTCAATTGTTCTCTATCAGAATATTGCACACTATATTGTCAGTGAACAACAGGAACAGAGCTTTCAACCTGCCCTAATTGACGGAAGTGAAATGATAAAATTTGATGTTTTCTATTCTTCCCTTTTTTAATTCATAACATAATCATCCTGTAAGTAAACTGAAATATTTTAAAATGTATATACAATACATGTGGGCTATGCTTTGCTGGGTTTCATTTTCAAATCGTTCAATAATGTTCTTCATTTTTCCTGATGTTTACTCACATACTTATGTGTCATATTGCGACATCTACAGGATTTTAGATTTCAAATGAGCTGCTAAAAGTATGTGAGTTTACTGGAACACAGTTTTAAACTAATGGATATATCACTTACACTCATAGAAGGGAGAGATCATATTGCTTGGAGGCTAAAATCAAGCTCTAATCTCCAACCTACAAGGGCATTTTAAAAAGATTATTTTCTGCTCAAATCAAGTCATTTTGAAATGGATCCCAACTGCAGAGTATGGCTTTTTTCTATGAGATCTGGGGTGTGCAAGAGCAAAATTTAAAAAAAAAACAGAACAAAGATAAATGGTTGCAACATACTACCTAGCTTTTGACAGCTAATCCGAGGGAAAAATTATCTAATGGAGGAAATGGTAGGATTGATTACAAAATCTTTTCAATATCCAGATGATCATGGGAAATATACGCCAGAAAGCCATGCCTTGGAATTCAAAGGTGATGAGATTAAGGATATTGTGAAGTTATGACCAACAGATGAATTCAAACCAGTAGAAAATGAGATGCACCACAACAGACTAGTCAAAGTGATCCAAAATTATTTCCACCCCCCAACAAAATGTGGAATACCAGAAATTTTCTTGATTAAGCTCCGGCAGACATCAGACCATATAGATGACTTCTTTATTGAATTGAAAAATCTGGACCCAACTAGTAGCTTCCCTAGAAGACAAAGCCAAGATCAAATCACAGCTAATTGCTTGCTGCAGATCATATAAAGTCAGGGAGTGGGGACATCAATACCAGAGCATCTCTTCAGGATTTGTTGTGATATATGAGCTAACTGCTTCATATATCTGAAATATGACTGACTCCCAACAAGACCCTAGTGCACACATGAATCATCACAATAGCAACAACACCAACTGATCACAGTACACCTGTAGGAAGATGATCATGGCTGCATCCTTTGAGCAACAAATGCAAAAAAACCTAGCTACTTGACCATCATCCGTTGCTTGGAAACTTGATCACAAATCTTATTTACCCCAGAAACTTTGAGCGAAAAGGTTAATCACCTCAAGACTAGCCAACTATTATACAGCCAGGAGTCAAGTAGCAACAATGATACCAACTATTTATTCAAGTGTAACATCATACCAACCCAAAACACTGCTATGAGGCCACGCTCATTATCTGAACATGCAAGAGAATTAGAACATCATATACGCTCACAATAAGCGAAGATTAATGAGCGGGAGCAATGAAGTGAAACTGAAAGCCACATATATACATGCATCATCCATGATTTTGAGAGACGGATAGCAGCAGTAGACAGTTTGGTAACTGAACTAAGGCAAAAACATCTCGAATCAGACAGGAAATTAATTCCATTGAAAATGTTTCGCAAAAGTTGAAAATCAGTTAGTTATAGTTCTTGAGAAATATAGAGAACTGACTGGGGAAACCACCAAAACCGAATCAGGAAAAGGCCAAAGAAACCTTCAGTGAAAATGATGCAGTGCCTCAACAACACCAAAGATGCAAAATTCAGGAAGGTAGACCATCACATCTACCTAGGACAACAAATCTCAATAAGATCCTTAAAAGAAAAGGGAATCAAGCAAAGAATCACGCTAGGATGGCAAACCTTCGACAGAGCAAGCTCAACTTTCGAAGACCAGACGATCCCAATAAGGCTAAAAAGAAGAGTATACAATCAATGCATTCTCCTGATGGTTACTTATGGAGCTGAAACATGGAACCTAACCAAGAGAAAGACCCGCAAACTGAGAGGCATGCAACACGCGCATGAGAGAATCACAAGACAGCATAGGAAATCAGGAAGAAAACAGGAGTCCGAGACATGATAGAATCTATTGAAAACTTAAATGGCAATGGGCCATGTTGCAAGAATGAAAGACAACTGATGGACATCACGACTCACAACATGGATCCCCAGAGAGCACATGCAAAACCAAGACCAATTGAATAAAAGATGGAGAGATGAACTAGACAAATTCAGAAAATACTAGCTCCGCAACGCCCATGGTAGAAAATTGTGGCGAATCCTTGGAAAGGTGTTAGTCCAACGACGGGCGTTAAAAGACTGATGATGATGATGATGATGATGATATGCCGGGAGTGGGACCAGCCCCGTGTACAAAATAGGAGTGACCACGGATCCCTGTTTGGGCGTCATGTTCGGTCTTTTTAGCCGGAAACTATCAGCTTATATACATGCGTCGTTTCTCATCTCCTTGACTTCTGTTTCTACCGACACAGTAAGAAATCAGACGCGTTTCCAACCAGCAACAACTAACTAAAATATATAAAACTTCCGTTCGCGAAGGGACGTTTCGAATTAGTAAAAATATGGTCTGTTTAAAAGATTTCGAAATCTACTTGAGGTAATTTTTTAATGCACAGAAGACCGGAGAGATTCGAAAAAGTAAATAAATGACTTATTTACCTTTTCAAAACTTCCCTTCCACTGATGGAAGGGAAGCCGTTGAAGGAAAGTGGTTCCATCGTAACTTTTACACAGCTGGTTAAAAAAAATTATCAAAAAAGCAACTAAAAAAATTAGTCGAGAGGTAAGACAAGTACCCATGAAAATTAATAATAATGATTTGTAGTACATCAAACGAAATTAAATGAAAATTTTTTCAATTTGACAAACCAAGTTATCTCCCTTGTACCAGAAAAAGCAAACACCCAGGGCCAAGGGAATAAAAAAAAAGTATGACCCATATTAAACATATCTCTTAGGCACCGATATATAAGTAAGCTCAAAGGAAAAATGCATTTTGTCTCAAAGAGAAAAAAGCCACTTACTTGATTTATTCAACACGTTCACTGTTCACCAAGTCAGTGACTATAGTGTTTTATTATTACATTATTTTTGAGCGCAAAATGTCATAAAAGACAAGGCTGAACTTTTTGATTTAGAAGAAAACTATTCTCGCTTATAATAGATGGTTTCCGCTTGAGGGAGAAAAATAGCAGTTTATGAATAATTGCATTTTTCTGTTTAGCTTGTTCCACCAGTACAAGCAGGAAAACAGGTCTGCATTTGCTATTGTCAATCCAAATATTAAAAAAAAGATAGCTTGCCGGTGGTCACGTGGTTTATCAGGGTTGCCAGAGTAGCCACTCTTCGGCTAGATCTGGCTAATTTTTTTTCTATTTAACTGATAAAAATCCACAGTAGAAGAGAGTGTGGCCATTTTGAAAAAAATACTTAGTAAGTTCAATAAAAGTATATACACGATTTTTATCAATTAATCTTCTCTGGGGTCTTAGTATATAAGTGGGCTTCAAATGAGTATAAATATTTTTTCAGTCTCAAAGTTAGCTGGAAATGGACAGATTTAGCGGATTTTAGCCAATTTTAAAAACAGTTTGGGCTATAAATAACGGACCATACTTGACACCGGGGTTGCTGATTTAGATAAATTAAGTACTATGCTAATAATTGTTTTTAGATAATGGATGTAAATATTGATAATTTTCAATGAGGCTTAGATATTTTTAGATAAATGATAATATATAAATGATAAGACCTATAACTTTACCGATCACCCAACATATCGGAAATTTGCCTGATCTCCTGAACTTTAGTTCATTGACTTGGTGATATGGTCTAGTTTACATAGTGAAAAAAATGGGGTATCTACAAAATGACGCTATTTTCCACAAGAAATAGCGAATAAGTATGAATAAAATGGAAAATCGTATCCAATTGACTTCTTAATTTATTACAAAAATTAGAAACAGTATTTTTATCTGGATTGCCGAAAAGGGATAATCTATCAGTGAAAAACCCACAGTAGCATTGTGCTTGTTCAACCTCTTGAATTGTGAAGAAAGATCAATGCTCCAAACAATAGTGTCCTGCCCTTGTGTAGCTTTATCTTGCAAAAATATCCCCTCCATATCTTTCCACAATATTCCATTAAAATACATTGAGAACTTTTGGAGATATCATAGGAGACAGACAGGAGTGGATACAGGATTATACGAAAATATCTAAAAGATATCCCTTAATCAAAATTCCTTGATCTGCCCCCAAATTAAATTATATCTTCCTCAATATGTGCCTTACTCTGCCACAATTTTTCATTGGAATACAGTGAAAACATTTTGAGATATCATATTGACAGACAGGAGCGAATACAGAAATGTATGGAATATTAAAAGAGAACAGAATTTCTCAATCAGAAACGGATTCCTGGATCCGCTCCAAAATTTAGTTATTTCTCCCTCGCCCTGTTGCTTACCTTTCCATAGAATTTCATTGCAAGTCATTGAGAAATTTTTGAAGATATTGTATAGAGAGTTAAAAGTGAATAGTACATCGGTCTTTGGCATATTTCTTGAGTTATCATTTTTTAGGGGCACAATCTTAGCAACCAGGTTAAATCGTATCAGAAAAAAAAACATCCAGATTAGGAAAAAAATTGTTGTCAATTTTTCTATGAACATCAAGGACGGTCATTTTGAAATTCTTAGTGGACTATTGTGAAAGTACATTTCTCCGAATTATGACGAAGCCTATTGCCCATCCTTCCATGAAATTCAATTGAGGACTTTTGGAGCGACAGAAGATATATACAAAAAAAAATGCAAAAGTTCTCTAAATCAAAAAAATCCTAGATCCACCCCAAAATTTGATCAGTTCTTTCTTACATATGGCTCACTCTTTGGCAAAATTTAATTTATTGATAATCTGCTGTGATATCATGTAAAGAGACTGGAGTGGATGCAGAAATTAGGGAAAGAGAAAAAATGGAAATATATCACTCAATTAAGAAAGAATATCTGCGCCCACTTTCAAATTTGGTTACCCTCTCTTCATTAAATGCTTCACACTTCCACAAGATTTCATTGAAATTTATTCAGAACTTTTGGAGATATCGTACAGATGGTCTGGAGCCAAAATAGAAATGTATATGAAACAAAAAACATCTTCAAAAGTTTGCAATTAAATTTTGTGGAAATCTCTAAATGATCTAAATGAATTTCATCAAAAAATTGTGGAAGGGAGTGTCACATAATGAAAAAGATGAGAGTGAATGAGGGTGAATCCAGGGATGTGTTTTTGAATGAGAGATTTTTTGTGTTTTTTTTTTTTCGTAAATATCTTTATTCGCTCATGTCTATCAACACAATACCTATGGACTCTTCTTCCACTAAAATGTAATAATTCTAATAATTTTGCTGATAATACTATATCCTATGGACCATTTCAAAAAATGGACTCTCCCCATGACACTTTTTCATCTCATAGAAATTCAAACATATCCATGGATTTTTTTTTCACGGCGATGGAATGTGGGACCACTCACCTAGAAAAAAGTGAATTTCGAGCAAAAGCAGGCTCCCAGAGCAACTGCCAACTCAAAAAATGAGAACCAGGATCAACAAAATCCAAATCGGCTTGCTAGGAGCCTACTGTGTGAGTTAGAAGGAAATGTTTCTACTATCCAAGAAAGACAGTCAAATTGACAAGGGAACACTATGCCCTAATACACTGTCTCACCTATACAATATACATATCCATAATGACACATTTACCCACATATCTGTGAACATCTAATGTGAATACTCTGCCTGACACACTATTTCACACATACATTCAACATCACAAACCTAATCGATTCTCTTCTAGAAAGAACATTCAAACTTCACACACACCTTTTGAACCTTATAAAACTATCCGTGAAGTTTCTTTGCTACCGCTTCACTAAAGAAAGACATTTCGCTGAGCATTCAGTGAACCTTATTCAAACACCTTTTTCCAAAGTTGACAAAATTTTTCCGTACGAAATTCATTACGTGCATAAAATGAACTTCTATTGTTATGAGTTCATGATTCAATAAAAATCATACATGTCAAACGAATATAACTTTTTCTACTCATTCAACATTGAGTATCATTTGCACCCTTTCACTTTATACTCAAATATACAACTTATATAAGACCAATATAGAATCAATTGTTTATACAATGTAGTTGGACTTATTATTTGGTGAGATAAATGAATTGGATTTTTCAATTTTATTCTTTTTAGGTTTAACAAATCAAGTCTTATTGTTCAGAAATGCTTTATATTTGATAATTTATTTGCGAAATTTGTTTCTGACATTCTGAAGAGGATTGACAAGTTGTTATAAGATAAATGTAATGAATTAGATTGAATTTCACTAGGGACTTTTAATTTCCACTACCCACAACACTGGTGTAAATACTGTTGCTGGATTTAGGTTATTCATATGTTCTGACATTGATATATGCCTATGTATCTATCTATCTGAAATTCATCTCGTCTCAACCGTTTATCATAAAAACTTGAAATTTTGTGCAAACACACGCACACACACACACACACACACACACACACACACACACACAACTCTCAACCCTCAATGTGTTGAGAATTTTTTTTGTTTTTTGTTTTTGGGGTTCAATTTTCAAGGTGAGTTTATGGTAAATTGATCCCTTAGTTTGTGTCCAGTAGCATTCAAGCTTTTTTTGTTTTTTTTAATTTTGATTTCCTAGTGCTCAACAAAAAGAGGTGATCAATGAAATTTACTTTTAACTTATTGATTGATCACCCCTTTTCCAATTTGAAATTGATTGCCCCTGACACAAGATGCTGCCAAAAGACACTGGTCACCTGGAGGTTGAGAAAAACACTATTTCCCTTGTATCTCATTTGTTATGAGAGTAATTTTTTCTATAATTGTTGCTATTAATAATCATGGCTCCCCCATGACAGACTGGTTTAAATACTTTTGCTAGGTTTAGGTTATTCATGTGTTCTGACATTTATATGTACTAACTGTGCCCATGGAAATTTCACGGTTGTAGGATAAGTCAATGTCTCATGTGTCTGCACTTGTTTCTACCAATGCCTGTATCTTATTATTCTCTCCCTTATCCCTTCCAATCTTTGTTGCTGGTCCATGATTTTTTTCTAAATGGTGTACAAAAATGGATGAGGTTAATAAGCTAAAATTTGCATACCTCCTCAGTAAACTACATAATATTCTTTCCTTGCCCCTTCTCCTTCCCTCTTATTAAACTAAGTTACCTTTCTCCTCTTCTCTCTCTCACCCTTTAATAAACAAGCTGTATTTCTTCTCCTTCCTGTTTCTTTCTAAATAAAATGAGGAATATCTAATATGAAATAAGACATATTTCGAATAATTCATAATATGTGATGTTTTAATTGATATAATCTATATTATACCACTATTTAGCTATCATTAAAACACCACCTCACAGAGACTTTATGACTATCCAATATCTCAAGTATATTGCACTCAAGTGCTGTACACCAAATACTAATCTTACTCTGTTGGATGTTTCCTTTGTTCCTCTTAAAAAATATTACAGATATCTAATAATAAGTATATTGCAGGTCCTTGGCAATACATTAACAAGCTAAATTAGAAACATTATTGAGGGTTGGTTTAACTGACTTAGAGCTTTATATAACTACTAACCTCGAATTTCCATACTGTAATACCTCATAATTTTCTGTCCAATGCTATCACTATTTAGCTATTTCCATGCAGTGAGTATCCATCATTGCTGAATTGGTCCCTTAGTTTGTATTTGGAAGCATTCATGCTCGTTTCCCAAAAATTTGGATTTTTTAGTGGCATTGGTGGCCGTTTACAGAAGATACCTGATGGAATGCAGAATGTCTTGCTGTACTCCCACTGAGAAATGCAAAGATTACAGGAAACCAAGGCTAGGTTAACGCCCTTCCATATTATCCCATTATACTACTCGCACTACCATTACCTCAAAGGTTATAAGGTGCCCTGAAGTTGATTAAGTACTCTCGCAGCTCTTAAGACATGAATGCGAGCCCACAATCATAATGAATGTATGTAAGCATCCAAAATATTGAAAAAATCTGTTTCAGGTACTGGATGATAGTGCTAAAGTAAGACAATCTTTGAAGTCTAGGCCGAGTCATTCCATTGATTGAATGAAGTGGGTAGATTTTGAAGGCTTCAATCGACCACTTTCGGGGAAGTCATGGCACACATTTCTTACTTTTTCAGTGGCGTGAGAGGGGTTTCTAATTTCAACAAAATGAGCAAATCACATTACGCTATGATGGCAAAGGTGAGCTTGGAGCTCTGACAATTTTTCATTATCAATAATGGCCCCACAATGAGCTTGAGAAATCATGTCATCTGGTATGTTGGTTAATATATGAAGTCACAATCTCCAGCGCAATTTACCAACATCGAATTATATTTTTATTGTGCCTAGTCTCTCTAAATTGAACATATAATTGACCGCCTGCTGCTTGAGTCAAGGTTACTGAAATAGAAGTACTTGGCAACCTTGTTTATAATGACGGAGATTTGGGGTAAAGGGTATACGTCAAGTAGAGGTATCCAATTTATTGTTTGAGAATAGTATACCACATTCTCCTCTTAGAGGTAGCTAGGACTTGAGTCTTCGATGGGGAGTTGCTTGGCTCAATATCCCTTCCTGTAACAATTTCTTCACTGAAGAAGTAATGAAGGCTCTGTGTCAGAGAAGTGCCGGAATTTCACAGTGATGGGTTTAAACTTAGGAGTGAGATGATTGAACAAGGAAGGAGGTTGTATAGTCATTGTTGCAAGGCCACACACAGTCAGTTCAGGCAAACGGCCACCAAAAGGTAGGAAAATGCATGAGTGTAATAATCTTAGGCTTTTTTTCTCTAATGGTTGATACAATCAAAAAGGAGGTATTTATATAAGTTACTTAGGCATATTCAATTACATACTCAGGAAAAAGGGTTTTAGATTAGTATAAATAGATTAATTTATAAACTAGAATTAAAATC
Organism: Thysanoteuthis rhombus; assembly: GCA_963457665.1. Taxonomy (NCBI): domain Eukaryota; kingdom Metazoa; phylum Mollusca; class Cephalopoda; order Oegopsida; family Thysanoteuthidae; genus Thysanoteuthis; species Thysanoteuthis major. Next base: position 13,587,059 of record OY735214.1, read on the forward strand.
TAAAGACGGAAAAGGAATAATTGCAAAAAAAGTATCATTGGTTCAATCCATCTTCCAATCAAAACATAAAGTCCAATTTCAGAAAATTCTTCTTGAATTTAATCAAAAAAGATTTCCAACATGAAAACCCACTATATGAAATATTTAATAAAAATAACATCAAATTCGGTTATCTGTGCTTAGAAAACTTGGAAAAAAACACAATAACAGTATTATAAGAAATAACAATACAAATAAGGAACCCAACAGTACACAAATTTGCAATTGTAGAAACTAGAATAATTAAAAAGAAAATGCAATCAGGTGAATGGAATTTATGGAGCTACAGATAACATAAAGGAGAGCCCGAATGATACAGGGGATTATATTGAAGCTTGTCAATCTATATTCAAAATTCTATTTGGCAATCATACATTGTCATTTAACAATGAAGAATATCAAAATGGTACAACTCTATCCAAATACACTTGGAAACTGAAAGATGATAACAAAACACCGATTATCACACAGGATATCTTTTAAAAAAACAACACCAGTGATAAACATTGCTATGCAGAAGCGCTGCTTTAGCTTGGAAGAAAAACTTGATATGATTTACTTTCCAAATGATCATCAAAAAATGAATTGAATGAAGAAGATTCCTATTCGAATATCTACATATGAATGAAAACAGGATCAAGTTTAAAGATCAAAACTATTACATAAATACAACACACAAGTGAGTAAATTTCACAATATATGTATACATATATATGAAATAATGATTATATTAATAATATATTTAATACACACTCAATAGTGTTTTCTATAAAATATATTAGAATTACAATCCAATATAATATCAAAATATGAATTGAACAATAATTAGATTTAGTAAAATATATAAAAATAACAAGAAAATGAAATTTCAAACTACAGCTAAGATCGAAGAGAAAAAACAAACGAAAAACTTCTGAACATACTATCAACACTATCAATAAAATGTGCACATTATTCCATGTGATAAAATGCCAACTGTTTGAAAAGTGAAAATAACAATAAATAACAAAGCAAAAAATTCCAAAAGAATAGAACGCTGTGATGGAAAATATGTAAATTCAGATAGCCCATTTGATAAGTCCAATTAAGTACAAAACAGATTAGTTTTGGGAACATATCTCGTATCTGTATTTATTGATATAGCTTTATTATTATTAATATTGAGCGATATTTAAGAAAAAAAATATTCCATATATAAAAAAATATTCCATATATATATATATATTATTCAAATTGAGTCAGAACAAAAGTATTCGGTGTATATGGAATATTCATTTATATAGTTTTGTTCCTGATATGTTTCGGAGTTTATCCACATCATCAGCTGGTTTTCAGTTCATATGAAGTAAGTGACTTCAGAAGAAGAGTAATACAAGGATAAATATGTGCATTGTCATCCTGTGGTAGTAAAATGTCTCCAAGTAGAGACGTGTTTGCTGTCATGTTCTTGGTATGTATATGACTGCTGCCCTGTGGAATGGCTTGGTGTTTGTGGTGACCTGTCTGTCTAAGACATATGGAGGCTGAGGGGGTTTAGATGTGATTGCTATGGAAACTGGTTTACATTTGACCTGGTTATTTCAACTTTTTAGTATCATTAAATCTGTTATATCACAGGCTAGTTTAGCTATACAAGTGATTATCAAGGAAAAGTGAAAATCCACAAAATCACGAGTATAGAGGAGATGAGTAGGTTGGAACCTTGAAAAAATCCATAAGGGTCACAGTAATATTCTGGAAAGTTTAATAACTCGGATTAGCACTGTTTATACGGTCCGTACTTTAGTGTAGACCTTAGAGTCAAATCAGCATGGTTTGAACTTCCATATCTTATTGATACTTATCAGTATTCATGCTTATTTTGAGGGGTAGGGTGTTCAAATAGTGTTATTAAGTCTGTTACAGAGATCTTTAGATTTAGAGGTCGGTATTATTTGGATTGTTTAATCTAATGTTTAGCCCATTTGGTGAAAGAGTTTTAAGGCTTGTCATTCATGTGTGTGTGCATGATTATTAGTAGACAAACAAGATACTTCATACTGTCAACATGGGAAACATATATGTATAATAGAGTAAAGATTTGCTACACAAACACGTTTATGGTTCTGCCCTGTTTGGTCTTTTGCGGGCAGATGATTTGGTTTATTTTAGATTCCTATTTAGGACATTTTTCAGAGGAAGGGGTCTTTTTTTTCTAAGTGGTAGGAAATTCCTTTTATTCTATTTACATTTTTTTGGGTTTAGTGGTTGGTTTCATTGTTTGCTATGTTTTTCTGTTTTATTTAGTGGAGATGCTGTGCTTGTTGGTAGTCATAAATTATACATTAGGAGGGTATGGAGCAGGCATTTCCGTCATCAGTATATAGTCAATCCATCAGTTCTTTGTGGAATGTTTCCTCTCTGAGAGTATTTTATTTTCACTTAAATCTGTTTCCCGATGTTAGAGTTCCCATTTATATGACCTTAGTTATTATTTCAATTATTCTGGATTTGGTCTGTTTCTGCATGTCAAAGATTGGGTTGTTCTTTAAAGAGGCTGGGGGAATAAAATATATATGGTGGTTAATTTTGAGTATATCTATGGGTTGGTTATTGAGTTATGTTTGTGAGTAGAATTTTTGAGCAACGTTGGCATTGTAACGATACTTTATTTTTTCTGTTTAATAATTCTGTTCGGGTTTTTTTGCTTTATTGGCAAAAGCAAGGATTTCAAATTTCTTATTCAGACATAAAGGACGCGGTGTTTCAATATTCTGACGCATGTATCTTTGTTTTGATATTTTCCTTTTTACTGTAGGTTTGAGTTTGCTATCAGTTAATCTCACATAAGTCGAGAGTAATGAACTGTTTTCATATTTTTCAATGATGATATATGGTTGGCTAATCTTAGTTTAAAAGGAGTTTTTGATACCCGTGTATAATATATCATTTACATATATATATATATACATATATATATATATGTGCGTATCTAGAAATGGATATATATGATCCAATAGAATGATTATAAATTGCATTATATTATATTGAAACTTATTTGAAATGATCTTTCGTCGTTACGTGATTAATATGTCTCTTGGCCTGGACGACGTAAATGGAATAAACAATTGAAGAAAATTTCCTGCAGCAACCCAATTTTTTTTAATTGTTCATTCTGTTTATGTTACCCTGGCCAAGTGATACATCAATCGTGTAATGACAGAAGATCATTTCAAATCATTTATAATCACACACACAAACACACACATATATATGTATACATTTTCTTTATTTTTTTTCATTAAAGAATGTAAAAGCTTATGTACGTTTTACACTTCCCAGATGTCAGACCTATGAAAGCAAAAGTTGGTTGGAGAGATTCGGTGAAAATTATAGAAATACCCGAATGGTAATTGAGGTACACAAGTGGGTTTTAGTAAGTCTTTTTTGGAGAGGAAAATGAGAGTGTCCTGGTGATGTGGTGGGTGTGGGGAAAAGGGTCAGGATTTTGTTTTATTTTTTAAATTATTACCTGTCAAAGGGGTTAGGTAATACTGTGTGCATAAGAGAATTTAGAAAAATCATACCAGCATCAAATTTGTTATGGTCATTTGTATAAGGTATTATTTTGTGTTGTCTTACGATTAATTTTACTAATGGTTGAGTTTATTGGAAATGTGTATACACATCGTTTCAGAAACGTCCCCCACTATCAAAAACATTATTAATAGATAATTAAAAACACTCCCTCTGAAGCAGGCATCTACAAGGTACCTTGTCAAAATTACAACTTAATTAACAGAGAAAAGACAACTGGCTGTTTCGGAAAGCAAATTTATGAGCACATTAGGGCCTCAATACTGGATAATCACCTAAATGCATTAGTCCTGTATTGGAATCTCCCACACCACAATCTCAAAGAAAGAAGAAGTGATCAAACATGAACAGGTTTCCTAAAGACGCAGGTGTATCAAATCTGCCCTCATTGTGATTAGCAATACGATTATTCAAAGCCAAGGTAATTTCCAAATAACCTACCACTAGCAAAAGAAACACACACACACACACATATATAATTCTACTTTATTCAAAAGTAATTTTGATAAAAATGTAGTGTAGTTGAAATTTTGAAATTGAATTATTTTTATTATATCACAAGTGCTCATTATATTATTAATACAATACAGAGCAACATTTTCCCAAGATTAGAGAGAGAAAACACCCAACGCATGTTTTATAGCCATATATATATATATATATATATATATATATATATATGTGTATGTGTGTGTGTGTGCCTACGATTGTAAAATAGAGATTAGTGATATGAATGTGCATTTGGACACCTGTCTAGTAAAAAGTGTTGTTACATAAAATGAAAGAACAATTCAGGTTTAATGTTGCACATTGTCAGGGTAGTTGCACATCCAGGATCAAACATATTCGCAATGGTCTGTAAGGAAATCTACAGCAGACATGTTTGTATGTATATGTGAGCATGAATTTGTCTTGTTTTGAGCGTGTTTTCAGTTTCACAATTAGGTAGAATCCTTATACAAATAGAAATTTGCTTTACCTGTCACAAGGTTTCTCCCTAAGAACTGTTTTACCCCCACAAAAAAGTTATTAGACTTTGGAGATTTTACTCTAGATAGTTTCAGACTATGATTTTTAAAAAGTCACATGATTTGGGAAGCCTGAAAAGGAATTTCTAAGACTTAACAAATGGTTATGTTTAGAATTTCAAAATACATTGGGTTAAAACGGCAATATGATTATCATAAATTTTTGTTTACAAAACTAAAACTAAAGAAGTCGAAATTATTTCCCAATTTTTGTTGTCGTTTTTGACACTCACTGTATTTATTTCAACAGGTGTTCAATATTGTTTTTAATGTTTGTATAATATTTCATAAAAGGTGAATAAAGTCGTTTTTTCGATGAAAACTATGATGTAAACTTCAGTTAAACTGATCCTTGATCAAAACCTATTGTATTAATTTTAACCAGTATTTACTATCATAGAGCACATAAAATAACTTATTTGCAACATTCTTTCATCAATAGGACTTGAACAGTTATCAGTGTTACCATTTCATTGCACAAACATAGCCATCTAAGATGGTGAAGGGTTCTATTGTTTTATATATGTGCATGTGTTTATTGGTGTGTTCCAGTGCTTCTGGCTATACCATACTGTCCACAGACTTGAACATTGGCATCAGCACTTTACTACACCACTTTTGAATGTGCTTTCATTTTTGGAAAACAAGCTTTTTTTAAAAACCTTTTTGGTGCCCTTTTCTGACAGGTCTGATTATAACATATAGATTCTCCAGAATTTTTTTTTCACTGTTTTAGATGTTTTCCAGTGAAAAATATCGGTAATATCATTGATAAAATTTGTTTTTATATTTATCCTTTGATGAAATTTTTTTTACGTGTCTTCAAATTTTGATTCATATTTCAATTCATTCATTTAATTATTAGAAAAATGTTTTACTTAATCATGATTTCTCTAAAAATACATCTTTTCTTCCGAATTTTCAAATTTATTCTTTTTTTTTCATATTTGCTTTAGATATATATATGTATGGACTTCTACCAGAGATAGCCACAACCCCAACTAACCAAGCACCCACAGTCTAATACTAAACTACTATCCAGCTCCCAAGTATCCATGACAACCAATGCTCCCTCTGAGCAGCACAACCAATAAAATACCCATAACTGCTGCTATTTCTTCCAACAGGATATCCGAGCATACCAACACAGATTTCACCACAGACAGAATACAGTCCGGACTCACCATTATGACCCCAAAAGAATCCTCTTTCTTGATTTGCATTTTTGCTCCCAAAGCAAAACATGTGATGCTAAATGCATTGTTTTCTACGGAAACCTTTTAACCGCTAAAAGATACACTCATGCTACTGGAGATGGGAACGCCCCTCCCCCTCCAAACATGTATAGCATATAGATTAACTCATTTATGAATTAATATATTGATAAATAAAATCTCTGTATAATTTTACTTCCGAGTCTGTCTTATTCCCTATTGTTCATATATATATATATATATATATATATATATATATGTATATTCTAACACAAAGTCTGTACTGAAAATCAGTGTTAAATGGGTTTCAAAACATTCATCCCCAACATTTAATTCCCAACAATTCATCCCCTCAGAATTATAGCTATGTACAATTCATCTCTCACAATTCATATCTGTAGATTAAAGAATATTCATCTCAAGAACTCATAATAATAGAATATCTATCTCCAACAATTATTCCGAAACCTTGTTTAACAATATTGATACCTGCTATTTTTTACCGTAAAATTCCTATATTACATATTTAAATGGTGATCTAACTTATTCAATTTCTATGAAGAAATGTTTCTCAAAGGAATAAACTTCCAAGCAAAACCGTTGAGAATATTAACCAACACACACAATGTTGACACATTCTATACTAATAAAATACACTCAGCAATTCTCGCAACAAGAGTAGTGAAATTTGGTTTATTGTAATGAATAAAGGAATGTTACGATTGCTTTATAGCTGGTATTAAACTAGATTGTGGACAAATTGTTGGAGATGAATATTCTTTGGCTATGAGTTGTTGGGCACGAATGCTCATTAATCTCCAGCTATGAATTGCTTGAGGGTGAATTATATATGGCTATTAATTGTTAGGTATGAGTTGTTGTTGATGAACTTTCTAAGTCCCCTGTTAAACAACTATGATTTTCATGTAAATTTTGTCATCCTTTCAATTTAACTGCAGTAAACTGAACGTGAATTTTATTTTTTTTAAAAGTTTTTTTTCTATTTAAACTAGCTGGAAATACCCACCTGCAGGCGGTTATGGAGTCTACGACCGTAAAACATTGAATCATTGCTTGAATCAATGTTTTACGGCCATAGGCTCCATATAACTGGGAATAATCGCCTGGGGAGAAGGTATTTTCAGCTAGTATAGAATAATATATTTTCTTTGTTTTTGGAGTTCAGTTTTCATTATCATATAATTCAGACGTCGAAAAATGAAAATGTGTTAGAGAGGAAAAATGGATTCTTTGCTAAAAGAAAATAAATAAATAAATAATAGCAAAACGTTAAAAAAAAATATTCACTTCACTGTTGGGGTGCATTAAATAACACTGACCGGATGATTCATTGAAGGGGGAAATTATTTTTGTTAATGGTGAGAAGTGATCAACTTATTTTATTATTAGCGACGATTTTAGTATTCATAAAGAGTTAAACCTTGCAATTATGAGTAAATGAATGAAAACTGAAAGAAGGAGAAAGCAGAAAGAATCTATAGTTTATTTATTTTAGAGTCGGTCATTGTTTGAACCATGTCATATATCGGGAGGAAGCAATTTTGAAATAGATATTCAGGTAAAACAAATAAGATTAAAAAAAATAACAAAAAACAAAACGACTAAGAACTGTTTAGAGAGCACCGGAAACAAAAGTTAAATTCATTTGTCTTAGGTCTCTGGACTTAGGAGAAAAAAAAAGGTTATTTGGTCATTTACCTGTTGTAATTATATACCATAAAATTTATGGGAAGTCAGTAATGCAAAAAATTATTATTTTCAGTGGCCAAATAGTAAATTGTTGTTTGGGATTATCAAAAAGAATGTCAATATCTCTAAAAATTTTCTCTGTTAAGAAATTGTTGACATGATCCAAGTACTGACCCATGAATTTCTTCATTGTTTGAGTACATTGAGAAATGTGGTCCCTACAAAAGCCAAGTCAAGAAAACATGAAATGAATGAACGTTTTCACTTCACATATATTTGGGATCACAATAAAAAAGTGGGGGGCACTTTTTCAACTTGTGCCATTGTTTCTTTTGAATCTTGCTTGATCTTTGTGTAGTGTAGAAATTACAGATTTCACAAACAAAATGCTGGTGTTTATTTTTTATATCTTTTATCGAAGAAGATCAGCTCAGTCTGACATAAGGTCTCAATAGTAATGGACCTCATGAGGATTGACTCACTACTGTGATCACTTCAGGACAGGGTCCTTTAGATAACAATCATTGGCTGATAAGATTAAGCAAAGGATATTGAATTTGGAACAATCCACATCCATTGTTAAGAATTAACATTCATTGTTGGGTTATTAAATTCAGTGTTGCTTTATAAACAACTTTACTCTATGACAAATTATAAAGAAATCTATATGAAATTCTCAATTCATTTTTAATAAAGTGTTAGGAACCAAGTGATTTTGATAATAATATCCATAATTTTGATAAACAGCTTCTTCAAGATTTAAAAAATTCATTAACATCAAAAAAATCTTGTTATTATTGTTGAAATAACCCTCAAAGTTTGATCACTGCATCTGATGGTATATAAGACCCTCCTTATTTCAACAGAAGAAGAAAATGCATTTCTTTGAATTGTTCCCATTTATCACCAAGTTTTTTAAACTCCTCTTTGAGTTCATAGCTCAGCTTAGTGATATTTTCTGGAACAGATTTTTTTTATAAATCCTCTTTTTCAGACTCCTGTAATCATTTTAGATTCTCACATGTCCTCTTAGTGTTTCTTGTGGACTTGTAGTAGTATAGAATCTCCTGTTTACCCCAATATTTATCAAGTCTATTTTTGGAAGAATTCACATTTTTGGAACACACTATTTCATTAAGTAGGCTCATCCATATCAGCACTATGTAGACATTGACACTATATTTTTGTATTTCCACCCTGGCTCTTTGTTGGTACATTATCTGGTTGTTCCCCTTGTTTCCTGTTCTCTGTGTGATTTTTTTCCCACTTCTTGATGAAGCTACCAATCCTCTTTTTATACTTCCTGTTCATGATTTTATGTACTTCTTTCATGTCTCATCCTATTCTTCTGTAGCTAAGAGTTGTTAGCATCAGTTTATGGGGGTTGCACTCCACGTGTTAGATTTGCCAATTGAGGTACTTGTCCCATTGCTTTCCTTTGAATGTGTTCTGTCTAGAGCTGGACAACTCAAGTTACATTTATCTTCTGAGCAATCTTTGGGGGAAAAAGTGGACGGGTTAATTGCTGTCAAATACAGTAAATTGGTCTGTTTCAAAATTGCTTCAGTTTGAATTTTCACAGTTTATCTATATTTACAGATAAGATGGCATTATCTCCCTTTATTTTGGCATGAACCTAACAATAGCCAGCTGGTCTCAATCGAACTACAGCTAACAGAGTCTCGTTTGTTGCATTTTAATTAAATATTAATTAGAAGCTAAAACCTCTATAATAACTAAAGAGCACACACATACTCTTCGATAGATGGAACTCCCAAAAATGCACAAAGAATACCAAGGAGATGAGAGTCTCCAGAATTTTCCTTCAGATTTTATGATTAAGGATTCTGGTAGATTTCCATGCATGAGGAATTTACAGCCAATCGTCCGTTGAAGAACTTGTCACATGGTCTGAGTTGATAGAACACATCAAAGCATAGATGGAAGTGTTTTCCAATGATGATAATTGTGATGGGTATTTTTTTGATCAACTTTCAAATACCAGAGAGCTCAAAAACTGAACTATCATGTTACGAATCCCAGATTATGCCATGACAAAATCTATCCATTTCAACACTAGATTATCTCTGTTATACTGCCCAAATAAAATTTTTTGAACTAGCAAGAACTCGGAGAGCCTAACACCATTGTCACTAAAAACTGAATCAGGTTACAAATTTAAGACTGTCATAATAAAAGCTTGTAATTATTGTTCATCAGAGACATATCATCAATTGTTTGTAAAATAATGCAGTTTATATTTATTTGCATGCCTCATGAAAGGTAATTCAACAAAAATATAATAAAACATTTCGAATGAACAATAATATAAATCTTAAAATATTTATGTACATTTTATTTCAATATCTCTTAACAGAGATACAACCTCATAAACAAATTATTTCAACAAGTATTGAAACAATTACTTATCTGTAATTGCTGTTATTGAACTACACTTCCTTTATGATGACTTCACTATTATGACATCAATATTGTGTTATTTCTTCTGAAAAGCCCCAAAATCTCACTATGTTCACAAAATCAAATAAAATCCTGGATTCTCCCCCACCTGTTAAAACAGAGGCAGTTCTGCTGCAAAATTTGTAAAACAGATTTTATACGAAAGCATCACTTGAAAACATACTTGTGGATCCATCCCGGTGAGAAGCCATTTCAGTGTGAAATCTGGATCTTTCACAGAGCGGCAACCTATCACAGCACCGACAGACATACAAAACAAAGAAACCTTTTCACTGTAAGATCTGTGGGAAGAAATTTGATTTGACCAGTAACCTGAAACAACATGTTTGGACTCACACATGGGAAAAGCCATTTTGGTGCTAATTTTGTGATAAATTTATCCCATGTAATATTTGTGACCGTGAGTTCACACAGAATCATCACCTAAAAAGATATTCTGAAACACACCCCAGAGAAAAATCCTTTCTTCGTTAAGTGTGTGGCAAAAGCTTTTCTGAGTGTGTTCACTAAAACATGCACAAGCAGAGACACATGGTTGAGCATTCCTTCAGTGTCAATTCTGTAGCAAGTTATTTTCTCTAAGTCATCACTCAAAGATACATTTACGTACACACACTGGGCTGAGGCCCTACTCCTGTAAGTTTGCCTAAAAGAATTCACAAACAATCATAAAACTGAAAACTCACATAAGGATACACACTGGTGAGAAGCCCTTTCAAAACCAGTTTTGGGGGAAGAGTTTCTCCAATAACAGCACCCTGCAAAGCAGCTTGAAAACACACACAGCAGAGAAACCTTTCCACTGTGAGCTGTATTGTCAGAGATTTTCTTGAAACAGTCATTTGAAAGTCCATTTACAAACACATTGTAAAATAATGTAGAAACATTAAATGAAAAGTACAGATTTCTTTTGGCTGAATTTCTGAGATGAACAAATATTATCATACACAGATTTACCTAGACTAGTGTCCACATCTTAGTTGTAATAGGATGAAGATAGTAACAATATTCCCTGAGGGTTACCAACTATGGCAGATACCGGGAGATGGCTGGATGGTAAAATGGCCCCAAATGTTGTGACTATAATGACTAGTCCGAGTAAATCATCGTATGATATAGATTATTTTCCAAAGCCTTTTCGTTCAGTAGGGAACATCTTGTGTTTTTGTTCATCATGAATTGCTTTAAATATCATTTTCACTCTGGAGGCACCCATTTCCTCCTTCTTTTATGTTTAAACGAACTGAGGATAGATTTTCTCTTTTAAGTTGAGTGTTCATAAGGTATTTTATGCCACCAATTTTAGCAGAGGTTTTTGATTCGGGTATATACTTTGTTTTTTCACTACGAAATTCATTTACATATATATATATACATATATATATATATATATATATATATATATATATATATATATATATGTATATATATATATATGGTGGTAGTAATTTGACCATGTGTAAGTGAAAGATTTTAGAACAAATGAGTTACATCTAAAAAAATGTTATCATAAATTATGGCGTGATGCAATTTATTGAACTGTTGTTAGTGTCTTCAAAGAAGCATTTAACAAAACAGAGAAACTTTAGCAAAGATACAGGTGTTCACACGTCTGGATGGTAATATCAAACTAGAGAGAAAGATTCATCAAGACGTAAATTTTTGGGTAAAATTTTTTGTCTTAAGAAGTCTTCCAATATTGTCTTCTTACTTTTATATTGTTCGATTAATCCTAAATCCATGCCAATATATTTAAAAGGTCTTCCAATATTGTCATTTTGCTCTTATATAGTTGGATACACCCTAAATCCATGCCAATATATTCATCAAAATGTCAACATGTGAGGCCCATTTATATGTATATATATAAATGATTATAAATTGCATTGTATAATATTAAAACTCTTATTTGAAATGATTGCCTGTTATTACACGTTGAATGCACCATTTAGTTTAGACGACATAAATAGAATAAACAATTAAGGAAAATGGGACAAGTGCAGAAATTGAACCTGCAACCGATAAGATTGCCAATTCAATATTGCGTTGCTCTTATCATTAAGCTAAACAGCTGCTGGTAACGCAAAGGTCTAAATAAATGCTTCAACTCCAAATTATCATTTTGTTCATTCTCAGTCTATATATGCTCTATTTGTTCCTTTCAATGCAACAATTACATCATTTGCATATAATACAATTTCAATATAACACAATTTCTGATCATCCTGTCAGATAATATATATAACCATTTCTTAATTACACACACACTTATATATATATATATATATATAGAGAGAGAGAGAGAGAGAGAGAGATAAATAGATAGATAGATTGAAGTATATATATATATATATATATATATATAACTGGCAATAAATCCCAGATTAGCAGAGTTGATTGGTTCTGTGAAGACCACCATACTGATCAAAACCTGCAAAAGAAAATATCTAAAAATCCATTCTTGAGTTTCTCGATTCTTGCAAAAAACATATAAAGCTCAAATTTTTGTCAGCAAAGAGAAAAACAAGTATTCATTTTAATGTAGAATTGTCCTATTTTAAAGTCAATGTTAACTTTCAAGGACTAAATGATAATAATAATGATGACTGCAATTACATTTTCAGGGAGAAGGAACAAAATTCTTTTGACTATTATACATTATTATATCTTGTAAAAAGTGATAATACTTTTTGCCTTCTTTTTTTATACTGTTATGTGTTGTAAGATATACTTGATAAAACGAATAAAAAATATGAGTGCTATAACAACATAGGAAGACATCTGAAAATATTTCTGTGCTTATTTGAGGTTAGATTTATTGAGATTTTGTATCAATTTATAAACTGAGAATCATACTATTCAAAGCCATGTTAATCAGGGGTTTGCTATATATATATATATATATATATATATATATATATATATATATCTTCAGGTTTCAGTTAGTATATGAATGTATAGTACAGTCTAATCAACTGGGAATAAACCAATTTGGCAACAGTCCTGTTTTTATGAAGCAACATATAGATAATTTGTATACATGCATTTTTAGTCCAAGTTTGTATAGCAGCAAACATAAAATAAATGATTTCCCCAATGATGAGTTAAAAATCCAAACTTTCACTATTAAACAAAATTTTTAAACCAAAAAATCTTTATAACTTTCCCTGGTAACAGAGATTTGATAATACACAGAACTACTGTAATTGTTATTTTTTATTGTTATTCAAAGAATTTATCGCATGTAATCTACTTTGGTCTCTCAAGTGAGTGCATGTGAACAAAACAAAGACAATGTATCATTGAAATAAAAAATACCAGAAATCTGGTTAGTCATTCAGTAGAAACTGTCACATGACTAAAGTGTTTTGGCAGCATGCCCTGTCAGGGGTGATCAATTAAAAAAAGGAAAAAGGGGTGATCAATGAATAAGTTATTTCTCTCGCTTTTTGTTTGATCACTAAAAAAGTCAAAATTTCAAAAAGCATGGGTGAACACTTCTGGACATAAACTAAGGGACAAATTTAGCATAAACTTATAGAGTAAATCGACCACCCCCCAACTAAAAACCTTTTTAGGGGGAGAAGTTCTTTCTAGGCATAATAAGGAATGAAAGTTTAAATTTTTAGCTCTCTAACTCCAATGGTGCAGCCTGTATGTGTGATACATACATAGCCAGCCAGACCCACTTAGAAACTGAAAAAATATGTTGCTGATTTTAACGCTTTGGCTGACAATTTTGAATGTTCCTCATGTCAATCTTGGATTCATGCAAGGTCAACAGGCGTAGGTCAAAAGGACAACAGTCTGGTCAAGACTACTGCAAGTTACAATCGAGTTCAATCAAAAGGACAACATTATAATATTAAGAAGATATTTTGAGAAGTTTAAATTATTAATTATTATTAAGAAATGGATATATAATCCGACTCAATATTTATGAATGCATTATATCATTCGAAACTCTATTTGAAATGACCTCCGGCTGTTACATGAAGAATGAGTCACTCGGCCTTGACAGCATAAATAGAATAAGCAATTATAGAAAAATGAGGCTGCTGCAGAAATAGAACCTTTGACCAATAAGGAAGTGACACTTTCGTGTAGTATTGCTCTTAACCATTGAGCGAAAGAGCACGACAGAGAGGAGAAGGCCGAAATAACTGCTTTATCTCCACTCATCTCATTTTGTTCATTCACTGTCCATGTCAGCACTTGTTGTTTCTAATGCAGACAATTGTATTATTAAGGAATAGATACATAATCCAACAGAATATTTGTGGATGTGTTACATTATTTGTATTATATCTATATCATTATTTCCTTCGTTAGCTCCATTTTTCTTTAATTGTTTATTTTCATATATCCATACATGGCTTTTTGTAGGCACATCTTCTGGTTGTAGAATTTTTAATTAAAATATTAATTTTATTATTCATTGAGATATAAAGCAGCTAAAAAATTCAAGATGACAAAAAATATTAGACCAAAATTAATAATAAAGGTTTACAATACTTCATCTATCAACTTATATGTTGTTTAATATGGGTTCTGTTCGAAAAAAAAAAGCATACGTCATTTTTTAATTATTCATTCTTATCAATTAAATCACAAGAAATATTTTTAAATCTAAATTGATCACCCCCAACATGGTATGCTACCAAAATGTATTGGTCATGTGATGGTTTCTATAAAGTGACTGACCAGACCTGTTTCTTTGGTGTTCATTTGTTTGATATCAACTTGCTATGTGGAGAGAAAACTAAAATAGATTGGAACATGGTATCCAGTGTAGTACTGCTCTATACCCTTGGGAATAGGGTGAATTCAATGACTGCACTCTTTGTTTACATATTTCTGAATATAATTTGAAACCTTTTTTGTGTCTGGACCGAGATAGATCTTAGTGCTGATCAACCCAGTTGTTCAGGAGTGAAAAAGGGATGATGATGATGATATGGTTTATGGTGAAGACTATCCTGGGAGTAATCTTGAGTAAGGGCACACAGACAGTGGTGATGACAGCAGTGAAAATGACAACAATCATGAATGTAGATTGGGGGATCGAATGGATAGAGGGTTGTGTCATTGGAAGGGCTGGCAATGCATAAGCAGCTGCTGACAATTGAGAAACAGTGAAATTTACTCTGAATGTCCTAGGAGAGTGTATCAGCAAGTGGTCAGTTTAATGGAGTAAAGATTGACAAGAAGAGGTATCATTTCACTTATTGAATTTCATTGATACCACTGCAAAATACTTTGTACAGTCAACTCTCTCTCTTTTCCTGCTCTTAGAATTAATCAATTAGGGGAGCAAAAAGTGTACTGTAATTTTAATTCATATATCCAAGGCTATTTAGAGAAAATCTGTATAAATGACTGAAAAAATATTTAAGAATAAGAAGAAAATAAAAAAAATTATCACTTTTAATTTTATCTTATTTTAGGTTGAATTCTGCAGTTGTTTTCAATTGATTGAATTTTTGTGACTATTTTGAAAAAATCTGAATAAAAGAAGTTGTAGACATTAGGGCCCAAAGGGTAAGGTGAATTCCAAGTATACCTGACCGGAGATGAAACCAATTCCATTCACTGTGCTGTCAACCATTGAGCAACTCAGCACCTCCATCAAGAATTAGGTGTGCTGGATGAGTTTTCAAAAAGGTTCCTTGCATGTCAAGGATAAAATCTATGAATAAAGATCTTGGATTAAAGAAGAAATGCGGATGAGATGATTTCAATGATAAATAAAAACTTAAAAACAATTTACAATTAGAGAAATAATGGAATGAGTAGAGAAAAAATAAAGTTCCAAATTGAATAGCAGTAGAGAAGTTATTCGTATAAACTTTAAGATGATTATAAGTAGTTGTTGATAAAGCAAAAAAATTTGGATCACTCCTGTCTGGTTCTATACTTTTCAAATGACTGATACTGGATTTTTTTAACCTTGTTTCCTTGACTAAGGAGATGATTCTTTACCACAGCAGTTTTACATTTTACAATCTGAGAAATTTCTGCTAAAACAAAAAAGATGCTAATTTTTCATTCGAGATATTAGATGATAGAAAGAAGACAAGATGGTAGCATAAAACTAGAAAGAATCAACTGATACAAGATGCCCTCTTACACAGACAGTAAAATGAGAACAATATTCCCCTGTAGATTGAATAAAAAGTTTGGTTCAAAATTCCAAGGAGGTTACCTACTATGACAGATACCTGAAGAAGTCTGAAGGTTACTATGGCTGAAATGTTGCAACTACAATATTCAAGATAGGATGCAAGTCCCAATGAATCAGTATATAATAATGATGATCTGTCAGCTCAGAAATCCAGATAAAAATCCTTTTTAAGTTCTGTGGTCTGTCTTCAAGATGAATGTAATGAAGTCCATTATTGTGCAGAACGATACGAAAGGAGTTAATATAAAGTCTGTACATTTTAATACGAAAGTTCATTGAGCTTTCAACATCCTCAAAGAAATTTCTAATACTGCTGCTCAATCCAATAAGGATTTGGAGGGGGAAATGAAAAAATGAATAGTGGTATTAAACTGCAAAATTTTGTAATAAAATAATGATTAAACCAAGAAAACTTTCATTGTATGAAATTAGTTTAGACTAATTCCGTCATCTTTCTTTATTTTTATTATAGTTTTTCAGCCGTGTATGCTCCAGTCTTCTTTGGGAGCCCATCGATTCTAATGTGCATCACATCTGATTTTTGCATCTCTGTGTTCTTGGGATTGCCTCCACTGACCTTGTAACCTCCCAAGTGCTGTCTTCACTACATTGTCTCTTATCAAAACAACAGAACTTTTGATCAACCTCTGATCTCATCTGACAAATAAGTGCATTACTTAATTAATCATTGCCTTCCACAACATACCGGTTTAATCACTGTTGCTGGGTTTAGGTTATTCATGTGTTCTGACAATCTATCTTGTCAGACTTCACCTAATCCTTACTGTTCATAGTATGTAGAACATTGAAATTTTGTGTACACACACCTCTCAATAATACTTCCCTGATTTGCAAATTTCTCTCCAAAATAGGCTTTTTGGTGGTGGTGGGGGGTTCAATATGCAATGTAAATTTTTGCTAAATTGGGCACTAATATGTGCTCGTTTTTTTTATAATTCAGATCTTTTTTACTGATCACTGCCCAACAAAAGGCGAGAAAAGTAACTTATTCATTGATCCTTTTTTCAATTTTTAATTGATCACTCCCAACACAGCATTTATGGGTGATGGTGATTCATAATTTCCCTTAGAATACTACTCTTTTATCGTTTGTTGAATAAAATTAATTATGCGATAATTTCAGTCATAACTTTAATCTGTCTGAATTTTTGATATGAGGGTTCATTAATATGTATAGATTTTTTCAGACTGTTGTCCTCATCCATCTTGGTTCATCTTCTGTACACAACATTTCGGCCATTGTTTCCTACGGCCTTCTTCAGGCTGTCTGAATCTTTTAGATGAGGGATTATCAATATGTAAAAATAGACAGTGGAATGACATTCTGCCACCAGGCTTCAAAGGTGGCTCCCCATCCCCACATTCTAAACTCTTCCCGTTAAAGATACCCGCTTAAAGAAGACTGTAGGGTACAATGGATGAAACATGTTCAAAAGATGAACCAAGATGAAGACAACAGACAAAAAAATCTACACATATTGAATTTTTACTCAATTCACATTAATCTCAACAACATCATTATTGTATTCACCTTAAATGTCTCCTTGTCATACCCAACCTAACTCATGGAAATATCCATAAGATTTAGATCCTTGTTACCCAAACAAGGAAAACTATTGCAAATGGTTGTAGAACGGCCTGTGTTCATCTTTCTTTGACCAATGTTCTGCTTGTTTTGAAAATAGAAAAAGCAATTCAATTTGCTTTGGTTATAGTTGAGAGATCTTGCTTTATTTGGATTTATAATGCAGAATGAAGAGAGAGGTTGAACAGAGGATGAAGTTTCATCTTCTGCCATCATTTGAATCAAACAAGGAACAAGCCTTCTTTATCTCATTTCAACTTACTCCCTCCAGCAATGTGGGTGGTAGCACTCCTACCGGATGTCGCACAATTTGTTAAAACTGATTTAGTGTGAGCATTTAGGCATCATACCAATTTTTACATCTGCCCATATAGTGACAGGCATTATAGTGTTAAGAACATTATTTTATTTATAAATCTGTCTGTGGGAACAGTTTTCATGGAACAAAATTACAATATATCTGTTATTTTATGACAAAAATGTTGTTTTTTTACACTTGAGTATAATACTAGTCCCCAAATTTGATCCTGATTTGTTATATTAAATTTCTTACATTATACACAAGTGAATACTAGCAACTCTCACAGACTTTTAGCAAAAAGTAATATGTCAATAAAAATATCAGAAATCTGAAATCTATTAATTGTATAATCTTTGTGTTATCAATGAAAAAAGATTGTAGAAAATTACCAACTAAAATTTATTATTGTAGACAATATAAAGTTGGAGATGATTGGGTTTGAAAACTTGTTTACCTTCGCGAACAGGTCAATTACAATATGATTCTCAGAAAGTATTCAATTTTGAATGAATCTTCTTATGAGAAGGGCATTTTGTAAGAAAATCTAATGACAATATCAGAATTTGAATGCCTAATAAACCCTCATTCTAAAAATGTATTGAAATTTGAATAGTGATAGAAAATCAATTAAAAATTTAGTATTTATCAGATCTAAGATCAAATGTTTATATCAGTAGGCTTTCCTTTTTAAATAATTTCCAGAAATATTTTTGAATCTGAATATACTCCATTTTTGAATTCTCAATAGATTGCTACTTGTGGAGAAAACATTGTGTAAAAAAAAATTCCCTGGATAACTGAAGTCAATTTTTGTCTTATGGTAAAAAACAGAGTGGAGGTTGAAACTGCACTTCAAATTAGCAAATCTAAAACTGCAAAATAAAGAATGATATTTCTTTGTCTACTTTTTAGCATTTGTTTTTACTTTCATTTTCCAAAGATTTTCAAAAATTCAATAAAATTTCAACAAATTTCAAAATATTTCAAAAGCCTTGCTCATAATTACCAAATGATCTGAATCAGGACTTTTTTTTAATATTCTTTAATTTTTTTTCTTTTAAAATAATGGTTCTCTTATGTTTTAGTAATCTATTTTCAAAAGTAATTTATTTTTCTCTTAATAAACACTGTAAAATATAACATGAATAATAAACACATAATAATTTTGGACATTTTGTGTAGTTATTTGTTTCTGTGTTTAGTCACTGTGAGATTGCATCTAAGGACCAATTATATACAGTTTTAGTGATCGCTATTGCTTTCAGTGAGTGAGGGCTTGCATAAGATTTTGTCTTATTGAAAAGGGTCATAAATGGAAAAAGATTGAAAAGCCTTGATCAAAACAAAACTATATTACACTTTTGAGGATTAACAGATTTAGTTTTTTTATTTACTAGTAGATGAAATATTAAGAATTATCATTAACAATTTTTCATTTATATGCTACGATTACCCTTCATCAGAAAGATATTTGTTGCTAACTTAAGCTGCAATAAAAAGCATTGAAAATATCAAGATGAATGTAAATAGTAGCATAAAAATGAAAAAAAATTGATATCAAATTTAATTTTTTTTATTTTTCAATAAAGTTATATTTATAGCTTTAGAGCTCTTATGAGTTTCACATTTGAATGATTTTATACATCAATCAGCATTTTCTTCCAAATGTCAAATGGGCTTACTACAAATCAGATAACACCGAAACATCAATGCAAAAACACCTATGTCAACTCATTTACACTAATTAGTCCCATTCCAACTTCATCTCATGCATCATAAATTGCTAGTCACAAAGAATGTCACTCCTCGCTGCCAACAATAGTGGCTTATTGGTCGCTTCATATATGCTTTCATGATCAAAACCACATAATCATGATGTGTACTCAAGTCATGTGACTAGTTTACATGTATTGTTCTTATTCAGCCACTTGTATCACTGATATGTCTATTGAACACACCGTTTATAACTTTTATTTTTGTTAAGCCAACGGTCTCAAGGGTAAAAAAGTAATTTTTCATTCAAGAGACAAAAACTTCATATCATTCACTAATAGAATCAGTTATCAAACAAATCATTTGAATTGAAAATGTACAAACTCAATTTAATAGCTCACGATTTCTTTAATATTTCAATTCAAATCATTATTTCAAATGCTGATTTTCAAAGCAGCCAGGCCCTAACCACTTAGAAGATTAGCGTGGCACAATTTCCTACTCCTTTGGCCTTGTCACAAACTGAGCTAAACTTAGAAAATATCTATCACTGAGTAACAGTTCACAATTATCTACTTGAATGGTGTAAGCCATTTTTGTTATCAAACAATGCATTGATGAAAATCTTGTGAAGAAGAAATTTTTCTTGATTTACTTTGATGACATATAAGACCCATCCTACCCCCATTTTAATTGGGAATTCTAAAAACAAGGGCACCAGAAGCAATTTGAGGTGGGGGGGGGGTAGAATTTTATAAAGGATATTTTGCAACACTTATTTTTTATTGTGAGGTTGCAAGTTTATGGCAGAAGAGTATTGAGTGGTTCCCAACCTGGGGACGCATACCCCTAAGTGTCTACAAAGGTTTTATAACCATGATAATGTTTAAAACTGAAAACGGGAAATTATTGCTGTGTTTCGTTGATATTAAAAGAACAGATACTGCACTTTGATCTTGAAGTGAAGGCTTCAAAAGGATGAACCATGAAACTAGGATAGTGCCCAAAAATCAAACTTTTAAAGAAGATATATTTGATTCCGTATGTCTTACACTTTCTTTTTTTTTTCATAGAGGGCACACAGCTACCCCCACTGCCCCTGTGCCAAGAAGGCAGGGATTAATTGCCCCAGTGCAGCATAGTCTAAAACCCGGCACTGGTTATGACCATCCCAATGACCAACAGAATGATACTGTAGGGGCACCTGCATTGGTTTTATCAATTATCCATTCAAGTATGATGTAGGTCATCTGCTTGGTTTGCTATTAGGGAGGTTAAGTATATTGCTCATGCATAGGCCTGCTGCCGGGGGGGGGGTCAGGGGGGGTCCCTCTTAGAAATCACTTGCACACACCTCAGACACATGGTGAATGTGATGTATATCAATTAAAGAAAAAAAAAATATGTATTTTCTGGAACTCGAACTTTTAATTTCAATTTTATTTTTGTCTAAAAAAACGGTAAAATTGTGTTTAATTTGTGTACATCTTCATCTTTTTTTCTTTCCATTCCATTTGAATTATCTCATTTTTCACTTGTGGAGAAATTGGAAGAAAAAAAAAAGTACCGGAAATTTTTCTCACAATTATGTCAATTTCAGCCTTTTGTATTTATCATAAGTGATTCAAAATAAATAGTAACTATCTCACTTTGTGGATGGGGAGACTTTAAGATTACGTAACACGTCACCTTTGAACTCTGTTAAGCGGTCAATTGACACCCCTGTTAAATAATGTATTTATCACTATATTTCCAGCAAAAAAGAGGGCAATATTTTTTTTTATTTGCAAAAATATTGCAATTCTAATCAAAATTGAAACTTTGAAGACTGTACACCTTAAAAGAGAGCTAAAAAAGTGTATGGTAGTTGCTAACGTACTGTTTTTTTCCTTGGCCTTGTGTTAGTAACATAATCAATATTCATTATTTTTATTTTTTTTGTCAAATGGTGACAAAGTATTTGGCACCACATTGCAATAGAAATATGCCTTAGTGTAGTAACAAAGTTCATATCTGGATTATTGTAAAGCTTTTTCAGAGTTGCCAATTTTGAGCTTTTTGCAGAAATTCAGCACCTTTCCTCTTTTGGCAGCACTAAAATTAGCACAGACATGCTTAAGCATATTAGCCATTTCTTGGCATGTGTTTGAACATTTTCAGTATCTTATTGGTGCTTTGGGCTTTTTAAAAATTTAATGCTTTTTTAGCAACACTGAACACTTCTACTTGTAGCCCCACAAACCTAATGGATGACTTTCTCCCTATTCACAGTACCTTGCAACAGGCCTACTCATCAAATGTGTCATTGTGTATTTCTACATTTACACTGTTGAGTATATATCTGTGATAGGTTGTTTGTATATTGTTGGTACACATTCCCTTTCCTTACAGTAGTATGCTTCATTGAGCATGGGAAATCTCAGTGAAAATACCTCATTTAATTAAAACAGCTGTAATCTAAAAAAAATTTGTAGCCCCCCCCTATACTTTTAGTTAGGAATTGAATACAAAAACCTTCTTTTAGCTAGACATCAAAAATGTCACTTCCTTCGATGATCCCTATAAAATCCGTGGATACACTTGGTCCAATGCTCATTAGCGCCGACACTCCTAGCTGGTTACGCTTTTGGCGCCAGCACTTGTTGCCGGCTAATCTTTCTCTCTCTCTCCTCCTCTCTGAGATCATAATCATTTCGCCGACCTCCTGGCCAATCTAATCTTGACCATTTTTCCACCATCACCTATCTCTGTACTAACTTTGCCCATTTCACTTCATCAATGTTGAGACATCACACATGCACACAACTACGCATCTAGGTCACCGTGTCTTCACCACGTGCTCCAAACACATATATACCTCTCACTCCCATGAATAAAATGGCAATGCTTTTTACTTTCCACTAGTCATGATAGATTTATTTAAATCAAATAAATATGTACATATGTAACACGTGATAATTATTTGAAATTTGGTTAAATAATTGCTTCTGATTATGAAATTAGAGGAAAGCACAATAAAAATAAATTAATAGACATATTAAAAGCAAATGTTGGGTCCAATGCCTTAAAGTAACAGTTCAATGTTCTTGCAACCACCATCAAAGTCTTGTGTGTCACTTGTCTGTGAGGATCACTTTCAAGAAAAAAACAACCTATACCAAACTGCTGTTTCAACGCTATTCATGAGGAACCCTTAAAATAATCAAACTACACCAAGCTGCTGTTGTGAGGGTTGCTTAAAACAAACTGTATTACACTGCTGTTATAATGTTGTTTGCGAGGGTCATTTAAAACAAACAAAAACTATACCAAATTGCTGTTTCAATTAAATGAGTCATTCACCTACTTTTCCTCTGGTGCCATTTTCACTGGGCACCAACCATCAATTGCTCATCAGGCTAAAGAATGATGAGTGTATAAGTTGCGAACTATGACTTACAAAAAATTGAATGCTATTATACTTGAACAATATGAAATAATAAGATTGAATAGATTGTGAAATTTACCGGGGTTTTTTTTTCTTATGTAAATCATTGAAATGGTTGCCTGTACAGAGTTAATAATGTATTTGGGTGTTTATTGGTGAGAATAAGATTACTTGTTGAATTTCAATATTGCTTGTATGTATAATGATAATAGATATGATGTACATAACTTTTGATTGATTGAAGGCTTGCAATGACATTGAGTTAGCAAAATTAACAACAAACATGTAATATAGATAAATAGCAAAATAAAATACTGTTAGATGGTCCATATAAATCAAATAAACTTGTACAATTTAGGACATTTAATTTATTAATTATATTACTGTAAATTAAAAGAAAATATAATAATCTAAATAACTATAGATGAATGAAAGACAAACAAAGGAAAAGATAAATGTCCTAAATTAAATATTGAAGTTAAATACAGGTGGGGAGGTTGTGTCTGATCAACACAGTAAGGCGAGGACACGGTAAAATGCCCATACTGTATTAGATCCCTGAAACAGGTCCCAGGTAAAACAGCTGATGATCCCCATCATAATATGGAACATATAACATAAGGATCCAAATTTAAACAACAATAAGAAAATTTAATATTCTATGAATAATACAAAATATCTGAACATAGTACATTAACAGGGATCGAAAAGTAACAGATTTGCACAACACGACATAGTAGGATGATTTGAACGGCTGCTTGTATTAAAATTACAGAATCTCTAGACTAAAATTCTTCTTCAAAGTGTAAATTTTACATCACATTAACAGCAGCAGTTAAGCTCAATGGTAAGCACAACGCTACGTTGAGGCAGCTACCCTATCCGTGGCAGGTTTGATTCCTACAGCACGCCTGTTTTCTTCATGTTCTCTTGGCCAAATAATACATTGACTGTGAAATAACAGTAGATCATTTCAAATAGAGTTCAAAATAACATATCAATTTCCTAATAATATAATTGTCCGCATTGAAAGAAACAAATACAGCAGATATAGAAAATGAGTGAACAAAATGAAAATTGAAGGAATGGAAGCAGTTATTTGGGCCTTTGCATTACTACCGGCTGTTTAGCTCAATGGTAAGAGCAATGCTTCATTGAAGTGTCTACCATATATATATATATATATAACTTTGTCAGTACACACTCCCTCTCACCAAAGTCATCATTTTACTATTGGCAAGATTGATCTTTCATTTACTTACTTAGCATATAATTTTGAGCACAATCTGTAACAGCAGGGCAGCCATTAAAAATATTGAGACAATTCTGAACTCAATTGATGGCATCAAGCTACATAAAACCTAAAATTATACAGAGAAAAAGATAAAGAATATGTATCACTTTCTAAATACCACATACGTATTTTTGAAAAGAAATTATCAAGTATTGGATACCATAAACAATTCATCACTCTTTTTCTGGACTTTATTTTTGCTCTTTTCATCATTAGAATTCAGACAGGAAAGAATGCCCAGAAGAAGAGTTTGGATGTGTGTGAGGTTTTAGATACAGTAATAACTGTTGCGTTGAAAGAGATGGAAAAGACCGAGAATAAACAAGATAAGACGTTGAGGCAGCTACCCTATCCATAACAGGTTTGATTCCTGTAGTAGGCCCATTTCCTTAATTGATTATCCTATTTTTGCTGTCTATATTGAATACTATATTAACCACGTAGCGATGGGGGATTATTTCAAATAAATGTTTCTAAATAATTTAACGCAATTTATAATTCATTCTGTCAGACCAAATATGTGCATTTCTTAAATGCATATTGTCACTTTGACAGTGATGGAAAAGACTGAACATAAGTGAAATGAGAATTTGGGTTGAAAGCACTTATTTGGCCTTTGCATTATCAGCAGCTATTTAGCTCAATAGTAAGACCATTGCTACGTTGAAGCAGCTACCCCATCCATGGCAAGTTTGATTCCTGGGGTAGCCTCATTTTCTTCAATTGTTTATTCTATTTACGTTGTTTAAATTGAATGATGTATTAACTGTGTAATGACGGGAGATCATTTCAAATAAGTTTCCATATAGTAAAACACAATTCATAATTCATTCAGTTGGACCAAATATGTCGAATTTTTAATACATGTATATATAAATATATACATATATATATATATATATATATACATGAATATGTGTGTGTGTGTATTGGGAAATGGATATATATGAGCCGACAGAATGATTATAGATTGCATTATATTATACAAAAACATTTATCTGAAATGATCTCCTGTTGTTAGATGATTAATGCATCACTTAGCCTAGACAGCATCAATAGAATAAACAATTTTAAAAAATTGGGCTGCAGCAGGAATAGAACCTCTGACCGATAGGGTAGCCACTTCAACGTAGCGAGGCTCTTACCATTGAGCTAAACAGTCACCAGTAATGCAGAGGCCCAAATAACTGGTTTCACCTCAAATTCTTATCTCATTCATTCTCGATCTATTTGTTTCTTTCAACACAACAGTTATGTATTAATCCCAAATAAATGTTTCTACATGATATAATACAATTCATATATATATATATATATATATATTAATTCATTTGAGCTGTCTATGCCAACTGACACATTACCATGTAATAATAGGAGGCCAGTCCGAATAGAGTTTCAAATTAAATAGTGCGTATATAATTATTCTGTCGGATTATATACCCATTTTTTAATAATATATATATATATATATATATATATATATATATATATATATATGTGTGTGTGTGTGTGTGTGTGTGTGTGTGTGTGTGTGTGTTGCAAGTGTCTATATATTCACATAAGTTGCATTTACTCCCCAGACAAGCACTCTAAACCAGGTATTGGTGAACTTTTTGGGTTGCAGGCTGGATTAGAAATGTTTTCTTGTCATGTTGGCCATAGCATTTTTAACATTAAAACAATGATTCATCCAAGGGCACTGCAAAAATTAGACTTGTACTCTATTTTTCAATACTGAAATTAGCAATCCTTGCAATAACACATCATCCTAGCCATTTTAAAATTTTGAATAGGCCATTTTGAATCGTTAAAGTGGCTAGATTTTTTACTGTTGTTCAAATAACATTATTCTTGATGACGCTAAAAGTTGCCCCGATTTTGCCGGAACATGTCTAATCACAGGGTCAGGATTAAGGGTCAATGTTAGTAGGTCCCTGTTAGGGTTAGTAGGTAGAATTAGTGTTAGGGTTGGTAGAGTTAGTAGGTTTGGGGTTCGGCTTAATAGGTGGGTTTTGATCAAATATTTCTGATTTCCCAATTATTTATAAGTGTTATTCCATTTCCTGGAAATTAAATCTGCCCATTAGCCATTTTGAAACATATTTAGCCACTTTCTGCCAATTTCAAATTGTGTTAGTGCAAGGATAGACACTGATTCTTACTGTCCGCTAACGAAAGAATTTCAGTATGCAACATTAGATATTCAATGAAGTCATTGGGTTGGATGGAATGAGGCCGCAGGCCGTAGTTTGCCTACCACAGCTCAAGAACTTGAGGTCAACAAGCCAATGCTCTATCCCTGAGTCTAGTGACCTAATTTAAATTAAACACAGTCGTCGACTTAATCTTAGTGTCTATTTTTAAGTGACTTTTGACCTTTGGCATAAATGCGAAACACGATGACCCACTTTTCATTTATTTATTTCATTACATTTTTATGTAATAATCTGGATTTTTTTTTTTTTTTCAATTGGTTGTAAAAGTTTAGCCTTCAAATTTATGAGGTCGGCGGAAGGGAAGTAGCTCCTCTGGATTTAAAAGGAAATAAAAAAGAAAAAAAAGAAAAGAAGAGCATTCACTGCCTGTCAAGATTTGAGATCGGTAAAAGTGACAATTAATAATTCAGAGAAATATTACTCTTTCAAATTCTACGAATTATGACATCTCCCATATAAGTAGTAGCAGCTACCAATATTACTTATCTTTCAGGGGAGGCTTTCATGAAAAGTTTCATAGGTTCATTATTGATAGCGAATGTTTTCTGAATTGGACACTACTTAGCAATAGTGGTCCCGACTGGAATTCACTTCCTCTGTGGTTTGTCTTGTGAAGTGATGAATATAAGTTATATTCACATCACAATTTGTCTTATAACTGTGTTACATAACTATAAAAAAAACTGTTAATAAATAAATAAATCATGTTGTAATTGTTTTCAATTGAATAAATCAAATTGTTCGTTATATTGTTTTGCTTAATATTATTGTCTTTTGTGTAAAAAATTCCGTTTAAAGAAAAGAAGACTGATATCGCATCTGTGTGACGTCTGCTGAATTCCAATTGGGGCAACCATCGCTAAATTGTGCCCTGAATTGAAATTCAAGATCAGATACACTCCAACTTTTAATCGGGAATAAGATTTGATAATTAGTAAAAAAAGGTGGATGTAAAAATTGACACACTTTTCAATATTTTGTCTTCGGGGGTGAAATAAAAAAAAAATAAAGGATTCGGTGCCCAGCACCTAAGTCCCCGATGCTAAAAAATCCCCTAAAAACTCAACCGGAACCTAATTATTTAGGGAACAATGTCAAATTACGTCTAGTAAATAGGAATATAAGAATGGAAAACGTTCGGTACTTTTTTCTGTACTTATTTTTTTGAAGGATCAAAATCCCTGAAAATTTTGCAAGCGATTTGTAGTCTGTCCGTGTGTCTGTCGAGCAAGAAAATTTATTATTATCTCCCCCTTTGTTTACTTCTATGGTTGTACTTGAACTTGCGTAAGAAATATTTGGTCATATTGTTAGCTTTTTTAAAGAGGATTTTATCCATCGGATAAAGGGTATCGGCCTGCACGGGGCAAAAACGATACCCCTAATTGTCGAATAATGGGACCTATGGCCTTAATTCCGAGCCAGCCGCCTGCATCTTGGTAAGTATATAAGTACCTTTAATAGTAGTAACAATAATAAGAAATTGCCTGGTTATAAAATGGGGGATCGATTTATTGTTTTATAATTTCCGATTGGAGAGATTTTCTACTTTTTAAGGATCGATTGGCGGAGACTTTGGAACCTATGGGGTCGTATATGGTTTATAGATGTGTTAGGGTAGCCCAGATAAATTGTTTTAGATTAAAATTTTGATTAAAAATTGAGGATAGAGTGGACCCCCATTTTGTGACTTTTACACCGTCTTGTGTTATGTTGTGTCTGTCTATAGTTGGCTTTTTTGTATTTTTGTTTTTGGGAGATTTTTATTCATAAATCTCTAAAAGATCTATTAATATAAATAAATAAATATACATATATTTTTATAATTATACACGTATATGGATTTTTGTACGTATCATTTTACTTATAATTTTACTTATTTATTTACGTTTACTTTCAATGTTAGAATATTTATTTTGATCGTTCTGTCTGTGTTGAACAAAAACTAATTAAATGAGAAATTTACCTCAGTACGTCTATCAAAGTTTTACTGGGGTATTTTTTTTAAATATCTCTATAGAAAATTCTGAACTTTATCTAAACATAAAAATCTTATTACTATTGCTTCATTTTTTTGTTTGGCATTCTTTGTTATTGTTCTCGTTATTAACTGAATAAATGTTTTAAGCTAAACAAGTGTAATAAGACCGAAACTAAAATCTAATTTTTGTGCCTTGTAAGAATAAAAGTAGATTTTTAATTGTTTGTATAATCCTCATATATAAATTTAAATAGCTAATAAAATAAATGACGTTCTATGTTGATTTCATTTATTTTAATTTCAACTTTTCTTCCTTCTCTAATTTTCAGTAAAAACTTAATTTCTTTATCTTAGCTTAGAAAATGATAGAATGAACTGGTTTTAAAACCGAACTAATTTGTGGTTCGATTTGAAGCTGTTTTAAATTAGCTGATTAGTGTATTTAAGAGACTGAATTTGATTCCACTAATGTTTATTGTTTAAGATGTTCAGAAGAAGAAATCTGCTGGAGATTGTTGTGTTAGTTTTGTTTGTATTATTTCAACTTTAATGTTTTCTTAGAAGTTTACACTTGAACTATTTTATACTACGGTATTATTTTTTTTAATCAATTTTAATTGTGATTTTTAGATTCTTCTAAAAAGCTTATCGAAACTTGCATGGTGTTCGTAATTCTTATTTGCAATTTTACTTTTTTGTATTATGATCGATCCTGATTAGAAAAAAAAATTATCAATTGCTTATAATATTTAATTGTATTCACGTTAATATTTCTCTTTGTTTATCTCACTGACACCTCCGCTGTCTGTATTTCTCTTCTCAGAGAAATGATTCAACCCCAATAATAATCAATTGGATTAATAAGCATCTTGAAAATGAAATTAATAAAATGTTTATTGGAAACCGTCAACCAAAACTGTCAACATCAAAATAGGTTTCTTCAGTTTCTGAGTTAGTCTGGTTGGCAATATATGTATCATGAATACAGGCTTCATCAATGGAGCCAAAGGACTGAAAAGTTGAACATTCGTCTAGAATAAACTTTTTAAACCCACCACCACCACTACCACACCGGTTGAATTTACTATTTAAGTTTACGCTAAATTGGTCCCTAATTAATGTTCAAGTTTTTTTCCTTTTAATTCCGACATTTTTAGTGATCACAGCCCAGCAGGGGGCGAGAAAAGTAATCTATTCATTGCTCACCCCAACACGGCAAGCAACCAGAAGACGTTGATTACATGACGGTTTCTATTGAGTGACTAACCAGATCTGTTAGAGAAAAATTAGTGCATTTATTTCAGTTTTTTTCCTGCTAATAATAGAATGTCTTCGAAAATTGATTGTGATTTTCCACTCCCAACCTTGGCTCCTATCAAACTGTTGTCTTCATATTTTTCTGCTTTAATTTCCTTATCCTCTGTGTGTGTGTGTGTGTGTGTGTGTGTGTGTGTGTGTGTGTGTGTTGATAAAGATTGTACTCTACACTTGGCATCATTTTTCAAGACTAACCTATTATGATGGTAGTGGATTTCTAAACAAGATCCATGGGACATATATATCCCAGCTGTCATAGAAACCTGGCTCTTGATATATAAGTAAGTCCCCGGAGTCTCAACAGGATAGGTTTTAAAATGCAATATATAACTTGCATTTTTTCTCTCTCTCTCTGTCAGAATCTATAACAGCAAAAACTCAGAAACTGAACCATTCTCATAACATTTCATAAATGATATGCCCCAATAATGTTAGAATGAATAATAATTTCTTCTTGCTTCATTTGGGGAGAAGAAAAATTAGCAATCCCTTGCAAGAGAGGTTACAAGTCAAGTGGAGTATTCATTAAAAAGAAGTGTGATCCCTCCTGCAGAGCTAATTGTATTGCTTTATTTTCACATCCCATACTCAAATGACTGTGGTTGCAATTTATAAGCGGTGATTTAAAAATAATTTGAAGAATTACAATGAAAATGAATTTCAAATTGAATTACAGGCAGTAATTATTCATTTATGTTAATGCTTTTCGAAGCATAGTTTACTTTTGGAAATAGAAACAATGTTTATGGTCAAAACAATGCCAACATCCCTGTTGTACTACATAAGGAGTAGATAATTTGGGATCACAGTCATCAGAGTATGAAATGCAAAAATAAAGCAATACCACTTGCTCTGCAGGAGGAACCGTACTTTTGTTTAGGGACTACATTATTCAACTTGTACCACTGATGGGAATAAAAGAATTTATATCACAAGCCAACGGGTTATAATTTTGTAAAAATTATAAAACAGCCTGTATAATATTAACTTTGAGTTTTCAATTCCTACAGCTTGTTAAAACAAGAATATGGCATTAGTATAATTATACACCATAAATTGTGATATTTTGCTCAAAATTCTGGTTAAGGCATATACTCTTTTATATATATTTATATATATATATATATATGTATATACAAGCCTCAGGACAAATTTAGAAAACTATGAAGATGTGTACATTATCAACCTACGGAAAGGAATGTTGGTCAGTGTTTAAACTCTAGTGTTTCTCTTCTTGTTCAACACACACACCAAAAAGTAATTTTTCCCAAGGGGTCTATGCTGAAATATAAACTTGGTTTGCCGGTTCCATTTTCTGTGCTGATAACTATTATGCTACTTTGCACTTCCTTTTGGTACATGTATAGAATGCGGGGTGAGGTAGATTCATGCCTTTCTTTTGGGGCATTAGTGCCAAATGGACACAAGTATTCTCAACTGAAATTCAAACTTGGTTCACCCATTTTATTTTC
The DNA here is from genome assembly GCA_963457665.1 of Thysanoteuthis rhombus. Classification (NCBI taxonomy): domain Eukaryota; kingdom Metazoa; phylum Mollusca; class Cephalopoda; order Oegopsida; family Thysanoteuthidae; genus Thysanoteuthis; species Thysanoteuthis major. Next base: position 13,618,618 of record OY735214.1, read on the forward strand.
TGTGCCAACTGTTATGCCACCATGTACTTCCAAATGCATACACCAGTGTGAAAGAGCACTCCTTCCACAGAACAATGGTTAGCCTGCTATTTCTATAAGCCATTGCTAATCCTAACTAAGCACACCATAAATCAAGTTTTGTGCTTAAGTTGGTTTAGTCTAATAGCATGATAAAGTTAATGGAATTTATTGAGTAAAAGAAAAAAAATTTGGAATGGAGATCATTTCACTAAGGATGAAATTAGCCATTTTATGCACAAAAGAAAGCTGTGTATATGAAAGCCAGCGTCCATTGCTTTGTAATGCACAAAATGTGTCACCCTATGTTTTTGTCAATTCTAAGAGTGTAATCCAGATACACATTTCATAATTTGCATGCATAACCTCATAATATATCTGCATAAAATGGTGTAATTTACATGTTCCTCATTTCAACTAGGTTGATACCTAAAACATTACTAATTGTAGCAATGATCATAGACTTTTTTTACAAAAATCTTGAAACAGATTGTAGTAATTTAAATATCTTCTTTAGAGTTTTAATCTTAATTTCAATTCCAAGAAAATAGCATGGAGTTTGCCATGAAAAAAGAAAATATGATATTGTTAGAAACCATCAACATGAACTGTCAACATTGGTTTCTTTATGTATGTATCACATGTACAATTCATACCACTGGAGAAACGTTTACTCCTTGATTGTGTCTAGAAAAAAATAGGTTTTAGTGGGGTGGGGGTCAATCTACATCATTATCAGTCTTTTAATGTCCATCATTGGACATACACCTTCCCCAAGATCCGCCACATTTCTCTATCTTGGGCAGCCAGTATTTTCTGGATTTGTCGACTTCATCTCTCCATCTTGTATTTTGTTGACTTCAGTTTCACATGTGATCTCTGGGGACCCATGTTGTGAGTTGTGATGTCCATCAGTTGTCTGTCATTCTCGTAACATGACCAGCCCATTGCCATTTGAGTTTTCTAATAGATTCTATGAAGTCTCGGACCTCCCCTGTTTTCTTCCTGATATATTGCGTTATCTTGTGATCTCTCCATGTGAAGTTGAGCATGATTCTCTCATGCGCACGCTGCATGCCTCTCAGTTTGCGAGTCTGTCTCTTGGTTAAGTTCCATAATGTATGTTTATCATAAGTTGATCCCAGTTAGTACCCAGCTGCGCTCATGCTTGTTTTTTTAAAAATACAGACTTTTTAGTGATCCAACAAGAGACGAAAAAAGCAACTTATGCGTTGATCACCCAATTTTCCGATTCGTGATAGTTGCTATTGAGTGACTGACCAGTCCCGTATCTGCTGTATTTATTTTTACTCAAAATGTACCTTATGACAATTACTAGAGATAAGGAATATTTTGACATATTTGCTTAATTTAATGAATACAGTGACTTCATCATTTTGTATTTATTATAATTATATACTTTTCCAAATAATGACTGTTTTCATCTGCATATTTCATATCTTATAGTTTTTAAAATACCTTGGGATTTTTTGGGGTCTAATTAGTTTGTTTGATAAATCCTACCTGTGATATCACAGGTCATATAAATAATGAATGTATATTTAATGGAAGTACATTTATTGAATAAAAAAGGAAGAGAGGATGAGGGTACTGGTATTACCTATTCTTAAGTACATCTTCCTTTAAGAAATGTATCAAGTCTCCACAAAAATTAGAGATAAGCTCATGTTTCAATTGACACTTGATTTGGGGTCTAGAAATCATTATTTTGGAGTGATAACTGTGGCTCAGTGGTAGAGTGCTTGCCTCTGGTTTGGTAGGCTGTGGTTCAATCCACTGCCAAATCATGCAAAAGACTATTAAAATGGTACTCAATGCCTCTCTACTTAGCACTCAGCAAAAAGACTTAGACTGAGGAAGCTCTCCTTGATGCTAAAGGTGTTACACCCATATCACATTGGATACACCAGTTCTTGTGAGATCACCAAAAACAAGCAACATCGAACCCGGTCAGTAACTTGATGGATGACCATTGAAGAGTACCAGGTGTCATAAACGGAACAAACTTTTGACAGGTCTTACTAACAATTGTCTGTGTGAACCTAACACTGCAACACCTTCAATGCAGGTATAAGTAGAGAACATTGATACATACATACAGTCAATAATTCATGATATAACTAAGTTGGGAGGTCAGATGAATTTTAATTATACAAGTAGTGTTACTGAAAGCTATTGTAGAAGATGAAGGGCATTTATTTAACCAAACTAATTCAGATCAAAGGATATTTTCATTTTTTTAACATGGGGGACCCCATCTGAGAACTCAACAGACCAAGGTGTCTTAGTGGACTATTTGCATGCAGTGCAATGAGATGATTTTTGCTTGTGAAAACTTTCTTCAAAACTATATTATCTACCATACTTCGGTATGTAAAACATATCAATCGACAGAGAATTAATCTAAAAACAAGTTATAATCATTTAATGCTGGAAAAGTTTCACGGAAGGAAAATCTCAATTGATTTCAATGACATGGTAGCGATCAATATTTTTCAAGCATATTTGTTTTGTGACTGACCTCCTTAGTTTGAGTCTACCCTAGTTTCTGGAGCTATTGTTCTAATGCTGTAATAGAGTTCCATAGGAATTTTCGAGTTGACTAATGAAACCAATAGAACATGCTAGAGGGGCCTTCGGCAAGTCAAAATAACTTGGCCCCAAAAATTTTATGCAATTGATCTGGCATCCTATTGCAGTGCCAGGACTACTAAGGGAATACCAAAGTACCTTGTAATGGAATATAAAAAACGTTTTTGGTAAATCTTCCTACCTACCGTATATCCTATGAACTAAGCAAAGGAAAAAGGCTTACCATTATTATTACATCATTTTAGCACAAAACACAGGAAGTTTATTCAAAAATATTCTATATTTCAGTTCAAATAACTATGTATTCAAGTCAATTAAAAGATTGTTGTACTCTGGCATTTTGGTGTCTTTTTGTTGGTCCAGATTAGAGACCAACATCCAATAATTCAAAGTACAGAAGCCAAAAATGAGAAAAAAAAAGATTAAGTTGCATTTTCTTTTAATCACTGAAAAAGACCCAAAATGCTGGGTTTGGTTATGAAATTTTGTCTGGTGGGGACTTACAGAAAAGCCTCAAAATGCTGTGCTCTATATTGTTTATTTTTTCTCATTTCAAACTTTTGACAGCAGCAACCTTTCTCTCAGGCAAAACCGCAAAAATCTGACAGCTTGAGTGATCTGGAATTCAACTAAAAAGACTGACCATTCAGGAGAGAGGTTTTGATTCTCCAAGATTAAATGGCTGTTAAAATTTGACCCCAAACTAACACTATGAATTGAGTTCCAAGTCATTGAGAAAAAGAAAATGCAACTTTTGTTTTCTTCTTTTTTTTTTTACTTTGAAATTCTAGACATTAGCTTTTGGTAGGGATTAACAAAAAGGCCCCCATTTTGTTCTGTAATTTGCATATACTTTTCAGGTCGGAAAGAGTTTCTTTTAGCCCTTCCTATTAAAATGAGCTTTAACCCAACAAACCTTTTTTCATGTACTAGTTTTTCCCAAAAAGTTTGGTTTCAAAAATCTTTTTATACCCAATATGTACATAATCTATTTTTTGACTACTTCCTGTGTTTGGGATGACCTCCAATTTTATATATTCTGTGTTGTTGACTGTGGAGGGAAATAGAAAAGAAAATTACTTATAAAAAATTTTGTAGTCCTATAATTAAGTTCATTATCCATTGCTTTGCTAATACAAGGAATTGAATCTGAAGTAAGAATAGGCACGGATCTAGAGAAAAGTATTGTTGATAAATGTTTTTAAATATCTAGATAATTTTGACTTTTCGAATACATGGATTCTTTTGAGCATTGTGATTTCTTCACAATTTTTAAAATAGGTAATAATTGCCACTCATGTGTTAGGATGTCGTGGATGATATTACTTGAAATAAATTAACATTTCAATTTTGTTTTATTTGAAATTGCCACTTTGATAATTCTGAAAGCGAAACATTTCAGTAGAATTAATTGAATTTAATTACAACTATTTTCCCTTATTGTCAATTTAATACATGTCTATGTAAGGAAATTTTAGGAATTATAAGCCCAAGTAATCATGATTTAACCTTTGAAACAAAATTTTATTTTGTTTTTCATATAATATAAGCAAGATGTGTTCCATCTAATTCTTTATGAATTTTCTATTTATTGGTTTTGCAGCAAATTCAAGTGAATATTTTCACTTTACTCTTTTGTCAATTCTAGTGTTGAAAAGCTATGACTCAAATATGACTGGAAAATGCTAGATCACATACTACTTGTTTTTGATGTTTAAAATTTGTTTTCTTTTTTATGTATTTATTTGTGAAAATGATTTTTCCATTAGGAACCTCCTCCCTGCCCAAAATTCTGGATCTGCCTCTTAAGAACTTGGAGAGATTGTCTCTGTAAATCAAAGAAATGTTTCAAGATTATCAATCAGAAATATTGAGGCTATTTTTGAAATTTTGATTAAATTATCAGTTGAGAGGAATAAAAATTTACAAACATCCACAATCCTGGGCAAAAAATTGAATCAGGATTTTTTTTATCAAATCTTATGCAATTACTCTAACAATTATATGTGAGATATTCAACAATGTTATTCAACAGTGCATGCAGTGTTTGTGTACAGAGTATATTTTAGTATGTAATAGCTTTTCTTTTGTTTTTCCTCTGAAAACTGAGCTCCTAGGTCAAGCTGTCTGATAGTTGCTTACAGTGTATTGCTTCTGTGTTGTTCTTTTCATCTAACTGCTTCCCACACCTAGTCAATGTTGCCAAATTTTCTCCCAACAAGTTTTGCCCCAGTATGCACCCATATATTCTCTGTGGGGTCAAGATCTGGCCACTGATCTGGCCAAAACGTCAATTTGTGGTTTTTGCCATGTGTGCTGGAACATCATCTTTGTGGAAAAAGGCCTTTTGCCTTCCAATTTCACCCCATGACTTGCTTAGACATGAAAGCAGCCCTTTCTGTGAAATATTTTGTCACTCCTTAGCATTGATGGACTTCTTGCATCATACCAGCTTGCCAATATCAGATGCAGAAATTAAACCCCCCTCCCCATGTCATTATTCTACTTCCTTCATTCGTCACTGTGGTAGAAATGTATTTTTGGTCAGATCTTTCACACAGCAGAGTTCTGGACTCTCGATAAACAGCTCAAAGCATGACTCATCACTTCAGTAAACATGACCAAACCACTGTGTATCATGGTGTCCATAAAATTATGCAAATTTGAGCCAGTCTTCTACAGTTGTAGACAGCAATGGTTCTCTGCACACTGCTTTGATGAAAACTCAGCTTTCTTCAGCCTTCTTGATATTGTTTTTCTTGAAATAAGTTTATTTTTTTAATTCTTTTTTTTTTTCAATTTCTGGATTGTTTTGCCAATTTTGTTACTGTTTTTAGAATGCTTCAGAACAGCTTGCTGCCACTTTAGGTCTTCTAAAACCTGCTTTCTATGCCATAGAACCTGTCTCTTGAAATGTGTGGCCTATTCTCTTAATTCCTGACAATGGCATCTGGATATCCTCAGACTTTGGAAGTTTCTGAATATCCTGGTAAATTTTGGGGGTAGGCTAAAACCAGCAACGCAGCTTTTGACTTCAACAGTTGCATGGACTTTTTGAAGACATTCATTTTAGAACAGATCTGCCTGTGTAACTCTCTCAGAATATATACTCAAAAATTGGAAACTACAAAAAAACTCCCCCTCAATTTCCAGTATGACCAGAATAAAAATATCACAATTGTAACAATGCACAGAGATGACAGATGGCTGACTTTTTCTGTTACCAGGATCAGGATTTAGGAAAAAAAAAATACTATCAATAATTTCAAGTATGCTTACACACAAACTTTTGTTGTATATCATTGTCACATATTTTGCCTCTATTCCATAAAACAAAAGAGATGATGAAAATATGCTGGGAAGTGCTTGGCTCATTTTTTTTTTTCCTGTATCTGTAGTTACCTGCTTAGCTCACCTTAGCCTGGCACAAGCCCACAGTTGTGGGGCACCCAGTAAAGATCGAATTCAATATAGTTACACATTTTGTCCAAGTTTCCTCTCTTGCTGTTCTGTAGCTACTTATTTCAATAACAATAAATGCTTACCTGTAAATGGACTAAATATTGTTTTCCTAATATTCCTTGCTAAAATGGAAGTGTATGTGTGTGACGGGGTCTTATTTGCTTGTGGGTCTCATATGCTATCAAATACAGTAGCTACTTCTTTCTGCTCTGATCATACGGTTGCCAGATCATAATTTGGTCTCAATCCCAAATTTTGAAAAAGATTATCCCAAATTAATCCCTCCGCTGGGACTCAGTTTTTTATTGTTTTATGCTCCTTCGCAACTTATTACAAACTATCATCATTCAAAAATTATCTGTCCAAAGAGAAAAGCTTATAAAGCAAAAAAAACCTCTTCAAATAAAGCATACATCTTGCAACGGTATAATCAGTCCAAGTGGTATTGATTATTATCTGACTCAATCAAAATACTTGAAAACCAATTATCTGCTACAATTAGAATATAGGCCTCAGAGTTTAATAGTAATTGTAATGTTCTGAGTGAACATCACTAATTACTGTTGCTGCTACTGACAATGATGTTTTACCACGAGTCAGAAGTTGAAAAGAGGTGAAGAAAAAATGAGAAATTTTTTTCAAAATGTAAGAATAAAATGATAAGGTGTTAGAAATATGTTGAGTGTAGAAAAAAATAATGCAAATATTTATATCTCTGTTTTGGAATACTGATCATAATTGAGACTCTAGTACGGGAAAATATTTGTGAATGATAAATCATCGCTTCATGTATTTATGAAGATTTCTGATGCATCTTGGTCTGTCTTCATTCAATACTTGTACTTGATTATTGAATAAAACTTGATGGAGAAACACTGAAATTATGTTTCAACTCGGTGTGTCACCAGGCAAATAAATTTCTCTGTTCAAGATTACGACAAAAAGTTCATGAAACGCCATTCTATATATTTTAAGAATATGGCTCGCTTATTAATGGTTGGCTCCTCTTCAGAGTTAAGGACTAGCTTCAGAATTGAACTTGCTTCCCTTTGGTCTGTAATACAGCATTACAGGTACAGCTGCCTTGGAATCCATTTCCGAGACAGTTGATGATCAAATATCTTATTTCTCTTTATTCAATGTCTCTGTTAATTACAAGCAACAAATTTTCTCGTGTATGATGATCTGTTATTTATATTGTTTTCTAGGGAGCAAGTTTGTGGTGACCTTGGATTTTCTGAGATACTGGGTTTCCCCACAATCTGAAAATAGAGTGTTCCTTTTTGATAGAAGATATAGCGTGAAGTGACGGAACGATGACCACGAATTTACATGAGGAAAACTTTTGAGCATTCAAAGACCAAAAAAATAATAATAGCCTGTTAGGCTGAGTCATCAGAGGTTGGAGTGGTGACGTGCACAGGAGACTGAGGTGCAGGAGAAAGAAAAGAAGAGGGTGCACGCTGCAAAAGAAACTTTTGAAAAGCGGGGTTTATCTGTACTTGCTTTAATGAAAGGGTTTACAAGTTGGTCATATAAGTCATTGTTTATGAGATCATCCCTTACTGGATTGGTGCTCCATCGATATAGCCTTATGCCAAACTTATTTTAGACCAACAAGTATGAAATTGTCTCCATTTTTCGCCATCTAAATGTGTTCCTGTTAGATAAAGGTTACACATCAAAAGTTCTGAAAAAATATGTGGAAAGACCAAAATTACAATTTCTTTCTTTTTTCTTTTTTTCCTTTTTTTTTTTTTCACAGTATAAAAAGATAATAACTTCCAACAATAGGAAGAGGGCGAAGTACTCTGAGCTGCTCGATGAATGGCGAAGAAACAAGTGGCAAGTAAGGTGCAAACCCATAGAGGTGGAATGCAGGGGATTCACAGGCCAGTTCCTCTGTAAGGCCTGCAACTTGCTGGGCATCACTGGGGCTTGTAGGCGAAGTGTACACAGTCTTGCTTGGGATTAAAACAAGTAATCAATACTGAGAAATCATGTAGTAAATTCTAACTCTGAGCTACTCAGAGTAGCAATTGCAACCCTTGAGGAGGGTTGAAAATACCTAAATTGACCAGACCTTGATTTGACACTTACAGGTCACCAGAGGCAGGTGCCAACTTTCTAAAACCATCTTGGTCTCAAGTTACCCATGTATACAATTTTGCTGCTCATAGAATAAAAGCCTACTCCCATAGGTTGAAAAATGCTTAAATTGACCTGACCCAAAGAGGTCAACAGAGGTCAGCACCATTTATCCTATGCTCATCCTGGGATCAAGTTATCCTTCTATGAAAATTTGAAACAGTCTCAATTAGATTTGAAAATGTCAAAATTGGTCTGACCTTAAATTGACCTTTACAGAGGTCACCAGCAGTAATTTCCACCTCACCTATGTTCATCCTCGAGCCAACTTACCCATTACACAAATATTTGACTTGTATGGTGCAACTGTCTAGGAGTCTGTAAAAAAACATATCTATGAAGAAAGAAAGAAACATCCTTCGTGTTTATAGTATTCTTTTGAGGAAGCCACTTCATGCTTTAAGTTCCCCTAACTTTTGGACTGCACCTTATGTATAAAATAAACAGAGCCACAAATGAAACTTTCTTTATTTGTGATGTGTCTTGAAGGAATGTAAATCCATCACACCTGTTACATAAATCAATGAGATTTTCACAAGCACCTGTCAAGTGTTTTATTTATCAAATCTATTTTTCTTGTATAAAGTTTTATGCCTATTCACATACCAACAGAAAAATTGCTTCTCAGTAGACTCAAAGATATCCATCAGTGATAAGCTTACTAGAATGTGCTCTTGGCTACTGAGTAATTTTATTTGAATCCAACTCAAGAAAGCATTCGGTAGTGAACTTGATGAGAGCAGGGAAAATTTACATAATACAGAAACCGCTCATTGCAATCTCTGTGGAATAGGGTTTTTTAGTTCACAATAGCCCCCTGATAACATTAAGCAAAGGATAAAAGGATTGGAATAGTTTATATTCATGGTTATGAATTCATTAGTTTGCCCTTGCTGTCAAAAATGACAGCAATATTCAAGTAATTCTGCCATTGCATTGTACTTATAAAATATCAAAAACATTATGTTGTACAGCATTTTCATGTTTATGTTCAATATTTCTTGAATATTCAACTAAACTGAAGGTAAAATTAAGTAAAGATATGAAAAAAAATTTGAACGAGTCCAATATAATGAAATTTCATTTTTTTGTCTCTGCATGTGTGTATGAATATTGAAAATTGTTACATGCATTATATATATATATATGTGTGTGTGTGTATATATATATATATATATATATATATATATATATATATACCAAAATTTACCTTTTCTTCTCTTTAGCAAGGGAGACAACCATAGAATGTGAGAGATGTATGGTGAACCAAGAGGTACTTTTTTTTGTACTCTATCTGCGTGGATTTGAAGCTGATATTACCTTGTCTTTTTATTTTTTTTCAATATTTTAACACTTTAAATGTTATTGATTTTTTTAAAGTGCCAATATTTTTTTCTTCTTAGTAACTTAATTTGTATCCTTAGTAACTTATTTTTTTTTTTTTGTTTCAGAATCTACCAGTTTTATGGAAAATGCTCAGGGCTCTTGGAATAACATTTTATTTTAAAAAAATATTTTTTTTCCCCTCAAATTCATGAGGAACAAAAGTCATTTGCTGCTTGGAATGCATTATAGTCACAAATCACTTTTTGAAAACCTTCTGAAAACCTGGTGGATTATGCAAATTCAGTAATTGAACCCTTGGTATCCTGACTCAGGTTTTATTTCTAAGGGAACCGAAATTATAAAGTTGGATCCAGCATTATTACTTCAACTGAAATTGTATGTGACACAATTGTTAATACAAAATCAGAATTTCACAATAGATCACCAGAGTTTCTCAAAAATTCATTGTTCAGTTTGATTGCAAATCAGTTGAACGAGAAATAACATTTTTGATTCAACTAGACAACCCAGTGACCCATTGGGTCACCATTCAAGAGAAAATTAGTGTGACCAGAATGAACCCAGATTGTTTATGCATTTGCAAAAAAATAAATTAGGCGGATTACTATATAATTATCATTTAATAGTTTTCCCCCTTGACAAATCGGTCATTATTATATACATCGAGTTGGGTGTAAACACAGACCCTACACTATTATTATTCAGTTGCTAATCACCCCCTGATTTTTTTTTTTTTTTTTTTTTTTGATCTTTCAAGTCGGTATTTTTCAGAGGTATCATAATTCAATACCTCTGGTAACAATATACCATTTTGTCCACTTAAAGATCATAAATAAGTAAAATACATAAACAGAATCAGACTTTTGATATTATATAGAAACTATTTGAGAGGATTTTTCAGATTATCTCTCCTTTACACGAGTAAACTTTTGTTACACATCTGAATTGACTTCAACATTGAGCAACTGATATCAATTTGGGCTTCATCCTAGAATCCCAGAGATATTTCTTACTTGATCATCAGCCAATCAGATAGCCAGCCTATCTCTCCAACTACTTATTTACCTATCTATCTATTTGTATATAATAACGAACATCCAAAATGGAAGGACACACTTATAAAATGGAAGGACACACATGCAACCACCACAGCCACCACCATCATCATCACCACCACAACCAGACGGCCATCACCGTCCCTACAGGTACGATTGTCACCACAGCCGAAAAGCAGTACAAATGTGACATCTGCGGCAAGTGCTTATCGCGCAGGGACCACCTGAAGCTTCACAAACGGATCCATACTGGTGAGCGTCCCTTCAAGTGCCAGATCTGTGGCTGTGCATTCTACCGCAGTGACCACCTTGCCCGGCACCGTGGCACCCATCAGCTGGAGAAACGGTTCAGCTGCGACATCTGCCACAAGACATTCGTGCATCGGTCGTATTTGAAGGTGCATCAAAGAATCCACACTGGTGAGAGGCCCTTCAAGTGTCAGATCTGTGGGTTCGCCTTCTCCCGTAAGGACCACCTGGTCAAGCACAACCGGCCGAATAAGAATGGCATTAAAATCAGCTGCGTCCCCCAGCGGAACCTCAACAATAACATCAATAACAACAACAATAACAATGCCAGTACAACACTGGTTGTTAGCGCTCCTGACAACAACAATACTGACATCAAACCGACCCTCATCATCACTGATGCTAACACCGACACAGCCGTCGCCACCACCCCCACCACTACTGCCACCCCTACCACAACCGTCACCAACACCAACAACAATAATAACGAAAGTGTCAGCATTGCCCCGCAGATGGTCGTCGCATCCCAGCACGTCGTGGATGTGGCCAACGCCCAGCAGCATGCGGTGAACGTGGGAACCATAGCAACGAATGTCGTTGCCAGCAGCACCCAGGCAACGTTCCCTGCAGCCACCCAGGTGTACCCTCTGTACACGCAGATGAACCCCGTGACGCACATATTTCCAAGTACGATACAAATATCACCAGCCACCACACAGATCTTCCCTACAATTCAGATGTACCCAGCTGCCACCCAGATTAACGTTCCAGCAGCGACTGCTCAAATCTACCAAGCAAAGTGAAAGTGTATCTCTCATAAACTGCTTTTACCAAAACAAAACCATTTCTGGTACCTCCCTATTAATACCAAGGTTCAATGAAGTAGTTTTATGTGAAGGAAAAGCTCAATTTCCATACCTTTGTACTAAGGCTTTCATTTTCACATCATCCATTTGCATATATATGTGTTTGTATGTGTGTGTATCTGCAGAACAGAAGTAGTTGGTAAGTTAGTAAGCTGATATGGTTGAGCATTGCTACTTTGGTGAGTTCAGTCCTCACTGGGTGCCCCACTATTGTGACTCTTTCCCTACTCAAGATAAGGTTCGTCAATATCTATATCTTTATAGCTATCTGTCTGTGTATTTGAGTGTACCTGCATATGCTTATATCCATAAATGTGTGTGTGTGTGTATATATATATATATATATATATATATATATATATATATATATGAATGCCATCATTCATTAGGGGATATAGTGGTTACATTCTCATTTTTTTTTTTGCCACATTCAAAGGATGAGCTTGCCAGCTTCCCTTGGATATAGTTATTTACTAAGCATAGTTTAGTCTGGTACAAGGCCACATGGGGGTGGGGGCATCTGGTGAGTTTTGAACTCATTAACCTAGAACTAGTCTGCAAGACAAGATAGCTTACCATCAAGCTATGGCAAACACCCAACTTCCCTTAGATTTGCATTCAGTAATTCTGAAATATTGCCTATTGTGTATAGATGTGAATGCATGCATGTGTGTGTATGTATGTATGTATGTATGTGTGTGTATATATATATATATATATATATATATATATATATATATGTATATATGTATGTATGTGTGTAGAGGTATGTATTGGTTGAAAAGGCACAGTGCTGAATATTTTAGTGAAAAATTTATTGAATTAGACTCGCTAAAATCTGACAAATTGTTTCATTGTCAAGATTCACTTGGAAAAGATGTGAAGACATTGAAACAATTTGTCAGATTATAGTGAGTCTGATGAGAAATTAAAAATTTATCTATGTGTGTCTGCGTATGTCGACTGTATGATACACAAGGATTACTTGGTACTCCTGAAAAATGCAAGGATACAACATTGGCTGGAATGTGGTTAAAACAACTAACGTACTAAGATACTTGTCTGAATAAATCATGGCAGATTGAAGTCTATTTAGAACTAATTAATTCTGTTAGTTAATGCATGTATGTGAGTATTATCATTCTCCGCTTATACCTCCATTGAGGGTGTCAAGAGGTTAGGTACAGACGGGCAATTGTTGCTAAGACCCACTTCTGGCCTACCCGGCCTATCGAACTTTCATTCTGCATCTGGTATTCCCCGATCTAGGTACTGACCAGGCTCAATGTTGCTTAACTTTAGTGATCTTACGAGAACTGGTGTATCCAACATGATTTGGCAGCAACATATCAGCCTTGGGGAGAGCTTTTTCAATCCTAGTCCTTGTGCTGAGTGCTTAGCGAAGAGGCATTGAGTACTATTTTAAAAGTCTTTGATATCATTCAGCGGTGAATTGAACCACTCCCCTTCGGAACTGGAGGCGAGCATTCTATCTGTGGGCTCTGGCGATCAGAGTTATGTTATTAAATTTTTCATCTCATCAAAACATGTTATTCAAGCTCCCACAAAGCAGTCCTGTTCCATGAGATTGAAACCCGAATCTAACCTTTCAAGTCCTAGGCTATAATTTCCTATTATCCATTGCTTGAGGGGCGGGGACTGGTGGCCTAAAAATTGATGACACAGAGACTGGAAATGGCTATTTGAGTTCAAAATCTGGCTTTGATAGTTTGAGTTCACTAATGCCATTGGGTAAGGCATAAATCTACTTCTCCACCTAGCTATGGGTAAATAGCAAGGCAGTTGGAACCCTTATAGACCTTTAAGGCTGTCCATCTTGGGTGTCAGGCTAGCACCCAGTTCCCACAAATACCCTTGATTGCTACGAACAGTCGATGGGTCTCCATAGATTGTTCAAGAAAAGAGACAAACCCGTGCCTCGTGTGTCTCACAACTGAGTAACTGGAATGTGTGAATTTCAAATCATTATTTAACACGATGTGAATGAGAAAATTGTGCTGAAACCCTTTTAATGTCTCATTAAACATGGAATTAATGGATGGGAAGGTTACTGTTTGGTAAAAGTACTTTTTCTTTCAGCATAATGGCAAAAACATTTGCTATTCTTTAAACAGAGGGTTAGAAATTTGAATAAGCTTGGAAAAAAAAATAATTGAAAAAAAATATAAATATAGACCTCAATCTTTCCCTTACTTTATTATGAATTTCTAAATGAAAATAATCAAAAGAAAAATGTATAAAAAACAACAGAATTACTTGATCCTGAGTTACCAACCTGGAGTTATCTCCCCTTGTCCATTTTTCTCTCAAAATATCTTATCTCATGGTGACTGCGATTATTACCAACAATTCTATCCCATTGCAAATTTTGATTCCTCAGATCAAGTGAGAGTGAGCCTGGTTAGTTGTTGAATGAGTAATTTATCCCAATCCCAGAAATGAGAGTAGAGACTTCATGCTACCTTCACATAAAGAAACCTAATCTTGAATATTACCCTGCTTTCAAATTCGTAATCAAATATAAGTTGTATTTATTATTTTTTTTATCAAAGTTTATTTTAATCTTTGTATCTATGCATAGAAGAAGATTCTTAATACCAGTCATTTTTATGTTGTAGAATGGAGATGTTGATAAATATACTGTATTTTGTCGCATATAAGGAGCACTTTTTTTTATTCCAAAATCTAACCCTCAAAATCACTCTGTACCTTACACAATGAAAGTCAAGCTTGGGATCCACAATCTCCCTCAGTGGCATCTGGGTTTGAGAAGAGCTGGACGTTTACCAAGCTTCTATCAGCAAAAGAGACGTGAGTTTGAATAACACCAGGGACTCACACTTTATTCCCAACCTGTGCTATTTTGTCACTGCCATAGGTCGGCAACCTGTGATTGTCAAAAATTGATAATAACGGCTTTCAATTCTCCATCTTATAAAAATAATTAAGAGTAAAAGGTAGAGCGTCTATCTCTTATGGGCGTTCATACCAGAAATCTACCCCAGGACCTTCTGCATGTGAGGCAGGCACTGTAACCATTACACTATCCAAACAGATGATAAAAATAGATAAAAGATGATCCTCTCAATTTTATTTTTCTAATATATTTCATACTAAACTTCAGATATGTTCTATATGCTGCAAAATACAGTATCTTCAATATTGGATTTTAAAAAATTATATTTTATTTAAGTAATGTTTTTGCTTATTGCTAGTATTAACCAGCTTGTGTTTCTATGTTTGGTTGGATGGGGTTAGTAATTGATTGAAAGATGAGTCTTATTAACAAATACATGAGCAAAAAGAAAAATCCATATGTTATACTTTATGGCCAACCAAACATGGGAAAGAATTTTTCTTATATCTTCTGCTTTCTTTCAGTTACCCTGCTTTTTTGTATAGATTGAATTTCTCCAGATCTTTTTTTTGTATAGGATTGAGGGAAATTTTTTATAAACTTTTCAAATCTGAAATCTTGTAAACTTATATTTATTTACTGTATATCTCTGCGGATAAGACAACTCTTGAATCATCCGAAAAACACCAAAACAGGTTTTCTTTGAGGTCAGATACTAAAATTAATGACTTTAAAATAGCCGCCTCTAAAAACGTGTGCACACTTTTGACACAAAACGGAAGGCAAACCACATCAAGATTTTAAAAATTTACCAAAAATCAACTAATCATTGGATTTCAATAAAAGTTTCTGTCCTTATTCATTTATGAATGACTTTTATTATGAAAATGGTATTTTATAAGAAAATTCATGAAATTTTCTTTTTCAAGTCAATCAACCAACTTCCCCCACCTCTTATTATTTAGTTTTCTGAAATCTCTATGAGATATCATTTGGTCATTTAAGAATATTTACATTTCTATAAAGATAAGTCCCCGGAGAAATTAAATCAGTTGAATTTTTTTTTTCGAAAGCTCAATACGCGAAGTAAAAATATTTTCCTGTTCATGATACAGTCGCACCAGTCTACTGCAACTTTAAAATCTATACTGTGCCCCCCTCTCCCAACTTTGCTCTCAAAACCTCCTGAACAGCAGCCCAGTTATTTGATCCCTTGGCCATATCACTTAACTTAGAACTTGTTGTATACTTTCTTTGCTTTGCTGGTGGCACTTTAGTAACAATTTGATAAAAATCTTCAACTGGTTAATACAGAAGCTAGCCACTGACTGAACTTCGAATTGTTCCATGGTACTTTATCCACCTACTGGCCACAGTCATCTGCTCAATCAACATGACATGACACGTATGATATATTAAAAAGAAATTTATCATGGACCATGGTTAAGCTACTATCACCACAAATGATAGTCTGCATATGGTACTTACTTTATCATATGCTTTAATGATAATATACTGGCAATTCAAACTATTTACAGTTGATATATTAAGGTATTACCTTATTACTGGTAATACATTCTGGGTATTTAGTTCAATAGTATTAGTACTTCACCATATCACTATGTTGGTATGGTTTGGTTGTTTCATGTATTGAATATGAGCTAAAACCATGAAATTCAGACTGAAATTGTCTTGTATCTTAAAGTCGCCTTGTCCACCAAGATATACTGTGTTTTTTGGCTTTGATCTTTCTTTTTTATTCAATTTTTTTCCTTTTTTTTTTCCTTTCTTGTCTTTATCTATTATTATTTCTACAGAAGAAATGGAAATTTTTAAAGAAACATTACTAAAAATTATTTGTTTGCACTGTAATTCACCATAAAAAATTACTTGGTGTTACTTCCAATACGTAAGTTAAAGGAGATATAATTATTGAGGTTGTTAATCAAATGATTCAGCTCAATCACTCTCTAAAATATGTTTTAAATATTATTGAAGTATATCAATTGTATATCATTTTGATTTCTTTAAAAATTTAACACTGACTTAATAATAACATATAAGAACAATTACTTGGTTAATTAACCCAAACCTTACATTATAAAAGATACATATAGATATATATATATATATATATATATTTATACATGAAAGGCCATTGGAAGTTCCAAGTTTTAGTAACCTATGAAACTGAGTTATGCGGTGACAGTCAGATGGACAAAAAGGACATTTGGTGAATTATAGTTATCTTGAACCGATACTGAACTGGCCTTGAAATCTAGATGCCATTCAAAAATTCTGTGTTCGACCTAAAGAATGTTCACCAAGAGCCTAACAAAGCATTTGGAGGGTCTCGATAACAGATTTGGTGCATATCACAGAGATCTTCTCGCACAATATCACAAAACCTTGTGTAATACGAGAACACAAGTAAATAGCACAAAGCTTGTCAGCAGACTGACTCAAGTAGGCCGAGTAACAATGAGTGTCAGCTGCTCATAAATTCAATCATAGAATGTAGAATCTGATATCTCTCCGATACCGCCTAGTATAAAACACAATGTCTTGATTTTATTTCTGGGAATGCTAGAAACGTGGCACTTGGCAATAAAGTATGCAAAGATTTAATTTATTGGTTTCTCTTTACAACTGGTTGTGAACCCTGGAATAACAGTAGCTGTTCAGAGTATACAGTAGATTTGAAGTACTTTCCCAAGAGATTTTTATCAAGCTTTTTAACATTCAAAATGGACTGTTCACCACCACCACCACCACTATGCCTAGATTGGGGTAAATGCTTTTGCTCAAGTCTATGTATGGCCACCTAACTAGATCTCAAGCAAGTCTTCCACCCCTTGTCTCTAATGGTCTAGTTCAAGAGGCTACTATGACGTTCATCCTTCATAGTTGAAGATGACCATGGCTTCAGTTCTGAGTGGTGCAGCAGCTGCAGTAAGTTTGAAGGTGGCTGATATGGCTAATCCTGGCTCTGAAGTCTTTCCTACATATTGGACACTCAATATGGCTAGCCCAATTAGGTAAAAGTTTACATCCTATGGGTATAGCTGACTTGACAATTATCAGATACTGATTTCCCAAGTGAAAGCTTTTTTGCCTTGTTTGAAATCAACATTCTTTCTACAAGGTGAACTTTTAACTTTTTGTCACATCTCGGCACTGAGGATAGAATCTGATGGTCTTTAGTCCCATGCTTTACCACTGAGTTGGTTTAGTAATTTCTGCCTGTAGTATCAAGAGCTGTAGAGAATTAGGGTAGGGAGTTTGGCTCATTTCATAAAGACCCTCAGCCAGCCAAGTTGGTAATATCAGGTACAAGCTCAGATGTGGGGATATAGACTTTGCACACTTCTTCTTTTCTTTTTCCCCCCTCCCCTCCCACTCCCATGCTCGCTGTGACTAGTCCATTAACTGACTTGTAAAATCCACATTTCTGAAACTTTCTGCAGACTTCACAAAAAAAAAAAAAAAGAAATTGAACTGAAGAAAGACTTTTGGCAAGAGGATTTTAAGGGTAATGCAAGGATATCTTCTTTTCAGCCCCCCCCCCTCCAAAATTGATTTTATTTCCTTGTTTTTCTCCCCCTTCCCTGCCTTGCTCTCAAAACTCCCTGAACTGCAGGCCCCTGCTTTGCCTGCGTTAAACATTTGGTAAACTTTTTTCTTTCAATTTCTATGCTGTGAAATGTACAGATCACAGGCACTTATCTTGATTTTTCTTTCTTTCTTTTTCTCATTCTGATGCAAGTTTAGTAAATTAAAAGAAAAAAAAAAATATTGGGCAACAAACATAACCAAGGGTAACTTGACATTTATTATTCCAATTCCTGAACTTTGAACTTTCAGCTTTTGGATACTGGCTGACTTGTCGTATTCGTGAGAGTTGGCATTTTTCTACTGGTTCAACCCTTTTTTTTTTTTTTTTTTAAAGAGATGATTTTATTACCTAGCTTCATCCTTTAGAACGTTATCTAAATCATTTGACAGCTTTGATAGTGTTGTCATTAACTTTGAGAAGAGTCACAAACATTCCAACTTTTGTTTGGACAATTGAATCTCTTCTTTCATCCTTGATGGTATTAGCACAAGATTTCACCAGACTCATTCTTCAGTCCTCATCTGGGGTATGATACAAGGAAAGAAAAGGAAAAAAATTTGTATTTTTTTCTGCTGAGGCTGAAAGATGGTTTGACTGAAATATTGCATCGACAACGTTTAAGATGTAAACAAGAGATTCGATTGTCCTGACAAAAGTTGTCAAGTATTGATACTATTTTTTTGATATTTTAACATCCCATCAGTAACTTTCATAGACAAAGAAAACAGCCTGAAGAAAAACTTCCTTCGTATCTTGGAAGGTCTAAATCACAGAAGGAAACAGAAAAAATGCAAATCTCATCATCATCTTTTATATGACTTCCTCCAACTCCACCCTCAATTCATAAAAAGAAAGGTAGTGTAGTGTGGCATAAAGGTTACTATTCATTTTACACAAATGCTTTTAAGGAAGACATGAATCCTCTTCTCCCTGAACTCTACCCCATCCCCAGATATTTTGACATGCCTAAGAGTTGGCAGAAAAAGAAGAGAGAATGTGATAGCGTTTTTCAAATCTTGCTGTTTATACAGTGGTCCCTTCTTATTCAGTTCATGCATAGCTACGATGCAGGTAAGGTAACTGTAAATTTGGATTTTCCATGTTTCGGACTATTGTCTTGATATATGTGAAAAATATCTCGCTGTCGGTAAAAAATCCCTGGATCCATTCCAAAATTTAATCAATTATTCCTTGACTCGTGGTTAACCCTTCCACAAAATGTCATTGAAATTCATTTATAACTTTTGGAGATAGCCATGAGTGAATGCATATAATTCTTTCAACTTGGATAAGTTTGTATGTTTTACTTGATAATGGTAGCAAGCGCAGAGATACTAGCAATTCAGATTTGCTCAAGAGAAGACATTAAATGCTTTTAGTGAAAGTTGAAAGTTCTCATCCTAATAAAGAAAGAAAAAAGAATTGTATGCTAAGATCTATGATAGGAACAAATCTTGTATCTGTCACATAACTTATCATATCATTACATTATTATTACATTATTATTACATTATATTATTATTACATTATATTGTTATTATTGTTCTATTCTATTATTAGTTATTGTTGATTATCTTATATCATGCCTCTTATCTATAAATTATCGGAAAAAACTATTTCAGGCATCTGCTGGGAGTATCGGAACATATCCCTCTAGGATGAGGAGGGACTACTTTAATATGGAAACTTATCTATGAATAATATTCTTACGTTTTAATTTTTTCTTACTATCACTAAAAGACTATTATTGCTGTCAAAATGATTTCAAAAGGGCTTTGAGGAATATGAAGCTATGTAAATAGAATCATCTTTTTTTTTACCAATAAAAGAAATTAGCGTCAGTGTTCAGACATTGCTATATTGCATAAGTGAATTTCGATTATCTTGAATGGATCGTTCTTGGCTTTTTTCAATCGTATGAAGAGCAAAAATGAAATCGTCATGTCAACCCGAAAGCATCATAGACACTATGTACCAATTGTTTATGTGTGACCCATGGTATCGCAGGTAGGATTTATCAAATGAATATGGAAATTTTCATTCACTCCGATGATTACATATCCTGTGTCACAAGAGTGTTAAAAGCATATACAGGAAGTAAGCACTAGTGTCCCAATCTTGGTTGTTACAGTTACGTTTTGCCCATTGTACCCTCTGGTCTTCTACAATCTCTGTGTCAGGTAGTGCATAAACATCTACTTTGGTTCAGTGGAAGAGACAGACAAGCAACATAGCAAGGGCGAATTAACTGATGCAAGATATTTTCTGGCATTGACATTGGAATGAGAAAATCTACCCTATGGATTGAATGAAGAGTTGAGTTTGAAATTGCCAGAAGGTTACCGACTATGACGGACACTCTAAGATGACCAGAGTATATAAACACCAAAACGTGACAATTACGTTTATGATGAGGACACTAGTTTGAGTAATTTAGTGTATGAGTTTGTTTTATTTTTTGTTTTTTGTTGTTTTTTTGTTTTTTTAATGTTAATATGAGTCTTATCAGCTTGTAATTATTCATGTGGAAAATTAGTTGAATTTTTTTTCATCTGATTTCGTAATCTGAACATTTCAGGATGAAAGTCTGGAAACAAATATGAAGACGTTTTTTGTTTTTTTCCTTTTCCAGTTAGAAAATCATGTTTTTGAAAGTTTTTTTTTTTTTTAAATGCACGTTTGGATCATTTGTTCTGCTAAAAAAATATCAACCTCAATTTAAAAAGTTATTTGATTTTTTTTTTTTTTTTCAGTTCTTAAGTGAATATAAGGTGATGCATTAAATAATAAACTAGTGTGTACCTGTTATCAGTGTAAATTTCATATTTTTTGTAAAGGCATAAACCCCAAAATTTTGAACCTCCGCTGATACCCTCCTGTGAACATATATTAAGAAGAATAGAAAAGAGATTATAAAATATGACCATAATTCTTGCAATGCATAAAAGATTTTTTCAATCAATCACTTGGGAAAATAAAGAATTAAATAGAAACATTTCAGAACACTTTGCACTGAGGAGATCACAGTACAAAATGGTTTCATCTGATTAGGTGAGGTCAAAGTTAATGAATGAGAAGTGCAAAGTAAGGTTGGGGTTATCACCATGGAAAATGGAAAACATTTCAATTTTAGCCTAGGCTGCTTATGTTCTTTTTGCACTTATGCCCCTGGGAAAGGCATGAATCCACTTATCCGCCTGCCATGGGTAAATAGCAGGGCTCTGTTTACAATATGGCAGCATTTGAACACTGACTAAAATTTTCTTTTATCCTGTAGGAGTTCATTTGATACAAATGCAATCAATATAATTACCCTTGTACATATACTTTCTACATTAATTCAAATGCTATTTCTTGATTTTACAAGTTTTTTGTCTTTTTTTTTAATGGGTAATCCTTGGATATTCGGTCCTAAAATACAATAGCATAGAGCTTGCAAAAAGTTGTCCCCCTTGATGGCTAAAAATGGCTACATTTCTATTTTTCTCATTTCAAGCTAACTTAAATGTTATGTATGCTCAAAAATTCGTAAAATTGGGTTAGGGATAGGATTTGAAAAAACGTTATTATTTTGAGAATGTTATTTGAAGTGTAGATAAATAATGGCTATGAAGTTTGCTGGGAATGAAATTCTGGCAATTTTTTGGCATTGAAGGGGCAACTTTTGGCAATTTTTATGCTATTGTATTTTAGGACCAAATAACCAAGGATTACCTTTTAATGAATATATTCAATTTAATCTGTATGGCATCTTGTCTTGTGAAAGATGTCATTTTTTTTTATAAAAAAAAGGTTGTTTAAAAAAAAAAAAAAAATTTAAACCAGCCTGGAACATAACATAAGAAAAGGACATTTTTTAAAATTTTAAATTTATTGTACTATTTGTTGTTTTCAATTTTTTTTTAAATCCTGTGTGGGACAAATTTTTAATACCTGGACAAAAAAAGAAAATTAATTGGCAAATAAAAAGAAAAAAAAAGAAAAAAAGGTTTTAATAAAAAAAAAATGTACTTCAATACAAGTCTTTATTTTTTATCTGAATCTTTTTTTAGACAAGTTGTTTTAATAATCATGTATGGGTAAGGTGGAGGTGCAGGTTGGCATAACAGTTAATAATGCCCTTTGGAAATCCATGAATCCACTTCTCTTCCCAACAATGAATAAATAGCAGGCAAGTTGGATCCCTTCAGCCCTGTATGGTAGTCAAACTAAGAGAAGGTTACTCTGACAGGAAAACAAATCAGAATTGGAGGCTTCTAATGCAGACTGGTGATAAACTATTCTTTGTTTCTGGCAACTGCTGCAGCCCAAAAAAGACCATCAACAGTGACATCTCTTTGAACCACGGGAAAGAACAACTTTGGAGGCCAAAAGAGTAAAATCATTCATGATTTCCAAAACAGAATTCACACACAGGTCGCTATGAAAATTATAGCATAGCCACTGACATCATTGAAACTGGCCAATCAGCACAGTAGAGGTTGGTTCAGACTAACTTCCAGCCCAACCCACAAGCAGGTACAGGCTGGCCAAGTTAGTAAGCTGGAAAGTATGAGTGGGCATGTTGAGAAAATTGACAGGTGGCAGGCTGGATTATGTTTTGAAAAGCAATTATGAATTTATTACCTCCTCATCAAGAATCTGTTCTGCAAAGACAAAACTTGCAGACTGGCTATATATATATATATATATATATATATATATATATACATATATATATATGTGTGTGTGTGTGTGTGTGTGTAATGAATATTGTTTTTTTTTATTTCATTAAATCACATTCTTATTTCTCTTTTTATCAAATTGTTACATGTTTATTATGTGTTCACAAGTGAGATAAGAGTGAATCAAACTTCTTTGTCTCACATTCCCAGCTCACACTTTCTTCATCTTCTCACATACCCTGCTAGAATGATCAGCAGCCAAATAGTATCCTAATAAGATGACCCTTCTCGTACATTTGCAAGAAATCACTACTATTACTGAGCATCATACAAAAGTTGATATCTAATTTAATTGTAGGCCGGGCCAGGCAGAGCTAGTAATTGGCCTGGTGCTAGATGGGAAATATCGGCCTCCATTTCAAACTGCTCATCAAGTAATTTTTGTAATCAGTGCTAACTACATATGATTTATGTATTGGCATAATTGTGTACACATCTAGAGTAGGGCCCCCCCCCCCCTCGAAACAGCAGACCTAGGCCAAATGTCACCACCACACTCCTCCACCCGGGCCTGATAGTGGGATAAGTTTAATTTATTTTGGAGTCGGATGCTAATTACTTAATTAATCCAAATGAACTACAATTTTGAACTTGAACACACAGGTAGGTTTAGGTTCCAAAACAAAATGATTCATGAAGCCACTGGTACAAACAGGCCCCCCAAAATATGAAAGAAATTATGGGCGGGCCCAGAACATTAAAAAGATTACGGACCAGTTTGTATGAAAAGCTTCTTGGTATGGGTTGGTACAAACCGTAGAATATCAGCCCATGCAGGTTTCTACCTTCAGCCCATCCTTATGTTGTTAATTTTTCTCAAGTGACAAAACATTAAAAATTGGGTTTACCAAACTTGAGAACGCTTATGGGTGATCTTTTGTTTTATGCTGGTAATACTGGTATGCTTGCTTTATGCTGGTAATGTTGGTATGCTGGTGAGAATGTTCCAACATAACATTGAGTGGAAATAACCAAAAGTATATCTGTTGTGGTTATTTACGCTTCTTATTTTCATTTACACAGAAAATGACCAGAGACTGGATCTCTTCACTTGTTCAAGATTAAAATCCATTAAAGTGAGTGAAAGTATCTTGCTGGATTTGTATGTGTGTTGTTCACCATATATTTTTTGTGTGTACCAATGTGACGCTGGGAAAGATTTTTAGCGAATTTATTTTTGATAATCAGCCCCTCCTATATTATGGGGTGGGGTCAATTCATGATAAAAATTAATGCTGATTTAATGGACATTTGTGGCCACTTTTTCCACTGAATCTATCTATTACTGGTGAGAAACTGCTTGATAGCTGAATGTGGAGACTTTGTTTCAATCTCAGAATAAGAGGGAGATATTGGCTACTGATTGGAAATGCCATATCTCACTTACAAAAGGGTACATTGGTATTGTTCATATAGGGCTTAAAGTAAGAGAAAGAACAACTTTATTTACTGTCAAATGGTGTGTAAGTATACTTGACATTTTTCAGAGATTGTAAACTCTAAAAGTCACAAGTATCACTTTTTAAAAAAGAATAGTATTTAACACTAATTTCCAGCCATCTATTTTAACAATTCTTTCTGATTTTGATCTTAAACAAGTGAAGAAATTCAGTTTGACAATTGATTTGAGAAATGAAATTAAAAAATTCAGTCTTGCAAAAATGTTTAATCCATAAAAAGTTGTACACTGAAAGATGACACACAAGTTGAAAACATCCTAATACCTTGATACTGTTTCTGAGAGGGAGTATTGTCATTATTTCACAAATTGATCAGACTGGTATCCGCAACGTCATGGTTTTTATCATGATATTTTAGCTGGTATGTTAATCTCCAGGTGCATGTTGCCTGGTATATTTTGAGAGTCTTGTGAAATGCTTTTTTATTTGTACACCTCCTCCAGAAGAACGCATATATATATATATATATATATATATATATTTATATATATATATATATATATATATATATGTTTGTGTGTGAAATGGCAATTCAGAGGACTTTGTTGTGTACAAATGGGATTTCTTAGTTTATTTGACATTTTTGTCAGTTCATCCTTTCTTTTTTGGAAAAAGGTTGGAGTTTCAGGAAATTGTCAGTTATATAGAATCCATGTCTGGTTGTGGGCAGGTTTAGTGATTAATAATTAAATTGAATGAATATTAAATGTTTTGAATAGTGGAGATTTGCATGTGTCTTTTAAGTGGAGTATTCATCTTGTGAATTGTCATTTTACTCTAACATTGTGAGATTAATTATGATCCACATCCATACGTTGATCATGTATATAATATATATGTTTGTGTGTTCAAGTACACAATCTCTAATCTAAGGTCAGTTAAGTTTGGTAAGTATCATAAGCTAAAAAGCTATTTTTCTGCAGAATGGGGTTGGCAAACTTTTTTTTAGAGGTGTGATGGATTAGAAATGATTTCATGTCTTGTGGGCCAAAGCAATTGAAAAATGAAACCATGATCATTCAAGGCTATGGAAAGAGCTGGCTTTTTTTGATTACTTTGAAATTTTTAATTATTTGTGTACATACCCATATAAGCTTCTATGAATATTAACCAATGATAACTATGAAATTCTTTTGAGGGGAAAAAATTGTCAAATGGTTGTTCAAATTTTGTATATAATAATAGAACAACAGGAATGTGTAGTGTTAAAACATTTTCATCTTCAAAACATTGATTCGTTCATGGCCACTGCTTGAATAAGACTTTTGTTCAATTTTTCAATTCTGAATTTTTATATTCCTTAAAGATGAAAAGAAACAAATAAAGAATTTCCATGTGCAATATTATGTATTCAATGAGGTCGGCAGGTCAAATGAAATGTGGCTGTAGGCTGCATTTTGCCAACCCCTACTCAAGAGAAAAGAA